>OY756950.1:28337302-28827302 GCA_963580275.1 Crataegus laevigata | reverse complement strand
GTTCACTTGTGAGACGACAGATTAGTCTGTGTTATCTGAATGGTATCATAGGGAATACTGATATTGAATGTGTCAACGAATTGAGAATGGATAGAAGGACTTTTGGCATATTATGTGACTTACTTCGTCAAGATGGGAGGGTAAAAACTGATGGTTTGGTGTCAGTAGAGGAGCAGGTGTGTATGACTTTACAAATACTAGCACATCATACTAAGAATCGTAGTGTTGGCGGTAGATTTTATAGGTCGGGAGATACTATAAGTAGGTATTTCAATAGCGTATTGCAAGGAATTTTGCGATTACAAGGTATCCTACTAAAAGTCCCTCAACCTGTGCCTATTGATTCTACAGATCCTAGGTGGCGATGTTTTAAGGTATGATAATTTTTTTTCATTTTCCCTAAGCTTTAACTCTTCATTCCCTTTGTATAAATTAACAAAAGCTCATTCTTTTTTAGAATTGCTTGGGAGCATTAGATGGAACACACATTGATGTGCATGTACCTAAAATTGACAAACCAAGATACCGAACAAGAAAGGGTCGAGTCGCAACTAATGTGTTAGGTGTGTGTTCAGAAGATATGCAGTTCATATATGTGTTTCCGGGGTGGGAGGGTTCCGCATCAGACTCTAGAGTGCTACATGATGCCATTACTAGGCCTAATGGTTTTAAGGTACCAACGGGTAAGACTATTAGTTAGTCTCAACTTTGTAAGTTAGGTCTAGTTTTGTTTGTCAACTACAAAACACTAATAAGGTCTGGTTTTTTTTTTTTAGGTTATTATTACCTTGTAGATGGTGGTTATACAAATGGTGAAGGATTCCTTGCACCCTATAGAGGAATACCTTATCATTTATCCGAATGGGAGGGACGAACACCTTCTAATAAGGAAGAATATTTTAACATGAAGCATTCTAAGGCAAGGAATGTAATTGAACGCTGTTTTGGCTTGCTAAAAGGAAGGTGGTCGATACTAAGAAGTCCATCTTTCTATCCGATAAGGACACAAGGTCGAATAATTACCGCTTGTTGCCTACTACACAATCTTATTAGGCAAGAGATGTCTGTAGATCCAATGGAGAATTTGCCAATAATACAAGATGGACAAAATACAGAAGAAGGTGAATATGTTGGTAGTGTTGAACCATCAGACCAGTGGACTGCAAAGAGGAATGCCATGGCTCAGGAAATGTATAATGAGTGGAGAGCAATTAGGAACCAGCAACCGAACTAGCTATATGTGTTAATGATAACATTTTATTTTAGTGTGTGTTTTTATCATGCATTTGTTGGATATTAGGAAAATTATTAGATTGCTTGAATGTTCAAACTTTTTTATTGATTGGATGGTATGCAAATTAATTGGATATTATGCAAATTGATTGGATATTATGCAAATTGATTATTTGTATTGTATTTTAGTACATTCAAATATTTTTTGTTTAGGTATGGATAACGACAATCTTTTGAATGCTACTCGAGAGCCAAAAGGAAGAAGGCGTAAATGGGAAGCATTTGAAGAAGAAGTATTACTATCCGTGCTTGAGGATTTTGTTGCTCGGAAGCAACGGTGTGACACCGGTGCTTTCAAACAAGGTACTTTGATTGAAATAGCGAAAGCTGTCAATGTTTTATGTCCTCATTCCAATATAAAGGCAAATCCACATATTGAGTCAAAGTTGAAGAAATGGAAAAAAACATATAGTATGGTCGTTGACATGATAAAGACAAGTGGATTTGCATGGAATGATGTCAAAAAGTGCGTTGAAGTTGACAGTGATGACGCATGGCAAACTTATGTGCAGGTTCATATCCTATTTTATTTATACTTTTGTTTTATTCTTGCTGCTATATTTGTTACGCATGCTAAATTTTAGTTTTGCTATGTTGATATAATCTTAGAAAAATAAAGAAGCCGATGGATGGAGAAGCAAACCTTTTCCACTGTATGATATATTTGCATTTATATTTGGAAAAGATCGGGCTACGGGTAATGTAGCCGAAACCCCTGCTGAAATGGTGGATGAACAAAGTAATGATCAGGTTGGTGCAACTGATATTGGAGGTGAAAATGTTGTTTCTTCAATGAACCAACAAAGCCAACAAAGCACCCCATCTGAAAATAGCCAACAAAAGAGGAAAAGAGGTGTGGGAAGTTCAAGTGATGGAACCGAGGCAATTATCAGTGGACTGAAAGACTTTTATGTTGAAAGTGGGAAGAGGATGCAAATGGTAACTGAAGCTTTAGTTCAAGGTACTGCAGATCATAGTGACATAGCTAACGAACTTGAAGAAATGGGTTTTTCTCCTATGGATCAAATTGATGCATTGTCTCTTATTTTGGATACACCAAAAAATGTGGGAGTGTTCAGAGCAATCAAACCGGAACTCAAGAAAGTGTTCGTCCAAAGGCTTTTAAACGACAACGCAAGGGGATGACTATATTATGTAGTGCCTTTTGACATGTATGTATTTTATTAATCGTACAATCTTAGTGAAGCGGATTATAACTTAGCTTTCCACTATGAAGTATTTTCGCTAATGTTAACTAGGAGTTTGTAAATTATGGAGATCTACTTTGGAATGGTATACTATAGTTCACTGGTATTTTGTAAAATATCCTAGATGAAAGTTTAGTGAATGATGTTTTAAGAGTCAATCAATGGTAAAGATTGACTTGTCACAAGTATCTTCTTATGTACTTGCTCTTACTTATTAAGCTAGTCAGCTATGAATTATGCCACATGGAAAATGAGGCCGCCCTTATAGCCTGTTTAATTACCATGCTTTTCTATCTTGTTTTCTTTTGAGCAAGGTTTGTTGGGTACACTTGGAGGATTCTTGAAACCAAAGTATTAGTACTCACGTTTCCCCTTCCTTCAAAACCCTACCACCATTGGATCCTAGTCATCTTCACCTAACAGATAACTAGAACACCATATATCATGCACGTGAAGAACTTAAGTGACATTTTCCAAGGCAATTTTATTTGCTTCAGACAAATATCTAATATGAGTTTCGTTTTCTTAAACTCTATAATCCAAGAAAACTATCATTAGTTAATGTTCGATTTTATTCCATAAAGTTTAGGATTACTCTATTTCACAAGTATCTTCTCATGACATTTGTAGCATTACTCTATTACACAATGGCAAAAATTTGTAGTCCTAGTGTAAGCAAACACAAATCTGGTGAACAGTACTGTTTTTATTATCTTGCTTCTTAGTCCGACACTGCACCAAACGCTTCACTAAGTTAGTCCAGCTTAGTCTAGTCTAAGACAGTCCAGCTTAGTCCCTGCAGCTAGTCCAGTCCGAGACAGTCCGGCGCAACAAACGCACCCTAACAGGATATCATGTTACTTGTTTAAAATATCGTTTATAGTGGGGTTGTACATCATTTATTTAGCAAACTAGATTATAATTCTTAAATAAGATCTATTTTTCATTAAAATTGGGTGTAAAATTAAATACTGATTTTGGTACTTTGACCTTATAAATCATCTAAAATCTAGTTAATAATTACTAACTTTTGTTTTATTTTTAGTATTATAAATAAGAGATTTTTACTTAATGCGTATTCAATACGAGTAAAAAATTGCTTAAGTGGTAAAAATCAAGGATTTAAATATCGGTAATATCGGAAATATCGGTAGTCCGAAAACACGGAAATATCGACGGAAATATCGATATCGATAAAAATTACATGGAAACCACGGAAATTGTAAGAAAAACTTGGAAATTTTTATTGAAACTTTGTAGGATGTTTATTTAGTCAATTATCTATTAGTTTATCACAAAAAATTGGAAGAAAATGCATTGCATGATGGATTTAACTGATTTAAGTTGATTATATAGCGAGCTGGCAAACATTGTGAGTGTAGAAAATATGTAGTAATTAATGAAAGAAGTTTAAACACACCATAATCATTTATATATAATGAATTAGTACAATATTTTACACTCATTTAAGCAAGAGATTAAGCAATGTGAGCTGTTGCTCCGAAGGTTTGGGCAATTTTCAAAGCTTTGTAACTTCTTTGTTTCTTAACCAAATTAAGTGATTCAAAAGCTAAAATGTAGTTAGGAATGTGGAGAAGAGGTTCATACCAAGTGAGGACCGAGTGGTGGCCGGTGTTGACCGGACAATGACCTGAAAGATGGCCAAACGACCACGGTTTATGAGTTCGGCCGGAATTCTACCCTAACTTTGAACGTCCATAACGTCTTCGTTTCTTAACCAAATTGAGTGATTCAAAAGCTAACATGTAGTTAGGAATGTGGATAAGAGGTTAATATCAAGTGAGGACCGAGTGGTGGCCGGTGTTGACCGGAAAATGACCTGAAAGATGGCCAAACGACCACGGTTTATGAGTTCGGCCGGAATTCTACCCTAACTTTGAACGTCCATAACTTCTTCGTTACTCAACCAAATTAAGTGATCCAAACATGAAAGTTGTAGTACTCGATGAGATGAAGAGATTGATACCCTGCACGCCGGCCAACTCGCCGTGATTTGGCCGGAAAACACCTCGAAAGGGGCGGTGCTGCCCAAACCGCCGGAATTCTACCCTAAATTTGAACGTCCATAACTTCTTCGTTACTCAACCAAATTAAGTGATCCAAACATGAAAGTTGTAGTACTCGACGAGATGAAGAGATTGATACCCTGCACGCTAGCCAACTCGCCGTGATTTGGCCGAAAAACACCTCGAAAGAGGCGGTGCTGCCCAAACGGCCGGAATTCTACCCTAACTTTGAACGTCCATAACTTCTTCGTTACTCAACCAAATTAAGTGATCCAAACATTAAAGTTGTAGTACTCGACGAGATGAAGAGATTGATACCTTGCACGCCGGCCAAATCGCCGTGGTTTGGCCGGAAAACGCTTCGAAAGGGGCGGTGCTCGTCGGAAAACTGGGTTTGCTTGTAGGAGTTTGTCCCACATCGGCTGTGGGATAGAAAATTGGATGCTAAGAGGCCTATAAATACACCTTCCAATACTGAATGTTGCAAGTCTCTCTCGGCCTTTTGGCTGAGATGAGGTATAGTATATTTTTTTATTAATTTATGTTTCGATATTATATGAAATATCTCGATATTATAAGAAATATCGCGATATTATGGATAATATCGATAATATCGCGATATTATAACGAAAACTTAAGGGATAACAAAAAAATATCGCTTAGTGATAAAAACGAAATTATCGGCGATATTTCGCCGATAATATCGATATTTAAATCCATGGTAAAAATACATATATGTTTATATGCATGTATATAAATACATTGTGACAACCCGTCCCGAAAAATCCTTGTTGACGGTGTGAAATGACTTATATACCCTTAAATGACGGGTGTGTATCGTTTATTGGTTATGTTATGGCCAATTAATTGACACCTTACATTATAGGGACCTATGAGAAACTATAGAATTGTGTATTATTATTGGTGGCTGTTAAACCACACAATCTCTCATCCACCTATCACCATCACGTGTCCTGTCTCTCTCTCATTTCAGAAACCCTTTCTCTCTCTCTTCACTCTCGAACTATCTCTCTCTCTACCATTTACGTACGACACACCCATAACCCTTGCAAAACTTCACAGATCGAAGCAACCAAGACCATATTCATACTCCTGAGGTCCTTGCGAGCACAGTGGTACCAATTTCAGGTGAGAACTCTTTCGTTTTCACGTCGAAAATCCGAGCACCGACATTAGAACTGTTCATCAAGTTTTTATTGGTTGATTTTTAGGGGAATCCAAGATCACCACGAGCTTAAGGAGGTCCTAAGGAAGCTCAGAGTGTTTCGTTTGGGAAATTTAGACGTCGGAGCAACGAGAACGGAGTTTCAAAAGTTTGGCCGGAATTATCGAGCCATTTTCCGACGAATCTCCTGCGAGTTAGGGGTCAAGACAGGTATGGTTTTGTTCGTCTTGTCGAGATCTTCGTTTTGATATAAAGTACGTTAAAAATGGTGAAGAATTGAAGAAGTTACAGCAATTTGAAAATAACTCAGAAACCGGCGACATTTTCTGTCGCCGACGAAACCAGGCCGGCGAGTCAAGGAAGAAGAAGGGCGCGTGTGGGCTCGTGGCGCATCAAAAAATTATTTTAAAAATATGTTGACGTCCGTGACGTCGAGTAGGTCGCGTTGGTATATTCGTATGCCAAAATTGAGCTATGTATGAGAAGTTATTTCCGTAGTTGCGTATATGTGCTTAAATAGCGTATTTTTAGTAATTTCTCATATAAGTGAGACTTATTCCGAGGACGAGCGTAGCCAGGCTAGACGTGGGGGCTATGACCCGGTGACCTATCAGTGAGTGGGCAGTTTGTTTTCCATACATACCTATATATATTGCTATTTTCCCAGAAATGAATTTAAACGATGAAATGATTTGAGATGTCATGCAAGTATCTATTTATTTTAATTATGCATTAGTACTTGCATATAATTCTGATGGTGCTGCGGACGCACAGGTAAGTATCAAGTAAGATTCTATGCTAGTTATGATGAGAATGAAATGATGTGATGTGATACGAACGAATGAAATGATGTGATTTGAACTCATACACCTGCACATATTGTTAGTGCTCACGCCCAGAGTTAGGGGCACAGTCTTTCACGTGTTGTTCACGTTCTACACCACATGCTCGCCTTGGATCCAAGTAGGTGCACAGTCCTGTCGTATAGACCACTATAGGTGGGTTCGACTCGTAGGTGACCCGCGAATCATTCGCACAGTCTTCACGTGATTGTAGCACTAGAGCATTCTTATATTGATACAGTGATATGATAGTGGCCTCATGAGGATATTGATGTATGTGCAGAGTATATATATGATGAGATTGAGAGATGTTGTGAGCTATATATATATGCAGCCGAGAACTGAGATGATTATCAAATACTTTTCACATCACAAATTTACGATATGAGCATACAGTTGAGATATTAGTTATGATATTTTTGCATGGCATATCTACTGATATTTCCAGCATGATTTTGAGATATATATGTATATGAGTATATTTTATTTCTGGAAAATTATACAGGTTTTACGGAGAGGGGTTACAGTGATTTGAGAAAAGAATGGTTTTGAAAAGATTTGTTTCCCGGACGTTCTGACAGAATTCACTCATGTAGGATCACTTGCGGGTGTTAATTCCATTTAGTATTTTCTTCTTAACTGTACGTAGGCGATTTATGCTTTGGTTTTGTAAAAGCACCTTAACTCTCGCACTAGCACACTTTCTTTTATTGGATTGCTAGTGGTTTGGTTTTAGTTGGTTCGTATCTTTCTAATCTATCTCGCTTCCGCACTGCGCACATGGTTACGTTACGCTAATGTGACGGCCAGCACGCCCTACTTTCGGGTCGAGGTGTGTCATACATAATGTGTGTACCTATGTATATGTACATAAATATATATGCTATCCACACACTCCATTTTACTTCTCACACGCCCTTGTTAATTTCTGTCCGTTGATCTTCTTCAATTCATCCTATTCGACGACCGAAAATTAGAAAGGTGTGTGAGAAGTAAAATGGGGTGTGTAGATATCACACCCCTTATATATCTGCACCTATACATATGAACCTATGTATATATGTGTACCTATATATGTGTGTGTGTGTGTGTTCATGTACCTTTATTATGTATATTGTGCTGTGGCCTATATTTTCTAGAGAGGTGTGGCAAAGAGAAGAAGAGAGATTGGAGAATAGTCTTGAGGAATTGTGTTATTATTCCCCAGTCTTTGTGCCTTTATTTATAGTAATTAGGAGGAGAGAAACTTGCTCTCCAAGTAATACAAAGTCTATTAGGAAAGATCTTCTAAATCGTAAAGGATTCCTACTTTATCTCTACTTAGGATTTACACAATCACATATTGATAAGAACATATGTCACAACACTCCCCCTTGAGTGTGCAAATACTCAAGTAGATGGCGCATCAGATCTTCAGGCAAATGTAGAAGCAGTTAGTGAAGTCGTCTCGTCTAGTTGGCACAAGTAGTGAATGCAAGTCTCAAAACAAACGGAAGAATGCATAGGTAGTAAAACTCACAAAACCTCGCTATGGCAAAACCCAAGGTGGGAGAAAAACCCATAGGCTAAGGAGAAAAGTGAGAAGTTGCATTAAGTCAAAACTATACGTCTTCTGGACGCAAGTAGAAGAACTCACAAGGGTATGATCAGCCCAGGATGGGTGCCTCGTTAAAACCTAGTTAGGTAGCAAAAACCCAGTGGGAAAAATGCTCCTAATCGTAGGGAAAAAGAGTACATTAAGATCAAGTGAGTATATTTCTGGATACTCCCCCCTGAGTTTGACAAAATTTCCAAATGAAACTACAAGCATTACAAATGAGAAAGTTACGCATACCAATTCATCAGACAAGCTTCTAGAAGGGTAGACTTCGGCAGTGACTCTGTGTAGATGTCGGCAAGGTTGTCTGGGATTGGACTGCTCTACTTCAATCTTCTGATGCTCATGCTGATGTAGACACAATATGCTTGGTCTTGACTTGTTGGATGTATCATGATCTGGTTGATACATACAGCGTTATCTTCATGGATCGTTGTTGGGACTCAACGATGGATGAAAATCGTAGGAATTTTGAATATGCTCAACAAGAGTTTTCGACTACATCTCTCACGTGATGAGACATAGTGAGTCTTGGAACGATTCAAAGGTTTTGCAACAAAAGGTCTATCTAGTTGACCTCCAAGATATTGCGGTGTTCCTTAATGGTAAAGACATAACCATGCGGGAATGTACCTTGTGCGGTCAGATAAACGGTCTGATTCAGTGAATCCCATAAGGTAGGCATCATTCCGAAGATCAAGGGGGTGTGATCTATTCTGAGATGCATAAGGATAGATAAGCCCAAATCCGTAGTAATGGAAAAACATCTTTAACACCAAGTTTGGTGGTATCGTGTTAAGCGCAGTGCTGCTTTATGCCAAAAGATTATCAGCACATAAGATGTCTGATCTAGTGCATTTGAGCTAAGTACAACAAACTCCAATGGTACTTAGATATGGCTGCCTCACGTTCCAATATGGAACCTTATGATCCATACCCTCCGTAAAGGTCTCATTTGCATCTAGCATACAGATGATCAGGATATACTCAGACGTAACACCTTCTGGGTCTAGTTAGAGTGTTGGACCAGAATACCATCATAACTAGCTCGAAACTTCAGGTCGAGGTAATGTCAAGTTCTCCCAAGATCATTCATCTTATAGTCCGACATGTGAGTTAATTTGCTCAGCTCTAGCAATTTCGGATTTTATACACGCAGGAGCATATATCCCTAACTGATCAAATATTCACTTAGACGGGTATACCACATCCGCCCGGATAGTTCTGCATCCGTAAAGTGAAGACCTCATCAGAAACGAGAGGGTGTTCTTGTGGTCTAGAACTATTTGAATCAGTACATGTAAGTCATTTGGAAACTCCATGTAGGTTCATATCACGATCCAGAGATACTACAACCACGTTTGTAATGCTGCAATCAATCACATGGCGTATGAGAGAAACCTTGCGCCAAGGCGTCATATTGCACTATTTCATTCATCTCATTCGTTATAGATTGATTCTTTTAGTTGACCAATCAGTTCTACGTCGACATTAATCAACGGAACGCGGTTCGTTATCATCGCTTTTCATTTATATCAGTAGTTACCATATACATGAAACATCATCTATGATAATCTCATTCCAATTTCATATCTCATCCAAACTAGTATACTGGACCAAGAACTTCAGGTCTCGGGAGTAATCCGGATTTAATCTCATGAGATGAAAAGGTTTGAGACAGCGATCGAGGGGCGGATTCGTTCGTGCCACGTTCCTCCACTTTTGGAGAGGTGAATCCTCGAACCGAGTGATCTACCATGCTTCTGGCATAAGATAGATTGATTGGCTAGCCGCCAATGTACGAGGGTCGGCCACAATTGTGGCGTTCCTACTATCAGGACAAAGGTCCGAAGTACATTTGGTACACATCTTTGCAGGCACATTTGCAGCTGGTACATGTGATCTCGTCACTTTTACTAGATCAGAGGAAGTGTCTGGTTAAACTCTGATGATCTAGATTGGGATCGATATGAGACATAGTGGGGACGTCCACGATAATTCGCGTCGTTCTTTACGAACGGTGACGTTCATATCTCCCCCTAATGACGGGAAGACTGTCTCATAAAAGTGACAATCCACAAAATGAGCGGTAAAAAGATCGCCTGGCAAAGGTTATTGGTAACGAATATTAGAAGGAGAATTATAACCGACATAGATGTCCATCCTTCCCTAAGGACCCCTTTATTGTTGTGTATGTAAGGGCGGCGCAAATGGCACATAGACCGCACAACTAAAGACGCGCAGATGCGATATGTCGGGTTCGTATCTAGTAACCAACTGACACGCGCTTTATAAGGTTAGGTCGTGACAGGCCTCAGGCGAACCAACATGGTTGCTTGCAATATTGCATGGCCCCAAGCAGAGGTCGGGAACTTTGGTACGTATGACCAGTCGACTATGCAATCATTTGAAGGCGTTTAACAAAATGCTTCTGCTGGGTCGTTCTGGGTATGAACAAGGGACTGGATGTTCAACTTCAAAAACCCAACCGACATGCAATATCCATCGAGATTTAAAGTGTTCGATGTAAATTCTCCAACTTATCCAATCAAATAAATTTGATCGGATAATCAGGGTGGTGAGCCCTGAGCTTGTTAATCTGAGCTACCAGTGTGGAGAATGCAGCTTGTGGACAACAGTCACACGTGTGACCAACGTGTAGAAGCATCAACCAATATTATAAAGTATATAAATGGTCCGTAAGGTGGTTGAATCAGTCCACAAATGCCCCTTTTTTGAATCCTTTGTAAAAAGATAGAGGGTGCTAAGGTATAATACGTGTCCAGGTATGATTGCTTTACTTTTGGTAAAGGGATGCCCTAAACGGCGCATCACAAATCATCCTAGATATCCCAAACGTACATCCATAACAAAAATTCCTTAGGAATCGCTGGCTTCTGGCCGGCCACAAAGTGGCTTGAATGGGTGTAATCCACTCGTTAAGCATTCCATCGTCTCTAGAATATGCATTTAACTATATTCGTAAGAAGTGCAAAATGGTGATATGCCAAAGAATTTTACTCCATTTTTCTACATTGGTTTCAATATGGTAATAATACTCTCGAATATCCTTAAAGCTCAAAAAGGCGTTCTGCCGGAACGAAGTGAGTATAAGGCTTCCCTTTATGGTAAAATTAATACCATTGGACAATATAGGGCAATGCCATGCCCCACAATCAGGTTGGATAAGCCTGAAAATGTTGTCAGGGGATGATTAGGTATGAAGTTAGCATAGAACCAGACAACTAACTTCCCCACAAAACATACCTAAGCATGAGTTAATTGTAGTCACATGTGGTAATCTTCGTTAATTAACTCTTTTATTCGAGAATAATAGTGACATCCAAACACCAATCTTAAATCCGAGAACAAAATAAATTATTCATAAAATAAACCAAAAAGACAAGGGGGTTCGGCCAATAGGCCTTCCATGTCAAATTTCGCTTTTCCAAATGTGTTAGGTGGAGCAAAATTAGTCTCATTGATTGACTACGGGAATGGTACTTGTCAACAACATTGGTAGAAGCACTGAAAAGTGCATAACCAATGATCTATTCCGTCAAAGCGGAGTTAGATTCTGCAGGGTTGAGGTTCGGGAATACTATCCCTTATTCTTGAAGTTTTAGGTGCCAGGGATCATGCTTCGGGCGTGATACTACCTTTTGGCAGGCCTGATTCTACCATATGTTTGGAAAATACATTCGAAAATTGGATTGTGAGAGAGGGACGGACCCAAATTTGGGTTCGATAGGCCTTTGCCGAAACAGAGCATTAGTGTTCGGTGCATCCCTGCAGAAGCAAGGTATCACCATTTTCTCACAGGTGTGGTAGTAATCAAATCCGAGAATTTGGTAAACTTCTGTTTTCTATACTGCTACTTCAGGAGCAAATTAGATATAGAAGGATGAGAAAAATTTTCTTCCAGTCAAAATTCAATCGGATATAAACTTCAGAATTGTACCTATTCATGGACGTAAAGGTTTCAATCATGTTTTGCTTCAGGCAAAAAAGTTATCTTTGCGTGATTGGAACTGTCTATAGCGAGTCAAAGAGCCATGAAGTCCTCATTAGTGAGGTACTTCCACTTGATATGCTTCAGGCATAAGTCTTCGAATGAAGAACTGGCTACAATGATTTCTCAACTAGTCATAGTCAAGCGGGGTGTCACGTCTTGTATCCACATAAAGTAGTTTCTTATTCGAAACTTCCAAATTAGTGAAATCGAACTTGTTACGGTTCGACAATACGTTGAATGGAGGAAACAAGAATGTGATTGGTGTTTTAGGAAATAAAATTTCCATAAACATCAAAGTTAGAACATTTAGGTTCTAAGACATGGTTTGTGTTAAACGGATTTAAGCATGGAGAACTTCGGCTCTCAACATGAGTGTTGCTCATTAAGAAACTTCAGGTTTCTATGGCACGTTTTCGAAACTTCGGGTTCGAAAGTATGAACTTTAAGTTCATAAAACCTGCAATCAAACGCAATATATATGCAAACAAATATACAACAAGTATATGCAAAAATATAACTTTAGGTTTACAATTATAATTGAATTAATTTATTTGATTATTTGGATTTCGAGCCAAATTAAAGTGTGGGGAAAAAAATACAAAAACCCTATTAGGCCTAAAAATAATTAGGCAAATAACATTTGGGGCCCAAAAAAAAAGGAGAAAAAAATTAACTCGGGCTGCTGCAGGCAAGCCCAGAAGGAAAACAAATATATATGTAAATATTTATTTATTTTTGTTTTTTTATATTAATGGCACGGGCTGCAGGCCCAAAAAAAACAAAAAAACGTTTTTTTTGCTTTGTTCTCGAGCTGGGCCGCAATAGGTGAGCCCATAAAATTGTTTTTTTTTCTTTACGGGTCGAGGGGACAGAAGCCCAAAGGGCTCGAGTCTGAGGAAAAACATCCCAGCCGGGGCTGGGTGTGTGCGCCGGGGAAGAACACCGGGAACGCGGCGCTGTGTCAGACGGCTTTGCCAAGGTCGGAGTAAACTCGTGGGTTGACAAAAACTCAAATAGGAGCGAAGATTTGAAAAAATCTCGATATTTGTTGTGAAAACCCAAGAATTTCGAATCGGGTTTATAGAAAAATCCCGATGAATCGCAGTCAAATTTCGGTGTGGGACGACTTCTGGTCGTCGTCGACGTGAACAAAACGTTCATGGGATGGCTGCAGGCCGTCTCGTGGTCGATATGGACGAGGGCACCGTCGATGGTGCCGTGGGTTTTCTGGGAAGGAGAGAGCTTCAAGCTCTCGGGTTTGTGTCAATGGAGGGCTGCAGGCCCTCTTGGCTTTTGGGTTCTGATGCAGGCTTCAGGCCTGGTGGCGTGCGGCCTGGCAGTATGCCAAGGCACGGGTTCGAATAGAACCCTAATTCCCCAAATCCAATTTTTTTCAAATTCAATTATAGACAAATAATTTCATATATATTTCAATGAATCACATATTTACGTTGATGCATATGCAAAAGAATATTTTCAATGCATGTACATATGTAAGATTCAATTCATGGCAAATATCAAATTCACATAATTTCAGCAATTATGGTTATGAGGCATACACAATTTATGTAGAATCTAAAATACGTTAAACATAAAGTTGGGTCATGCATCATGGTGAATGTTCATGCTATCAGGGCTGCAAAATATCGAGTTAAATGCCGTTGTTTTGAAGAACCTGATTGCGTGATGATATGAATGAACTGGTTTGATGCAGAAAATTTCGGCTTTCATCTTCAAGCTTGTATCACGTTCAACATAAGAAAATAAATTGAATCAATATAAGTATATGAATTCAATAAAAATCTAAATTTAATCAATTAAAAATAATTGAAACGTAATACTCCCCTGATTGAAGACGAATAAAGTCTCTTTAAATTCTTCTAAGCACAGCGTGAAGAGCGTGTTGATAACGTGTTGTGGCCTATATTTCTAGAGAGGTGCGGCAAAGAGAAGAAGAGAGATTGGAGAATAGTCTTGAGGAATTGTGTTATTATTCCCCAGTCCTTGTGCCTTTATTTATAGTAATTAGGAGGAGAGAAACTTGCTCTCCAAGTAATACAAAGTCTATTAGGAAAGATCTTCTAAATCCCAAAGGATTCCTACTTTATCTCTACTTAGGATTTACACAATCACATATTGATAAGAACATATGTCACAACATATTGTATATTGTGTCTGCATATTAGTTTATTTGATTGGTTTTGTGATTGTCTGTATAAATTTTTATATAGTTTAATTATCATTTGCAAAATATTTTTAAAAAGTCTTCCATTTTTTTTAACAAACAAAAAATGCCTTCCATTTTATATTGCTAAATTTGATTTGTAGAAATAAAAATTTCTATTTTTAAGGCCTAATTGATGATTAAGTTAGGAATTTTAGAAAGAAAATTTGAAAATACTAAAAGTGGGCAGGGGTATTTAGTATGACTGATAATGGGTTTTAAAGTTAGGGACTAAAACTAGGTACTTAAGTCTAAATGCCCCTTATTTATTTCGTAAGATAATATTGTCTCTTCTTTCTTCGGTTCAGTACAATTATCATACTATTATCATTTGACACAAAATTGGTATGATAATGGTATGGTACGATGGAATGGCAAAGAATTTCACCTCTATCAAAAACACTATCAAGTGATATTACTATCGCACGTGTTAAAATATAAATAGAAGATACAGTTGATACGTACCAAATTTAGGTAAATTAATAAAAAAATATTTGTTTATAATTTAAGTGAAATAATAATACTACACGATAGTGCTTCAAAGTACACCTAAAACTAAAAATTAGTCATATGAACGAGTTAGTACGAGGTGAGTGTACGAGTAGCACACCATGATTCACGATGGAATGGTAGTAACCGTGTGATTGACGTCATGCGGATCCCATATAAAATGTTAGCTTAGTTTCATTTGAGGTGATGATCTCAGTCACCTATATTCGTCATTCGTGGCAGTCGACTTTAAGATCTCTCATTTACAAGTAAAACGTCACAAGACAATACAATAATACTAAAATATATCACATCCGTACATGAATATTACTTTTGTATATCAAAACCATAATAACTTAAGATGTATGAGTTACAGCATGTTTGTAAACCATTCTCAATTTCAATTTAAACAAAACAATGAATCATCAAAATTACCTCCTCAATGCAAATGCAGATCTGATTCAAAATTTGATCAGACAAACTTCGTCTACTCTTCGTTAGAAGCCTTGGCGCTCCGAAAGCCCTTCTTCAACTCAGCAACTCTCTTCATACAAGCAGCCTTCGACTTCCCGGGCACAGCAGCTGCAATCTTCTCCCACCTCATTGACACTTCCTTCGGAAATGCCTTCAAGGCATTCAGCAATGCAATGTCTTCAGTAGAAGACCAACTCTCTTTCTTCACTTCACCATTTTCTGCCACCAACTCATCACCCAACTCTTGATTCCCACTTTCAGTTTTCTTGTCATTGGGCTTACGCTTTTTCAAAAACTCTGCATACGAATCTGAATCGCTCACTTTCTTCTCTCCCAATTCTTTGGCCTTCTTGATCACACTCTCCACCTTATGCTTTCCTTGAAACGACTCGGCGATAACCTCCCACCGTTTCAGCTTCCCCACCGGGTGCTTCAAAAGCAGTTTCTTCAAAAACTCAACATCCTCCTCAACCCACTCCGTCTCTTCACCAAAAGCCACTGACCCGTTACCATTACCTTGGGAAGCCTCACTCTTTTTCTTTTCTCTCACAGACCCACTAATAATTTCAGGCACTGGCGTCAAATCTGCCCCCAATTCATCAAATCGACGTGGTTTTGATCTCTTCTGAGACACCCTCTTCTTTGATTCATCCTCTACTTGGGTTGCGATTTCTGGGAAGTTGACGATTGGGCCGTGACCAACCTGAATGTCACCACCAGTGACGGGTGCAGGAGCGAATGGGCCAATGAGGAGGGCAAGAGCGGCCCACATAAGAAGAGATTGGTAGGGTTCGGATTGGAGGAAGAAGAAGGCAAGACCCAGTAACAGGAACGAGATCGAGATGGTAAAGAAAATGAATGATTTGCTGAGATTCTTGTAATGGGGTTGTGGGTCTGCGGCAGAAGAAGCTACTGCTTTGGATTGGAAGAGGAACCTAGGCCTTGCGTCCTCATCCAAAAACTCCATTTTTGGATATCAAAGCTAAAAGCTTTAGACACAGCCTTTTATATATACTACTAGTCCTTGTGGTTCTTTTGAAGGTCAAACGTGAAGGCTTTGTTTTGGCAGCATTGCTGAAAGGTAAAATTGGAAGGTGAGCATCAATAATATCCAGCCTTTATATGTAAATTAAAATGCTCTAAACGAATATCCAAAAGAACAAAGAAATCTGAAAAGCTGATAGTTTCAAAATTAACAAAATGCCCTTATGTGAAACAGATTTGATATACAAAAAACCACCCAACAATTATGAGCACCATAATGGGTTTGATTCTTGGCGCTAGTGAATCACACGATGGTGGCCAAGGGAGGCTGAAATGCCTCTGACGAAGCCACTAGCTAATCCGTTTTTTTTTTAAAGAAAAACATGGTAAATAACTAGACACTCCATTATCCAAGAAAGTAAATGAAAAGGAAACAAACTACAAACTTTCACTTGCTACAGTTTTAAGCCAACTGACTTGAACGTGTGAACATCTCCCATTCCTCTCTTTTAATGAAATTTTGATAGCCTGCTCACTGATTTTACTTTTCCGAGTATATGGTACCACCCCAACTTCAAACTCAGATTAATCAAACTTTTTGGTAATAAGAAATTAATTAAACTTGGAAAACAATTAAATGAACAATTATCATCACACTACGGATCCATGTAGTAACTTTTGGGCACATCAAAGGGATAGAGAATTGAATGAAGAACAATACGGAGAAAGCAGCTGCAATTGAAACTGCACGGGCCAAATTGGAACTCAACTCGCTTGTCACTCTACGAGTCTACAGACTTATAATCAAGTTAAAACTAGTAAAATGCAAGTGAATCTTGGAAAAGCATTTTAAGTGCTTCGTGCAAGAAGCACATAACTAGTGCTTCTTCCAAAATGCACTTCAAGTCATTAAAAGCGCTTTCAATAATTTTAAAAGCACTTTCAAGCAAAAATATTATACGTTACAAAAAGATAAACTTGTGAGTATAATGTTAAATTATAATAATGAGACCCTTTCGAAGTATTTCCTAGAACAAAGCACAAGGGAACTCAAAACTAACACATACAATGATACAATGCAATCCATGTAAAATACACTATATATATGAAACTAATCCAGTTTTTTAGGAGGAAAAAGGGAATTGATTCTACTTTCTACAGGACGACTACAAGGCTCTCCATCGCAAAAAAACACAACGTTTATATATACTGCCAGAATTATTGAGAGAGGACGATAGATCAGACGATAAAACTCAAAAACTAACACATGCAATCCAATCCAATCCAATCCATTCATGAGTTTAACAGTAGAATTGTTAAACAATTTATAATCCAAATACATAAAATTGTAATATTTTGTGTATATTCATCAATTGGGTTAGCAGAAGAATCAGAGAAAATGGAAATGGAGAGGTGAATAAATTTAGGAATTCTTACCGGAACCCAAAAATCGGAGGAGGGGAGACGCGGCTGGAGCCTGCAGCAATGAAATTTGGAGTCAGTCGGGGAATGGAACCGACTAGATCGAGATTTGAGAGACGTGTGCTTTAGTAGATCCACCGACCAAACCTCCACGACGTCGTTTTATTTATTTATTCTTTAATTAAGGACCGTTTACTAACAGTTTCATTTTCTGTTTTCTGTTTTTAAATGGACACTGAAAATTAAAAATTAAAAATAGTTAACAACAAATATTTAAGTTTAAGAAAATAAAGTAAAAAATTAAAATTAAAAACAAAATGGTCATCAAAACCTCTAAGCAAAAACTCATTTTTTTACACTTAGTATTACGGTATAGTGGTATTGTTATTTATTTATAAGTAAAGGGTCTTAAATTCGATTCTCACCAAATGCGTATTTAAACCACATTATTGCTAGTTCATTGTGAGTCTTAGTATAGATAATATCGTTTGTTAAAAAAACACTTATTCTTTTTAACTCTTAACCGATGTTTAAAATATCAATATCGGTGAAAATATCGATATGTAAATTTGTATAAATATTGACTCATATATCCAATATCACTATTGACTTTATATGGAGATGATGAAAATTAAAAAATATCGAATATCGCTACCGATATCAATTGTTTTTTATGAAAATGATGGAAAAATAAAATAAAACTTTAAGAATTGTCAAACATTGATTTAAATGAAATATAATAATTTCTCTTATATTTAACAAAAATATCGACGATATCGATTGATTTTAGCTTAAATTTGAGTGTTTCTGATATGAGGTAAAGTTTAAATTTTATTCAATTTTTGTACCATTCTCTGATATTTTTTTTATATTTCTATGGAAATGTTAAAGAAGAAATTCTAAACACTGCTCTTGAGTCTTAACGTACACTCTCCATCTTCTCCTCCTAACTTTGATTTGTCGTCAAGGTTATTACCTATACCACCTTCACAAAATTTCCGCTTCCACTCGCGTATATGTAATATAAGGTGTTTGTGATTTCTTTTTGTAATGTTCTAACTGTTATTGTTTTTTTTTTTTTTGAAGGTTGATGCGCGCCTCATTTTATAAGCCCTTCCGTTTTGGTCTCTCAAAAACCTTAATCAGAGTTGGGTCCAGCGATTTCTATTGTCGATGTTACAAAACCCAGATTTCATTTGCGAGAACCCATTCTGCTAAACTCACTCCCGACGATTCCCAGCTTCTTCACTGTCTTTCTCAAAGTCGGTGCCAAGACGCACGTAAGCTGCTTGAGAAATTGCCTGAAAGAAGCTGCCATGGCCGCGTTGTTCACTGGACTTCTTTGCTCACCAAATACTCGAGGAGTGGGTGGGTCGATGAGGCACGGAAGCTCTTTGACATCATGCCTGAGAAGAACATTGTTTCTTACAATGCAATGTTGTCAGGGTATGTGCAGTCTGGGAGGTTGAGCGAGGGCTGGCGGTTCTTTTATGAGATGCCAGAGAGAAATGTTGTTTCGTGGACTTCAATGCTCTGTGGGTTCGCTGATGCGGGGAGGATTGATGAGGCAAGGCAGTTGTTTGACGCGATGCCAGAGAGGAATGTTGTTTCTTGGAATTCGATGTTTGCTGGATTGATTAAGAATGGGGATTTGGAGGGAGCAAGGCAGGTTTTTGACCAAATGCCGACGAAGAATGTTGTTTCTTGGAACGTTATGATTTCCGGGTTTGCTGAGAGTTGTAGAATGGACGAAGCAAGAGTTTTGTTTGATGAGATGCTCGATAGGAATGTGATTACTTGGACTAGCATGATATCCGGTTACTGTAGGTCCGGTAATGTGGATGAGGGATATTCTTTGTTTGAAAAAATGCCTGAGAGGAATATTGTTTCTTGGACAGCCATGATTGGTGGCTTTGCTTGGAATGGCTTCTATAAAGAAGCTCTATCGCTATTTCTTGAACTGAAGGGTAACTACGACACAAAACCAAACGGGGAGACCTTCATATCGCTTGTTTATGCTTGTGCGGGTATTGGTTTGCCTCATCTTGGCAAGCAACTACATGCTCAGTTGATTGTCAATGGTTGGGACCACGATGATTATGATGGCAGATTATCAAAGAGCCTCATTCACATGTACTCGGCTTATGGTGTCATGGATTCTGCATACTTTATATTCATCAAGAACTCTAGTAACTGTACTGCTCAGTCTTGTAATTCTATGATTAACGGTTACTTACAGATTGGGCAGCTAGAACAGGGTCAAATTTTCTTTGAAAATGCACCCATCCGAGACAAGATCTCTTCGACATCTATGATAACTGGGTATTTTAGTGTTGGACAAGTATCAAAGGCTTGTAATCTGTTTCAAATCATGCCAGATAAGGATGCAATTGCATGGACAGCAATGATTTCGGGGCATATCCAAAACGAGCTTTTTGAAGAAGCTACCAATTTGTTTTCTAAAATGAGGTCAGAAGGTGTTTTGCCTCTCAATTCAACATATTCAGTTCTTCTTGGAGCTGCAGGTGCAATGGCATATCTTGATTCTGGGAAACAGTTCCACAGCCTGCTGATCAAAACACAGTACGAATTTGACTTGTTTATTAACAACTCACTGATCTCCATGTATGCCAAATGTGGGGAGCTAGATGACGCTTACCGTACATTCTCAAACATGTGTTTCCGGGATTTGATTTCATGGAATTCCATGATCATGGGGTTTTCAGACCACGGACATGCGGATGAGACTCTGAAGGTCTTTGAAGCCATGGTCAAATCTAAAATCCGACCAAATTCGGTCACTTTTTTGGGCATCCTATCAGCATGTAGCCATGCAGGGCTTGTCCAGAGAGGGTGGGAATTTTTCCATGCCATGAGCAATGTTTATGGAATTCCACCAGCTTTGGAGCATTACCTTTGTATGATTAATCTTCTGGGAAGAGCTGGGAAGGTAAAAGAAGCAGAAGAATTTGTTTCAAGGCTTCCTTTCAAACCAGATCGCACTGTTTGGGGTGCATTGCTTGGTATATGCGGATTTGGTGAAACGAATTCTGATGTTGCTAGACATGCAGCCAAAAATTTCCTAGAGCTGGATCCTTTAAATGCACCAGCCCATGTGGTGCTTTGCAACATATATGCAGCAAATGGTCAGCATATTGAAGAAAGAAAGCTGAGAAGGGAGATGGGATTGAAAGGAGTGAGAAAGGTTCCTGGATGCAGTTGGATTCTGGTGCAAGGGAAAGTTTATGTATTCCTCTCAGGCGATAAATTCCATTCCGAAGTGGATGAGATGCTATCCATTGTATTTGGCACTATTAGTGAGTCATAAATATATGCATCTAATATATCGAATGTTTAACCTATAACATGCCTGCTCTGAATGATGAGGAAAATCCTCTCAAGATTTCATTATACCAAGTGCCGTTTGAAAATAATCGAAGGAAGAAAGCATATAATAGTCGGAAGGAACATGGAGTGAACGGAAATATATTTGACAGACAGCGGTTCCTTCACTTGATTAAACAGGTTGGTTTGATGCAAATTTCTGTAGTTTGTTTTACATTTTGATTCATAAGAACACTTTAAACAGTTGCTGCCTCTATGCCTATATCAATTTTAATCCTGAGGAGTGTTTATATGTTCCTAAAGAGCATGATAAACCTCGTACATTCTGATCTTATTTTTTTGGGAACTTAACAAAAAACTCCCGGTACTGTTCACTTTAACTAAAAACCACATTTTACACTAAAAGTCAATCCTGGTACTATTCACTTTACCCTTTATTTTGTCCTTATCGTTAAAACTCAAAGTTTTCAAGCCATTTTCATTAGTTTTCCTTATTTTTTTATGGTATCAAAATCTGGTTAGCACCTTTTGAACAGTTTTGTTTTTGCAGGGAAAAGTTCAAATATCCACATAGGAGGGAATTTTGAGGAATATTGGACCAGCCAATTATGTCACCCAATACCTTAAAAGGTGAGGAATTTAGTCTCGTGTACATTCATTCTTCCAATTTGCAAAACAAAACAAGCTTTAAGAAACTAATAAAAATTGATAATTAAACAGGATTAATAAAATCCGATCTGATCTGATCAGTTAACTTGAACTCCAGAGTCATATGTTTGTCCAACTTTCCAGTCTTGTGGTATAGTGTTCTGAGGAACAACCCAAGTCTCGTCATCATCATCGCTGAATAACATTCTTATTTGCAAGGGTCCACTTGGTGGTGAAGTTGTTGTCCAAACTGCACCAAAACTCCTGTCCAGTAGTATGCATACGAAGTTTGTTGTCTGCAGCAAATTTTTAGATATAAGCTAATTTAAAAAAAATATGTGTAATGAGGAAGGTGACATAATTAATTAACAATAAAAGCAAGTAATTAACACTAGGTTGATGATTAATAACAAGAGTTTTATTAGCTATAAATTTGTCTACCTAATCAAATCTTTTAATTTCATTTAAAAAAAAAAGCCAGTGCTTGCGAAGAGCAAGGCAAGTTGGTTTGGTTCATATATATTGAATGGATAAAAAAAAATGTGTCACCCGATCCTGACTCACACACACACACCTCACAGAGCTGGACAGCGGTGATATCTTTCTTCCCTTGCTGGTACCATATTACAAAAGCCAAATAATAAGGATTGTTGCTGTGCTCATCGATCTTGATAGTAATATTTTTGTTTGGATAGCTGCATGAAACACTGCATGTTTGGAAAAACAGGACAGATTATTGAGGAGCTACTTCAGTCATATAGATTTATCACAAAATCATGCAGGTTCCTCAAAGTTGCTTTCAGGATTTAGGTTAATTACCGTCTGTATTCAATATCAACGATACCAAGTGACAGCAGAGAAGCAGCTGCATCAGTAGTTTGAGCCATCCGGCCAAACGCTCGCTTACTCAGGATGAAGTCTGTGCCATCACTCGAGCCTTGGTCAGTTATAACTACAGTTACTCCTTTGTCTGAGCAATAGGCACTGTTGGTGCACCTCACCTAGGGAACCATCAAGAAAACTTAATTATAACCACAAAAATTAAACACGCACTTGCACACACACACACACACACATCTTAGAATCGTGCATGCTCACCTGGTAACAAGCACCGCATCCGAGGCCACTGCGATAGAGGTCAGAGGCAGCTGAGACATCCCCGCCATTGAGTGTTGCTCCAAATGAACCAAATCCACATGCACCAACTGCAGTTTGATACAAGAAAATATCTAGTAAGCATATGCCTGCAACATAAAAGATTTTGCTCATTCTTTTTCTTTGATTAAAAGTCTCTTACTGTCTGTTCCTTGTGCTTCAGAATTCGGATAATAAGTTGCTCGAGAGTGAACGAAGCAATCACTGCACGTTGCAGCCTCGCCCGGAGTTTGCACTAAAAGAAAAACAATGAGAAGGGAGAGTACTTGAGACCCAAGAGAGAAAGCCATTAGCAAAATAATGAAAGAAGAGCTTGCTAATGATCAATATTGCATGAAGCTATAGCTAAATGGTTACTGGTATTTATAGTAAACTGTAAAGTCCATCTTCAAATTTGGTAAGCTTCACTAACTTTGACATTCTGCTCTGCCCAAGAATATTTGTTTTGCTTTTTTTGAATAGAAACCCTAAGGAGACTCCCTAAGGAGACTTTCTCAAAGTCACTCTTTGTGGACTCTTTGCCAGCATAGTTTGACGTTAATTCTCATACCAACATCAACATTATAAAACATTGTACCAAAAACATGAGGTTCTAAGGAGAGTCCCACTTTTGAAAAAAGTCTCGTTATCTTTCTTTCTTTTCTTTTTTTTTTTTTTTTTTTTGGAATTGTGATTAGTGGAGTTCTGTTACTTGTGGTATGTCGGCTACCTTCCTAGCCAGATTATTTACATGATTTAAAATAATATTGTGGAAAACTTGTTTCTCACCTTTAGGATGTGTTTGTAATCATTTCATATCCGATTGTGGAATTCTTCTGTTATTAATTAAATTAATAAAAAATGTCATTAGTTAAACTGTATTCAAGTGTGAATTATCCAGTACTTAACCAAATCCAAATGAGTGCTCTATTCAATTTTCTCAATCAGGTAGGTAGGTACTCATAATACCATGTTATTTTCTTTGTTTCTGTCTACAGATATTTGCGTTTTTCACACTGCATGCGATACTCCATATTTACTAAGATTATAACAACATATATAAGATCTATTTGTTGGTATTATATCTAAAGTCGATCAATATCAATCATAAATATGTCACACATATATTATAACACTTGAGTTAGGGGAAGAATGAGCGTGACAGTAAGATATTTATGTATATATTGTGGATAAGCATTAATTTATAAGATGAAAAATATTTGTTTCTATCACAACTTGTTGGGTTGCAATTGACAATGGCTTTACTAAACACTAGAGAGAGTAGTCAGAATCAAATATTGAGATTTTTGCATACGCAGAGATTTGGTTGGAAATTATGTTGGAAATACAAGAGAAAGTTAGGTTCTTTTGCACTAGATAAGTAAACCCTATATATGCAATGTTTTAGGCATCTCAAATTTTCCCACCTAAGAGCCAGCTATATATGTATATGAGCACATGGGCTGTGAATTTTGGGGGATGGGGAAGGTTTTAGGAAACACCCTTCTTTTATAAGTTTTTTTTTTCTTTCGTTAAAATGGTTTCTGAGATTTGTATAATTCTTATAATTCTTCACTTTAGTCCCTTAGATTAAAAATCAATAGAAGTAGTCACTGAGATTGTCAATTGTCAATCATTTAAGCTCTTTTGTGAAACATCTGAGTTAAATTGAAGAATCCACCGGTTCAAGTGGAGGGGTTAATTTGAGAAAAATACACTCAGTTTAATGGAGATTTTTAATGGTGGATAATTTTAGGAACCATCACTTCTATCGATTTTAAATCTCATACAACAAAGTAAAAAGTTATGTCAATTTCAAAAATCATTCGGCTAAAAAGCCTTTATGTAATCATATTTATTGGGTTTAGATGGCCCAAACTTGCAAAGGTGTTTTTGCAGGTACAACTTATAGTATTAATTTTAATTGATGGTAATTATTAGAGATAGCAGATGGATGTATACAATGCTACAGTGTTGTAGTATTATATTTGTACTTTGGTTCAAAGCATAGTAGTCTCTTTTTAATAAGGTTCATTTTGCCTTGAAGTTCACTTCAAGCATGCCCTTCTTCCAACTTGATCATCCTTAATATGATGTGTTTTTATTTTATTGCATGGTGGTACCAATGTAAAGAGAATACCATTTCAAGTGTTATATTTATATGTTGCATGACAATGTGACTTGCATTGTTAGGCTTGCCATTGTAATTAGTACTTACACGATTTCCTTTGAATAAGTAGGATAATGGCTTAACTATATCTATACTTTTTGAAACTTTAACTTCAATCTGAAACTTAACACTTTTTTTACTTAATTCCAAAAACTTAACTCGTTCTCACTTTGCTCCTTACTAGTAAAGTCCATTAATAAATCTGTTAAATTTTTTAACATGACACAATAAGGCTCATTGATTAAATGATACTCGAGTTTAAGTTTCATGAGATTTTACCGTAAATAAGCTTAGTTTAAACTAGTAGTGGAGCCAGTATGCAGTTGGGTGCCCATGACTCTAACAAGTTCAAAATTCCTATGTATATTTGTCTATGTATTTGTATTTGATTCCTATAAATAACTAGAAAAAAAAAAATAGAAAGTTGACAACACTAAATTACAACCTCCTTCCATGTTTTTCTATCATTCCTCTATTTTCCTTTTCTCTTTTCTTGCGTGCGACTCTACTGTACACACTTCGTGGTTGATGAAACGTCTATGTTGACAAGCCTTGACAGCCTTCAACATAACTTTACAGTTTCCTATATTCAGCCTGACAAGTCTCTCATATTGTCGACATATTTTGGAAGAAATTATTAGGTGCTCGACAAGAAATGGTCAAATAAATTTTTTTTTGTCAAAATCATGACTCATTATTTTAAATCTTGACTTTGCCGTTTCTTCTCTGATTTAAATTACAGAAAAACTAATAAAAAATAACTTCAAAACTTTAATTTTAATCAAAATCATCCAAACAACTTTATTTAATGGTTAACAGAAGAAAAATGCAACATCTCACACAATATGCCTACGCGCGCACTGATGCGCGGGCCCTCTTTCACATGAAATGTCATTTTTCTTCCCCGATTCCTTCCCCTCTCATTTTTCACCCAACTTTCTTTCTCTTTCTCTCTCATCTTTCACGTCATCTTTTTGTTTTCCCCAAATTCCTTCCTCCCTCTTCTTTCTCTCTCTCTCTGTCTCTCTCTCTACCGTTGGTCAACTTTTGGTAAGATTACCTTCTCACAATCTACCTATTCATTATTGTTTATTAGAAATTTATTAATTAAATAAAGTTTGATTAATTCATAATATCAAATATTTTACAAATGGTGATTGTTTATCAATTAATATTTTAAAATAGTAGTTATTTTTCAATTAATATTTTAAAATAGTAGTTATTTTTCAATTAATATTTAAGAAATAGGGATTATTTGTTAATGAATATTCATAAAATAGTGACTATTCCTCAATAAATATAAATATTTTAAAAATAGTCAATAAATATTTTAAATAGTGATTAATCTTAATTAATATTTTAAAAATAGTGATTGTTTCTTAGTAAGTAAATAAAAAGTTCATGGAATGATGGTATAAAAAACAAACACAAAACAAATAACAAATAATAACACAAGAATAAACGGGAGAGTGACGTGAGAGTGGAGATGGGTGAGAGGCGAGAGGATATAAGAGAGGGAGAGAGAGAAAGAGAGAGGTAGAGTGGACGGGTGAGAGTGAGAGCAAATAGAGAGAGAGAGAGAGAGAGGAGATAGATGACTGTGCGTAACCTCACGCCTTATCTATGCTTGTCAGGTGTCAGGGGCCCATGTGGTTGTGCGTGTCAATTGTCTATTGTTTTTAATGTTTTGTTTTGTTTTGTTTTTGGAAACTATGTTTTGTTACTTTTTAAAGAACTTATGTTTGATGGATTTAGCAACTATCTCGTCTTGTTGACATGGAGAGGCTGCTGAATACGTCTTCAGAATATGCCGACGTAAACTACCACTAAATAAAGGAGAGGAAAGAAGTCATTCAACCATATATGTCATCTATGACATGGAAACCATTTTAGGGTTTGGACCCCTACCATGCAAAAGTTTCAATCTGATGAGCTAAGGATGGGAATAACTTGCATCATAAGCTACCGTTTTGGCTTACATGAGTTAGAGGAAGGTCGTATCAACAGTCTAGTCTAAATTCATATCTTGTGGGCTTAGCTTAACTCGCATATACGATCGCACTTGCGTTTGAGGACTCGAGCTAACATGACAGCTAGGGTATGGGTGACAACTCGTGTTCAAACTTACATGTCAGTGGATATATAATTAGAGTCAACTTAAACATGACACGTCATTAGTTAGGTCATCCTTTCTAAACTGGAACACGACACAGTTATTAAACGTGTTACATGCTAATATCACAACTTTTTTTAGCTCGTTTTGGTAAAACACCCAACCCCAATGGAAGGTTGGGCAAAAAATGTCTGGAATCCACCAGGCCAAATAATATCCTTTTGGCTATTTGGCTGGCTACTTCTAGCCACCCTCTTAGCCTTTTTTTTTTGAGCCCATCTATCACCCTCCAGTGCGCTAGCATGCTGACATCAGCTAGCCGTTTGAATTTTTTTTTAGACGAAATAAAAAAAAAAAAAATCTAATTCCCCCCTCACAAATAGCTATGTGCTGCAGTCCTATTAGATTAAGAATGTGATTGTATAAATCTTATCATATCTGGGATATCCTTATGGAATTTTACCATATCTCTTAGACTAGATATTATCCTATTAGAGTTGTAATCCTATTGGGGTAAGGATTTAACCTTCCCTACTACTATAAATAAAGGCACAATGAGGTGAGATAACACACACCTCCCAATTACACATCTCTCTCCATCTCTCTACTATTGCCGCACTCCCTCTCTCTTTGTCCTTTATATGATTAAGTAAATTAAGCCTACAACATGTTATCAGCACACTCTTGAAGCTGCTTTAAAGAGAGTTTATTATTCAATCAGGGGAGTATTACATTTTAATCCTTCTTTGTATGATTAATTTATTATTTTATTGAATTGATTCAATTTAACTTTTTTTTTGTTGAACGTGATACAACGCATTGGAGATGCAATTTCGGCTTTCCATGAAGGATCTTCTACAAATTCAAAGGCTCGGTTGTTTTCTGCCAATCAGGTTCTTTTAAAATAAATTAATATATTTGAAACAACCATGAAGCATAAAAATATTCCCCATGATGCATAAACCCCCTACATTTATATTTTCCTTCCGAAATATATATTGTATATGTTTCATATATTTGTCAACATATACATATGTTCATGCATTACACATTTATAAAATCGCTATGTGGAATTTGTGAGTCAAAGAATCTAAATAAAATAGAAGCATAATTTTTTTTTGGGTTCTAAAAACCTAAAAAAAAAGTCGAGAAAAAAAAGGGAAAATCACGCTGGAGATGCGACTTGCAGGCACGCTCGTACCAAACCACCTGAAGTCGAGTCACACCTTTTTGAGCCGTGAGCCATCCAACCAAAAGAGCGAGTAGCTCTTGGTCCAGAACCCAGAAATAGCATCGCTCAACATCGTCTTCAACTATGGATTCCAGCCTCACCGCCCTTCCTAGTTCATCGCCTGAAGTCGAATGAACGTGAGTCCGAACTGCCACTTCCACCAACGCATGGAATGGTTCTCGCGTCTGGGTCTCAGAAATTCCAGAAGAAATCCGACCTAGATTTGAAGATCCATTGTGATTTCCACATTGAAAATCTCATATCCGTCATGAACTTACGATTTCCATTTGAACCTAGGCTCACCCCAACTCATTTTCCCGCCTGAGAACACTGTCATTCATGACACCCCAGCCAGCTTCGATAGGCCTTTTCTCAGGACACCCAGCCCATTTCTGGGCTTGTTGTTCACTCAGCCCAAAGCCTAACTGGGCTTTTTTTTTCTTTTCTTTATTCAGCCCTATTTTACTTGTTTGCTTTGGGCTTATTGCACTCAGCCCATCCTGTTGCAACTTGCAGCTAGCACAATACACATGGGATGCCCGTGTGGCCTGCTTAAGCCCAATCTAGGCTTTATCTTATGAAGGCCCTCAACAAAATTGGTCGCTATTTATTCAACCCGAGTCCAATTTGGGCCTTATTTTTCTTGTGTGGCCAATAGCTAACATTAAATCATCTAAGGGCCTAGAATTTTTTTTAAAAATTTTGCTTTTACGATTGAAGCTGTAGGGTCCAATCTATTGAATCAATTAAAAGTGACTAGTAGTCCATTAATCTGACTAGGGTTAGGTTTGGTTGGCAAATAGTGCTAAATTCCTTGTGCCACATGCCAGCCACATATACATAATTACCGAAAAAAAGTTACCGCTAGCCAATCGTCTTTTTACGGTTGCCAAAAATCGGTTCAGCCAAAATTATTGGCTGGTTCGGTTGGTAAATGGCGCAACCGGTGGTTTCCACTTCTTCCTCGCTATCATCCAGTTCCAATGGCTCATTTTGATTTTTAGATTGGGGTGCTTGTTCGGTTGCATTGTGTGGTTCATTTTGGGTTAATTCATGTTGTGCACTAGCAGTTGATTGGCTAGACTCCATCATCCTAAATATAAGCAAGGCATATACATTCAAAACCATATATATGTACGTGTATATATAGTATCAGTAATCATCATGCTATCAATTTTGTTAACAATATTTTCTATATTTATTATGGCATGAATCATATACATATACATATATTTTTTAAACCCTAAAACTGAGGAGTCAAGCATGTGAAAAATATCTAAAATATCTAAATAGAAAAAGAAAAAGAAAAAAAATAAATATATATATATATATTGGTAGGTATGGCATATCGTCGGCATACAAAGTCAATTACCAAAGCCATGCCATTAATTGTCTGTTCAATAAAATGCCAACCGATTATGAAAAAATGTCAAAACTATACCATACCATTATGAGTCGACCAGTATGGTTTAGTCAGTAAGTCAGTTTATGGAAAAATTTCGCACCCATAAATCTGATATGACATCCAAAATTATTGGCTTGAAGCCCACTTTTGGACATTAACGATTCAATATTTTATTTATTTTCTTTGAACCGCTGACTCCCTTTCGTAGTCTCGAAGCACTCACACTTGAGTTCCTGAAGTAACCCAAATTCATTACACTTAGTTGTATATTGTATTATGTGTTCTTACAGATACCTCCTTTTATGAATCGAAAGTTCATAACTAAACTCAAACATGTAGTTTCGAATTTAGTGCCTTTGAAACTCGAAATTTTTCATAAAACAATACACCCATGAAAAACAGATTTTTTTTTCATATAAATCATGTCTTAGAACCCGAATGTTCTAACTTTGATGTTTATAGAGATATTATTTCCAAAAACACCAATCACAATCTTGTTCCCTCAATTCAATTGATTGTCGAACCGTAACAAGTTCAATTTCACTAATTTGGACGTTTCTTGATCAAAACCACTTTATGAGGGTACAAGACGTGAATTTTCACTTGACTATCAAGAACCTGAGAAACCATTGAGGCCAACAATGGCATGGAAGAGCTGAATAAGCCTTCTCCATGATCTTCACTTAAAGACTTATGCTCGAAGCATTACAAATGAAAGTACCTCCTTAACAAGGATTCCATAGCACTTTGGCTCACTCCTACAAACCGTTTAATCATGAAAGGCATTGCCTGAAGCAAACCATGATTACATCCATGAATGAGTACGATTTTAAAGTTTATAAATTCGATCGAATTTTGACTAGAGAATACTGTTCTCTTCCTTCCATGTTTCTAACTCACTCTTGAAGCAGCAGTATAGATAGCGGAAGTTTACCAAATGGTGGTGACTTGCTTCGGCATGAGTCTATCGAATCGTGGTGACTTGCTTCGGCAGGGATGCACCTAATGGCATGTTTTGCTTCGGTAGAGATGCATTGAACAGTATTGCTCTGCTTCGGCAGAGGCCTACCTAATAGACCCCTCCAGCTTTAGCTGGAACTTATCGAACCCTAGTCTGGGTCTGTCTTTCTCACAATTCAATTTCGAGTTTGTTTTTACAACATATGGTAGAATCAGGGCCTGCCAAGGTGAGGCATCACTCCCGTAGTGTCATCCTTGGTACCTAAGACCTAAAACTTCAAGAATAAGGGATAATATTCCCAAACCTCAACCCTGCATAATCTACTTCCGTCGAGACGGACGAGATCATTGGTTTTGCACCTATTCATACCCTTACCAATATCGTTGGGGACTACCATTCTCGTAGTCAATATGTGAAACTAATTTTGCTCCACCAAACACCGTTGGAAAAGCTTAATTTTGACATGGATGACCTTGTTGGCTAAATCCTTTTAGTAACTTTGGTTTACTTTGTGAACATTTTCCTATGTTCTTGGATTCACGTTTGGTGTTTGTTTTCATTATGGATAATCTTATCGATATTGTCCTCGAATATGAGCTAATTGGATCATGTTTCTTGTATACATGTGAACAAATTCAATTAAATACATGATTAGGTACCAATATGGGAAAGTTAGTTGTTTGGATGAATGTGATACTACGCAAACTAACTTTATACCTAAATCACATCTCTAAAACTGACTTCAGGTCTATCTAACCTGATTAAGAGCATTGGCACACTCCTTGTTGTACGAATGGTACTGAATTACCATTTAAGAGACCTTATATTCTCCCCGTTCTGGAAGAATGTCGTTGAGTCTTAAGGATATTCAAGATGACAATAATCATGAATGAAACCACTGAAGAAAATAGATTGGAATATCTTTGCACCACCTCAAAAAATAAGCACGAAGCTTTGATTTGGGGCCAATGAGCTGTCTCCCAGCTAAGAACATGCCATATGTGGCTGGCCTGCAGCCGGGTGATTCGAGCAGTTTATTTGCCTTGGCACGATTGTTTGAGACTCTTAGGTTGACCAATGATGCTACGACGCATCTTCTTACCCGAAATAAGGATCATGTGCTTATAAGCACACTTTGCTAAGCCTGCTCGTTAGGAAATTTGATTTCTAAATCATCCCTAGCAAAGATACGACATGACCCTCTTTTCACAATGGATTTAAGGGAATATATGTGGACTAATCCAACCAAAATGCGGACCATATAAATACTTATTGTTTTGGTTGATGAATCAACAAACTAGTCACATGTTTGTCCACACACATTGCTGCTAAACTTCCTGGCCGATTATGTTCACCACCCTAATTATCCCATGAAGTATAGAAGATTGAATAATGCAGAGAGTTTATATTGAAGGTTTTCAATAAATTTTGCACGTCTTTTGGGTTTATAATTAGATATCGAATTCCCATGTTCACCCCAAAACAGCCTCACTGAGTGATCATAATGCGCAATTTAAATGATCACCCAGACCTTGGTGAACGCACGAAGCTTTTGGTTTCTACCTATGGCTATGTAATCTTGTATGTAGCTATGTTGGTTTGCCTTGGAGCTTATTGCCACCTAATCTATTCAACGTTACAATTGATTATTGAGTATGAACCTGACGTTTCGTACTTATGCATTTTGGGTATGCATTCTATGTGCTAAGTTTGGCCGCCGCAACATACCAATATGGGTCCTCATAGAAGGTTGTGAATCTTTGTCGATCATGATTTTCCTTCACACTAGCTCTTTTAGAGCCATTGCAAGTGAAATCTTTATCGTTCATTTGTGGATTTTCACTTTAATGAGACAATCTTCCCGTCGTTAGAGGAAGATAAAAACGTCAATGTTCCTGTAGAATAGCGTGAATTTGCGTAGACGTTGCCCACTATGTCTTATATTGATCCCCATACTACACAAGTGAGATAAGCAAGTGTGATGTATTCTAGCTTTCAGAATGTTCCTCTAGATGCATTCCTCTGATCTAGCTAAAGCAACAAGATCATATACCAGCTGTAAACATGCCTGCAAGGATATACATACTTAAATGGACGTCGAGTCAACATCCCAGAAGGGTGTGCCGCCCTAACTGGATGGTTTGGCTGCTCATGTTGGACGATCTTGTACACCGGCGGATAGTCAATCAATCTATTTCGGCCTAAAGCACGATAGTTCACTCAGTTCATAAGATTCACTTCCTTAGAAGAGGAAGGTCACGACACAAAATGAATCTATACTCGATTGATGTCTCAATTCATTTTCATCTCATGAGATTAATCTGGATTACTCTTGAGACTTGAAGTTCTTGGTCCAGTATACTAGTTTGGATGAGATAATGGAACTGGAATGAGATTATCATCGATGATGTTTTCACTTATATGGTAGCTACTGACTTAAATAAAAAACAGCGATATCTAATTGTGTTCCGTTGATTAGTGATAATGTAGAACTGATTGGATGTCCGAAATTACAATCCAGGTTAAATTCCTTACCAAAGTGTGTTTGGACCTGTAGTTTCTACACTGCCCAGGGTAACCCTGCTGTGTTACAAGTGGGAAAGGAAGCGTAATGAGATGAATGAAATAGTGCGATATAATGCATGCCTTACGGCGCAAGGTTTCTCTCAAACACCCTATGATTGATTGGAGGATTATGAATATGTTTAGTGTTTCTCCGTGGGGATAGTAAATGGAGATTTACGTGTAAGTTCTCGAACAATTAAATAGACTGACTCAAATAGTTCAAAACCATGAAACATCCTCTCAACTTATTTAAGGCATTCACTTACGGATTGAAACAATCCAGCGGATGTGGTATACTCGTTTAAGTGATTATTTGATCAGTTAGGAATATGAATTATGCCCTTGCGTGTTAAGCTATGAAGTCATATTCTGAATTGCTAGAGTTTTAGTTTATGTCGATGACATGAATCTCACTAAGACTATAGAAGAGCTTGAGATGATTGCCTCGCATCTGGCGAAGGAATTTGAGATGAAGGATCTTGGAAAAACTCATCTTGACTTGAATTTCAAGTGTTGTTCTGACGGTACTTTGGTCTACCTGTCAAACTACACCTAGAAGGTGTTACCTTTGAGTATACCTATGATCTTCCATACGCTATATGCAAATGAAACCCTTGAAGAGGTTATGGAATCCAAATTTCCATATCTGAGTTCAACTTTGTGCTTTGTTGCACTTAGCTCATTGTGTTAGATAGGACATCTCATTCGCTATTGATCTATTGGTAAAGATGCAGCACTGTGCCTATACGCAACCACTGGATTGGTATTAAAGACGTTTTTCTGTTACCTTGAAAAGTACTATGGATTTGGGCTAATCTTAACACATCTCGAGCGGATCTGACCCCCTGATCCTCAGAATGATGCTTGCCTTGTTTGTTATGTTGACACTGGTTTCTTATCAAACCTGCATAAGGCACGTCCATGATATGACCTTTGTTGCGAAATCTTCGAATCATTCCAAGACTCACCTCACTTCATTATGCCACATGTGAGACATTGTTGAGATATCTTGTTGAGCATATTCAAAATACTTGCTGTTTTCATTTATTGTTGAGTCCCGACAACAATCTATAAATATTATGCCGTATGTATCCACCTAACCAAGACATGATACATTAACGAAGTCAACGCCAAGACATATTGTGTCTACATCAGCCATATCTCTTAGACTAGATATTATACTATTAGAGTTGTAATCCTATTGGGATAAGGATTTAACGTTCCCTACTACTATAACTAAAGGCACAATGGGGTGGGATAACACACACCTCACAATTACACATCTCTTTCTCTTTCTCTCTACTATTGTCGCACCCCCTCTTTCTCTGTCCTTTATATGATTAAGTAAATTAGGCCTACAACACTATGGCATTTCTACACCGTTTCTCACATTTTTTTTTTTACCCTTACATACTTACTTACCTCATTTTATTCTATTTTTTCACATTGTATTCACCTCAAACACTCTTTTCATACACACCCCTCTTAGGGTGCGTTTATTGCATCAGACTATTTCAAACTGGACTAGATTCAAGGACTAACTTGGATTGAGGTAGACTAGATTAAGCTAGACTAACTCAGTGAAGCGTTTGGAGTAGTGTCAGACTAAGAAGCTGGACTAACAATAAATTTTTGTTATATTTTAATTTATTTTCTATTAAAAATATCAAAATGAATATATGGAAAATTAGAAGGGCATAGCTCTTTCTTCTTCACGAATTGCAGGTGCTCCTGTGCAACTTGGAGAATTATCGAATTTTCAATAACAAAGGCTTACCCCCATTCAAAAACCAAAAAACAAAGATCCAAATTTCCAATAACAAAGAAAAATGATTATTACAAATAAAAAATACCCTAAAAAGACCCAATTAAATGATGGTGCTCTTCTCGAACACATGACTAATCCCCAAGCCCATGGATGCAGCTGAAGATAAACATCGAAATGGCTCTGTTAAGGTCATTGTCGAATAGCCGAACTTGATCAAGCAAAGAAATCGCAAGACTATAGAATCGATTTAGTTTGAGATTCGCATTAGAGGCGACCTCGGGGAGGAAGTCATCGATAAATTACCGATCCAGTTAAGAAACATCTGAATCTTGTAATTAGAAAAATGTCTTTTTGGACGACCTAACGAAGGAGAGACGTATAAAGATGCATGAGGAACAGCGAAGAAGGAGGTATCATAGTGTGGAAAGACATTCTTAGCAATCTCATAGTGTGGAAAGACATTTTTAGCAATCTCATGGTTCAACGCCAGACTAGTATATATGATCTAACAAGGCCAGGAGTCCACACGAGTCTGTGATAGTCTCATTTAAGTTAGTCCCCAAGCATATCAAACATGGGATAATAATTCTAGCTAGTCTAGTCCCATTTAAGAAGGTGAAACAAACACACTTTTAATATCTAAGTTGTTAACATGCAAGTAATATTAAAATATTTAAACAAAATACGTAACAATACCAACATGAAACTTAAACAATATGTAACAATACCAATAAGTTAAAGAACAAACTAAAAAATAATAAATTAGTGAGGTGCTATGTTTAGCCCATTTCAATTAGAGATAATATATAAATAGGGATGTTTAATAAAACACCCCCGGTACTGTTTACTTTTAACAAAAAACCGTTTTTTTACGTTTAACTGTCACTATTCACTATACCTTTAAAAGTGGATGTTGACTAAAAAAATCACCTAGCCTACGTGGCGCGCAGGTCGAGTAATTAGTAAGCTAACTACGTCCTTCAAATGTGTGCGGGGCGTGCCAACTCGTCGGCCGGGCTCGGCCGAGGAGTAAAATGTGTTGATGTTGCGTTGAGCGCGCTGCTGACTTCTACGTCTTGCGATTGCGGCTGAGGAAGGAACACGTTTCGGCCTTTGGGTTCTAGAGCCTGAAGACAAGGCTGCTATTTTTACGAAGTTCAATATCAAATTCGGCTTTCAATGTGCCGAATGTAGTAACCTGGTAACACCTCACTTCGCCGAGAATGCTAATGAGATGACCTCTGTAAAAAAAGATTCGAAAATCCTTCTTGACCGAGACTTGGATAGATAATCAGTCGGCCTCGACGCAGTGCTGTTTATCCAAACTGAAGGTGTTCTGAGGTCGGCTGATTCTACAGCGGTAGTGCTGTTTATCCAAACTGAAGATATCACCGGTTGCCTTCACAGTGTTGTTTATCCAAACTGAAGGTGTGTCGGCGAAAAAGGAAATAAAAAATCTCAAGGTTGTTGAGAGGTTTCTCGTAGAGCGAGAAATTGCGCATGGCAGATTTGTGTGTTGAGTTGGAGATCTCTTGAATGTTGTACTTCCCCTCTATTTATAGCAGCAAGAACCTCCATGGACGGACTAGAAATACATTTCGATTATAACTCCTCAACCCAATCAGATTAAACTTCGACCAATCCTAATCTCCATAGAACTTTGAATCAAACCTCCAAAACAAACCAGGTTCATCTCTATGTCTTAGTATCCTTATCTATCTCGTTTAAGAATATGCCAAGATAATTCATATTAAAAGATAATTATTATGATAAAACCACAATATTATCCTTTAAAAAGTAAAATTATCTTTACTTCTTATCCAACGGTTGGGAATTATGCCCATTCAACGGTCTTGATTGTGCGGGCCGATATTGTAAAATTGGGTCCAAACAGTGGCTTTTGTTAAAAGGAAAGTTTTCAAGCCATTTTTGTTAGTTTTCTTATATAAATATAGTATGACACTAGTCATTTAGAATAATTTTTTGCAGAATTATAATTCTGAATGAGGCTATACTTAACCGTTTCGATTGGAGATGGATCCGGACAGAGTCAGTCACTGGTGTCAAGTTTTGAAGTCCCCAAGACGTCGCCAAATCCAATCCTTCCCTAACCGCAAGTGCCTCCGCATGAACAGGAGTAAAGACATTCTCAAAACTCCTTTTGTCATCCCTGCGACAAAGCTACCTTCCTCATCTTGAACCACAATACCTAACCAAAGATGTTGATTAGGTTATAATGAAACATAAAGATTGAACTTAATCATGTCATCCAAAATTAAATAGGCTGGATCCAGCCCCGCCGGATCAAAACCTTAATTTGCAATAAAGAAACTAATATTAAATTTAAGATAACATTTAATAACCATTTTGTTTTTAGTTTTTATTTATATAAAAGTTGAAAACTGAAAGCTAAATTTTAAAAATTCAAAAAAATTAGTTTCATTTTTTAGTTTTCAATTTTTGATCTTCAATTTCATTATTTTGAAAACTAAAAATAAAATAGTTATAAAACAACCTCTTACTATCATATCAAATAGACGCTATAGGAGCAGTCTTTGTTGTTGTTTTATTTTTTTTATTTTTGTGTGTTTTGGCATCATATTATATGGAACATGACGCCAGGTGAAAATCACAGCAAACAAAAAATTAGTTGTTCTCGTCACAATATATAAAATAGAGGAGCTAAAGTAAGAGTTTCTCAAATAATCAAGTAATGCGAGATAAAAAATAAAAAGTTAAAACACAGAATAAAAACGTGATAAATCTAGTTTACACAGAAATAAATAAGTGAGTTAAGTTACAGAATCAATCAATCAATCATAATATTTTTTTTTCATTTAAAAAATTTAAACATAATATTTTATTTTCATTTACAGATTTTTTCTTTTCATCACACATAATATTAAATATTAATAGACCATAATACACAGACCAAGTGATGATAAAATAATTTTTTTACAACATTTAATTAGTGGAGCAAGAGGACGTTTCCAAATTGGGTTTCCTTTCCTCTCAGAATTTTTTATGAACACGTGACGCCGTTTTGTGCCATTGAACCTGAAAGCGTGTACGAAATGACTGTTAGGCTTTTGCTGCTTTACCACCAAACTCCACTTTCGGCCGCCTCTCCAATTTTTTGAAGAATCCAATTTGGACCTCTTGGTTTTAGTTTTTGATTGTTCCGAGAAAAACTGATGCATTCATGGCTTGTTTATTAAACGGCAATCAGAATGAGAGGACTTAGAGGAGGAATTGAATTAACGAAATTTTTTTTTAACAAACGATATTATCTATATTATGAGGATGGTGATGCCTAAGTTTCACAATAAACTAGCAATAATGATGTTTAAATTCGTCTTTAGCGAGAATCAAAAGTAAGACCTCTCACTTACAAGTGAAGAAAAATATCACCAGACCGTAGTACTAAGTGGCGAATTGAAGAAGAGTTGAAATGAGGAGGAATCAATCAGATTCATGTTGAAACTGTTTACAAAATTTTATGAAATTGAAGTAGGAAGGATACTAATTCCATATAAGTTTATTTATTTATTTTATGTTAATTTTAACAAACGATATTATATGTGCTAAGGGGGAAGGGGATGAGCTTAGCCTCACAATGGGCTAGCAATAATTTGGTTCAAATTCACCTTTGGCGAGAATTGAACTTAAGACCTCTCACTTACAAGTGAAGAGTAATACTACTAAACTGTAGTACTAAGTGGCCATATAAGTTGTTTACTAAGTCACCAAATCAGAATAAAAACCAATATAATTAATAAAATGCCTTGTGTTCTAAATAAATTATAAAACCTTTATTCTAAATAAATTATTTTTATATTCTTATTGTTTTCAATTATTTTATAGAATTGTTATTACCATTCAAAAAATCTCATTCTAATTTCACACAAGTGATTTTTTTTCTTCTTCTAATTATAGAATATTTGGAGTGGAAATGAATTTTTTAGAGTGTCAATAACAATTTCTTTATTTATATACTAATTAATTATTATCCACATAATAAAAATTCGATTAGTTTTATTCATTTTTACCTATATATCCCAATAATTATTCAGTCCCTTTATGGTTAAGAAATTATTTTATAATTTTTTGGTTAATTATTATAATACAACTTGGATTAATTTTATTCATTTTTACCTATATATTTCAAATAAATTATTTATAGTCTTTTTTATGGTTAATAAATTATTTAATATTTTTTTTGTTAATAATTTATTTTATAGTCTAATTAATAGAAAACATTTGTTAATCTTCAATTAATTTCCACCAGTGAGCAGAGCTGGGAATCTTTTATGGAATCAGGATAGTGTTGGAATAATAATAATCAAATGAGGGCATAATAGGTAAAATAAATTGATTCTGATTCCCCACATGTTTGGAATTCAAATACATCCATTATCTACGGAGTTCAGTTCCACTAAAATGAGGAGTTGGATTACTAAATTCCTATGGACTCACATGCATTTTGATTTCTCAAAGTTAAGTAAACAAATGAGTATCTAGTAATCAAAATCTAGTTTCGTAAAGTGATTTCGATTACGGACATGTAAACATGCCACCATTTCCTTTTTCATTTTTCTGTTTTAGAGCATCTCCAATGCTTTGGAAAATTTGGACTCAAATATTATATTTGTATAATAAATATGAGTTTAAGGTTTCTAATGCAACGGAGATATATAACTTATATACAACTTTCTAGTGAAATTGAGATCTAAATTTAGGTTTCAATATGAGATTTGAGTCTCAGATGGAGCCCATGCCAAATGGTTTCAAGAAAACTCAAATATGAGTTTTGATCCAATATTTTCTCTTACAATGCAAAGACTCGGATCGGAGAAGAAAACTAAAACACATAAATCCACCAACTTTTTGAGACCCAAATATAAGAATATAGATCTAAATTTTGAGTCAGCAGAGTTGGTCACAAGTGCTTCTAACGAGTTTTAAAAGACTCGGAGACGAATTTAGACCAACACTGATTAATATATAAGTATCCATCATAATTGTTAAGGAATGACAATCCTTATAATCATGGTCTAGAGACATATGATGTAGTTTTTTGAACAAACGATATTTATCTAGACTAAGGGAGGTGAGAGAGTCGGTTAGGTCTCACAATAGGCTAGCAATAATGTGGTTCGAATTCGCTTTTGGCGAGAATCAAATCTAAGGCCTCTCACTTACAAGTGAAGAGGAGTACCAATAAACCGTAATACTAAGTGGCATGACGTAGTTAAGAGTACTCTTTATACATGTTTCTTAATTGGTGTCCTCATCACATCTCTATTAATCCAAAGTTACAAACTAAATGAGGGAGATAGGTGGGGTGGGGTTTAAACCACAAATCAAAGAACGACACCTTTTTTGAAAATGGAACATTGTAAGTATTTTAGTTTAAAAAAATTGAAATTTAAAAACCAAAAGCATGCAATCGGAAGCTAAAATTTGAAAACTCAAGAACGTAGTTTTCACCTCTTAACTTTTAGTTTTTAATTTAAAAAAATTAAAAAATAGTTATCAAATAAGTTTTCAATTTTTATAAATTGAAAAAAAAAAGTGTGAAATACTTATCAAATGTCGCATAGAAAATTAAATAATTAATAGTAAGAAAGAAAAAAAAAAGGGGAGTTTCGTAAGATCGTGAAAACTACTAGGTATAATTTTGCAATTTGGGAATAGTAGAATACCAAAAATGCAAAAGAGAGGAGAGCGGAGAGATTGTTGGAGAAAGAAGGCAAAGTCGCATCTGTCTCATTCGCTCCTGATTTGATTCCAAGGTTGATTCCTTGTCCCATTTCCCTTTATATTTCACGGATCGTCTTCTTCCCATCAATCAATCTGCTCTCGGAAACCCTTTTGCGTTAATCGGAAGCCAAATATCGCAGAGACAATGACAGCTTCTTCCGGTGAAAACTCTGTGGACAGGTACCCTCCCTCCTCTCGTTTTTCTCCTTCCCTTGATTTCTTCTTGCAACTTTGACTGGATATATGATCTGGGTTCTTATTATAATTTCAATGTCTGCCAGTTTCAGACATTTATTCTGTATAACATTCCAAATTCAAATCCACATCTGCGTATATGCTTTTTGTTGTTTTTCAAATGTCTCTTGTGGAGCATTGCTTTGTGATTCGTTATTTTGTGCTAATGTTAGTTAAATGGATTGTTTAAAATTTCCATTGATCTGGGTTTTTCTTGTTATGTATGGATTTTGCAAGTTCATAATTATTTTGCTTCTTTCTGTGAATTTGTGATTTTACTGATATTCTTGGTAACACGATTCATATTCGAAAAAAGAAAAAGATAACAGGCAAAGAAATCAAGTGGTTTGTGAATGGAGAATATGTTGGTAAAACATTGTCATCGTCCTCATCCTCGCCCTTCTCCCAGTCACATTGGGACACTAGTAGGCATGTTGAACCATTTTCCGTGGTCCTTTGTATGAATAGTTGTCTTGGCCAATTGCTATAGGCATTTAATAGTTTTAGCTCTTCGGCTGAAACTGCTGTGTGCATAAAACCATACAAACATACATATTCAGCATAATTCGACTTGTATGCCATTCCTCTCTCCTCTAGTTGTAAGTTTTGCAGACTGTATGTGTCGATTGTTCTCAGAATTTTAATTCCGAGGAACCTCTTCCTGTGTATTATCTTTTTCTCGTTATGCCTTTGTTTCTCTGGCATTATTGATTTGTATTAGGAAGATGATGTGGTTCTTCTCAGTTTCTCTCCCTACTGTTGAAGTTGCCTTTAGCTTTTAGGTGCAATATCGATCTGGTAACGACAGAGTTAATAGGAACTGACTTAATTAAAATAGCCCTAGAGTTAATAGATGCTGAATTAATTCAGACAGCCCTATGATGTTTATTGCCGAACTCAAATTAAAGGATAACCTTACCTGATCAAAACAATATGTACTATGAAAAAAATTTTGGTCGGATATGAACAAATATTTCAAGCCATTGTCTTTGTATCCCGTAGGCAGAAATTAGACATGTTTGTACTCCCAGAAAGGAGGTAATGTGGACTAAAGGTTACGAAGACAAAATTGTTCTCTACGGCCTTTTCTTTGTATAAGTCTAAGTATTATGGTGTCTAAATCCATGTTCTTTTTATCCATACTGCATGAGACAGAAATGATTGTTACATTTGTTATTTTTTTCGTTTCATGTTTTTGTACTTATGCCTAATTGTCTTTTTATTTTTCTTTTCTGTGTCCGTGGAACCAGCAAAAGTTCACTCTCTGGGGTTGCTCCACTTGAAGCAGTATTATTTGATATTGATGGAACGCTGTGTGATTCGGATCCAATTCATTACTATGCCTTCCGTGAAATGCTTCCAGAGGTAGAGTATTAGTCTTTTCTTTTTGTTTGGTCTTTTCCTTTGTCTTACGATTTGTCGGGCAATAAATTTACCTATTGTTAACTACATTCATATCGCACTGTGAAAAGTGCAAAAGGTGCATCTACCGTTTTATGAAAGTTGCTCATACTTTTTATAAACTTTATACAATGGAAAGGTGTATTGAAGTGGGAAAATTAACAGATAGGTTTCAACGGAGGTGTTCCGATTACTGAGGAGTACTATATTGAGAATTTTGCTGGGAAGCATAATGATGATGTTGCCAGGATACTCTTTCCTGATGACTTCGAAAGAGGCTTAAAGTTCACAGAAGACAAGGAAGCCATGTTTCGTAGGTAAAAGCTTCACTTTCTCTGTGTTGTGTGCATAGCATTTCTTTCTGGTTCCCACCTCATATAATTTCCCTGATGGAAACAGATTGGCCGTAGATAAATTGAAGCCTGTGAATGGTCTCTATAAAGTGAAGAAATGGATTGAAGATCGTGGGTTGAAACGGGCTGCCGTTACTAATGCTCCAAGAGTGAATGCAGAGCTGATGATTTCAATGCTAGGCCTCTCAGATTTTTTTCAAGGTCTTGTCATTGGGAATGAGTGTGAGCATGCTAAGCCACACCCCGAGCCCTACTTGAAGGGTCTTGAAATACTCAAAGCATCAAAAGAGCACACTTTCGTGTTCGAGGTTTGCCTCTTCTCATGTTATACTTAGAGAGAGAATTAAATGGGGGAACTTTGGAAACTTATTTTCTGATTTTGCTAGGATTCTGTCTCGGGGATTAAAGCAGCAGTTGCAGCCGGTATGCCAGTCGTTGGATTAACCACTGGAAATCCAGAACGCATCTTAATGGAAGCAAAACCCACCTTTCTCATAAAGGACTATGAGGACCCAAAGTTGTGGGCGGCATTGGAAGAACTTGGTAAGAAGAGCGGTACTGGTAGCGGTACAAGTGGAGCATGAAAAGTTCTATCGTCTCAATCAAACGATTATAAGCTTAAAGGGTTACTGAAGGATGATTTGCAAATGCAGTAGTAAACTCAAAAGAGGTTTCTTAAATAATTCTGTTGCTGCCGCACACTTTTATCCGTCTATAGCTGCAAATTCTTGATGCCGTAGAAGTTCTTTTGTTGATAAAACGGATGCTGTATTCTTTCGCGGCCCATTCTCTCGTAAAATTGAAGTATCTGTTGATTTTCTTCAATGCATGCATTTGATTCTGCAGTTGGAAATGAAGTGCTCTGTTTCACTCCAAGAAAGTGGAGGGCAGAGAATGGCTCCGAGTGAAACACCGGAGTACGTACTATTAATTGTTACCAAAACGTTAATTTATTTTTGATCAAATAAATGGATTGTCTATCAAGAAACTATTAATTTTTACCTGAACGTTAGTTTATTTTATACATTAAGATGACTAATTAACAATCACCAATTTGATTATTATTATTTTTTTTGCAGAAATTATCTCTGAACTGCTTTTTCGTTGAATTTTTTTATTTATTATGATACTTGTACTGTTAAAACTACAAATTTCAGTATTTATGGCCTAAATCTGCCATACCATCGGCCGCTCTATTCTTCTCACGATAAGCATGTGAAACCGAGCAAATCCAATCCCTGCGCAATAACTCAAATCTCAGTTCTTTATTAAGTATCAATAACAAACTTAAATCCCTTCCCTTTAAAGCAACAAACGCGAAATAATTTACATCCAGAAAAATAAAACCCAAGCACAAATCAGAAGAAACAAATGTGAACTTTCTCAACTAGTTCCTCCAATAATGTTTACAAAGGTAATCAAATAAGAAGCTCTAAAATTTGGGATCGAAAATGAAATAAATCTATTTCTAAATATTCTGAACAATTGAAAAAGAAAATCATCTGAAACGATACAGATGTGGTAGCCATTTCAATTGGGGATTTCATTTTATTTATGGAATTGCGATTGGTTTATAGAATAGGGTGGCTAAGTTTGTACTTTGGGCCGGCCATACATTTGTTTTGGGCTCTCTTGCCTGGCCTGTTTCCGTGTCTAGGATTTAGGCCCACTTCGGTGTTTAAAAGACTACTGTGCCCATCTGGGCTTTAAATCGTATGGGTTCACAAAAGTTAGGGTTTCGGTGGGTTACATTCGTGTTTGGTGAGGGTGGTTGTTACTTAGAGTATTTCCACCCTTAAAAAACTCTTCGGGGTTATAGGCAATTCAATTCCCCCAAGTGAATAGTAATTATCTTTAGTGAACAGTAATTATTCAAGTGTATTTCTATCGAATTCGTATTAAGATATTATTAATTTTTTTAATTATAAAATAATAAAAGATAATTTTATTTTAAATTTCAATGATAATAAAAAGATTGCTTGATAGTATTTGAAATATTGAAATGCGGTATAAGGTGGAAGAATATAGTTAGGTATTTATAAAAAAATTATTATTATTTTATATATTTTTGTATTTTTAATTAATTTTTATGATTTTTAAATAAATTTTTTGTATTTTTTAATTAATTTTTTTTTATTGTAGTTGACGTCAACCTTATGTCACATAGTCTAGGGGCCATGCTAGTCTATTTCAGCCTAGGCGAGCAACTAGGCTCCCCCAGAGCCCATTGGATTGGAATGAGGTGGAGGAGTTTTAGGGGGAGAGAGGGGATTTAATCCACTAGACCCTTGGGAATTAGGGTGGAAGTCCTCTTAGAGACGGAGAGAAAGGGGGTGTGCGACTTAGAGAGAGAGAGAGAGAGAGAGAGAGAGAGAGTGGAAGGGGAGAGTAAGGCCCCTTTATGCACCATTCTCTCATCCTTTGCCCACGGTGTGGGCATGCAGAGTGGAGTTTGGTGAGGGCAGCTATTATAGAGAGAGGGCGAGAAAAGGGGCGTGCGGCTTAAAGAGAGAGAGAGAGAGAGAGAGAGAGAGAGAAGTGGCCATGTTAAACAATGGCAAGTTAGAGCCGTTTGTACGGGGTCTTCGATTCAGTCAGTGGAAGGGGCGAGTGAGGCCCCTGCATGCACGATTTCCTCATCCTATGTCCACGATATGTCTGCATGCGGCGATTCTGTACAGGATTTGCTCTTCCTTGGTCTACCCTATGTCTGCATCTACTGATTGACAAGATAAGAATTCGTTTTTTAATTTGTAATTTACTGTTTGGTTAGGTCTCAACCCATGTTTTTGTGAAATTTTAATGACTTGGGGGATTTTGAAAGTGCTTTATGTGTTCTCATTCTTTTGATGCATTAAAGATCTGCCTGTTCTCTTTTTATTTTCTGGGGTTCGATTCTACTATCCTTTGTGTTTTTCTCTTCGAAGGTGGGTTGTCTCCTTTGGGGTATAATCTACGTTTTACTGTTCGTTTAAGTTTAAAGCCATGCTTTTGTGTGTTTTTAATGAATTAGGGTATTTAGAAAGTGTTCTTCGTGTTCTCTTTCTTTTGCTGCTTTAGAGACTTGCCTGATGTGATTTTGTTCTCTCTGGTTCGATTATGCTATCCTGTGCGTTTTGTGATCAACATATTGAGTTTATTTATTAGCTGCTTTTGTTTTGAAGGATTAGTATAATTATACACTATTATTTGCGTCATAACTTTGTCTGCAACACTGTATTATTATTATTTTGTTGGATGCAACATTGAATTATTGATTTCAGTGTCTATGCGATTATAGACTCCATGATCACTGTTATCCTGGTTGTATTTGGCTGATTTTGTGCACAAGCTCATTGACATTCAAGTGGGAGAATGTAAACATAATTATAGGTATCATTGACTTGTCAATCAATCATTTGATTCTCGAGTAACTAATTATTTAAGTGACTTGATATTCGAATGATCTTATAGCCCCAATATGGCTCGAATAGTAGTCTTAACACTGATTAAAATAAATATTTAGTAAGACTTATTATGGTAGGACATACAACATAAGCTTGTCATTATGAGTATCTCTCATTTAATAATACGCTTGATTGAGACATCCTACCAACTACATAATAATTGTCCCTGCTCTCACAATACACATTCTATTACAATGCTAAACCCCATTCACTAGCAAGAGCATTTAGATTGTAGAGTAAAAGACAATTCTGAAATCAAACCCAACCATGTCTTCAAATTCAAGTAATAAATTAATTTCTTTTATATTCATTTGGTTTATTCAATTTGTGATCCTAATATCTTGTTGGTGTGATTTCAAAATATGTCTTACATACATATTTTTCTTCTAGTAGTTCAACAATCCTTAAGAGATAATTATTATGACCAAAAACTACAATGTTCTCTCTTAAACGGTCCAAAACTTTGCCCATTTAACGGTCTTGATTACATGGGACTAGATTCAAACATTGCTCCTCAGTCTTCTTGAGCTTCAGCCCGTATGCCGATTGATGGTTAAGAGAATTTATTATTTGCTTTTGAACTTGGCTACCACCAAATACTTTGGCGATCACTGTAGACATTGAAATTTTGGTAAATAAAATGTTGACCGATGGTCAAAGTTTCAATGCTCATGTATTACATAAATTTTACACGTAGCATGTGATTCGACGGAAATTGAAATGAGTCAGAAAAGCTGTCAAATAGGACACGTGTCAACACCTGACAGAGACGACTTATTTCATTTGGGATACTATATTCAAAATTAGGCCTTGGAAAATTCTATAAATAGGAAACCATTTCATTCATTTTCATTCACCAATTCACAAATACATTTCTCTACTCCCAAATTGGAAGAGAATTCTCTTGAAGTTCGTTCATCGTTCTTCGTTCATCGTTCATCGTTCTTCGAGATCAAGCCCCAACGGTCCTTGAAGAAACGCTCTTCATCCTAAGATCAAGCCCCAACGGCCCTTCGGATCAACACAACATCAATGTTCATCGTCAAATCCCTGAAGATCATCCTCATTCATCCTAAGATCAAGCCCCAACGGCCCTTCGGATCAACACAACATCAACGAATCCGCACCACTGTTCATCCCAAGAATCAAGCCCCAACGGCCCTTTGGATCAACAACCCATCAACAAATCCATATCTTACGAAGCTAGAATCAAAGGTTAAATCATAAAGAGATTGTAACCCAAAATTCATCAAATACAAATATTATTTTGTACGACACGTGTTCTTGTTTCAGGAATTTTCCGTGTTTACAAATTTGGCATGCCCAGTGGGACAATCTCTACCTCTCATCTTTATCTTTAAATCCGCAAAAGAGGGCACATATGGCATCAAGGAAGGCTCAAACTGTTCCCGCAACTAACACGAAGAACAAGAGTATCCTCATCACGAGCAATGGCGATTTTGGCATCACAACTCGAAGCAAGGCAAAAGCTCTTTCCGCCGCATCTTCCCCCCTTGCATCAACTTCGCCAAAAGTTCATGAACACCCGAACTACAAGCCCGTGATCACTCTGGCCTCGCTAAGTGCGCCAATGGAGGATATCCCAAGGAAGTGCCCCGCGTCCCTGCTTTCTGACGTCGACTCGAGCAGCAGCACAGCCATGCAAGTATGACCACCGGAGCGACTTCGATCGAGGAGCAGTTGGCTCAAATGAATGAAGCGATTGCAAAGCTCACACAGACTGTGGAGGAGAAAGACTTACAAATCGCCACACTTGTCAACCAATTGGAAATGAAGAACAACGACAGAATGGTAAGCGGTGAGGATGAGGAACCTCCGACAAAAGAAATCGAGGAGAAGCCAGACCAAGCAACAACACTCATGGGATCTCTGTCTATCTAGCAGCTGCAACAAATGATCGCTAGCATCATCAAGGCACAATACGAAGGGAGCTCACATACCTCCATGTTGTATTCGAAGCCTTACTCTAAGAAAATTGACAACCTGAAGATGCCAAGGGGATATCAACCGCCAAAGTTCATGCAGTTCGATGGGAAGGGAAATCTAAAGCAGCACGTTGCCCATTTTGTGGAAACTTGCAACGACGCGGGGACCGAAGGAGATTATCTCGCGAAGTAGTTTTTCCGCTATTTGAAGGGAAATGCATTCGACTGGTACACAGATCTAGAACCTGAATCCATCAATAGCTGGGAGCAATTAGAGCGAGAGTTCTTGAACTGCTTTTACATCACTCGTCGCACAGTAAGCATGCTGGAGCTGACAAGCACAAAGCAGTGGAGGGACGAGCTAGTTGTCGATTACATCAACCGATTGCGCACTATGAGCCTTGACTGCAAGGACAGACTCTCAAAAATCTCGTCAATCGAGATGTGCGTTCAAGGTATGCAATGGGGATTACAATACATCATTCAAGGCATCAAACCATGGACATTTGAAGAGTTAGCCACCCGCGTTCACGACATGGAGCTAAGCATCGTTCATCATGAAAAAAAGAGCCGATCACCGACTTCAAGAAGGATAAGGTGTTCACTCCAAAGGTGGATAATCGTGGAAAGAAGCCTGCTCAGGAAGCTTTTACCATTGATGCTACCCCATCAAGACTTCTTCTGCACCCGTCAAAATTTCCTCTAAGAACAAAACAAAGGAGATAAAAAGAGGTCAGCCCTTTCGTACCCAAGACAGGTACAAGAACACTTTGAGGGAACTTGAGCAGAAAACATACCCATTTCCAGACTCTGACATGGCCCCAATCTTAGACGACCTGTTGGAGAAAAAGGTGATTGAGCTGCCTGAATTCAAGCGCCCGGAAGAGATGAATTACGTTGACGATCCCAAGTACTGCAAGTACCATCGCATCGTGAATCATCTCGTTGGAAAGTGCTTCATCCTCAAGGAACTCATTAGGAAGTTAGCATAACAAGGGCGAATTGAACTCGACCTAGAAGACACGGTCGCGACACACAATACGACGATCGTGTTTGGGTCCTTTGATCCTGTGCCTCTTCAAGTAATGCGTGACCATCTTCATCCATGCTCAAGTCACACAGCCTCTTCTGCACTACTATCGTTGGGGGCAGACAACCAGGATGCACCGACTGACAATAATGAAGGATGGACCTTAGTGACCCGCAAAAAGACGAAGAAGCCTAAACCACAAGCCACAAGGCCAAAGGTAGAAGAAGGAAGAAAGCACCGCCGTCGCAACAGTAGAAACCCCAAAAGAAGCGCGAGAGTTGCTAAGCCAACATACGCTGGGGAGCCTATGGAACAAGAGCCACGCATTCCAGTCTCCTTGCACGAGTACTTCCCGAATGACTTCTTCCAACGGTGCACTATCGCTGCATGTCACATGGTGGAAGTCAATGAACCATTAAAAGACGAAGTTATCGCCATCAAAGAAGTGAAGACCCTGATGACCAAAGAAGGTTTGCCGACCCATGTTAGCATCGAGGAGGCATTACGATTACCCGAGGAGATGCGGAAAGCGCTGATAGTGGTCTTAGCAAATCCCAACGACCATGGAGTACAAGGAAACAAGGACGAAGGCTCAAGGCTTCGGTCATATGAATATGCCACATGCTGTGCCGCCCAAGACTCAATCAACTTCACTGACGAAGACTTACTGCTGGGATCAAAACCTCACAACCGTCCTTTCTTCGTCTCAGGGTACATAAGGGAGAGAAAAGTCAATCGCATGCTTATGGATGGTGGATCGGCCATAAACGTCGTGCCAAAGTCAACGATGGCTACAATCGGCATCAAAATAGACGAACTATCCCTAAGCCGTCTACTAATCCAAGGTTTTAACCAATGAGGACAAAGAGCGATAGGCATGATCCAAGTGGAGATGACCATTGGTGAACTCAAATCAAGCACGATATTTCATATGATTGATGCAAAAACTTCATGCAGCCTGCTCTTAGGAAGGCCTTGGATCTATGAGAATGGAGTAGTGCCATCCACCCTTTACCAATGTTTAAAATTCTGCCAGGAAGGAGTGAAGGTGATTCGAGGCGATACCAAGCCATTTACCGAAGCCGAATCACATTTTGCAGATGCCAAGTTCTATATAGAGGAAGACATAATACCCGAAGCTCTCCTAAAAGAGGTAAAATCCACGGGCAAAGCGATGCCTGAAAAGCAAGAATGGCAATCTGTTCCAAGAAAGCAAGAGGGAGAAGCCACGCTGTCTTCAAGCAAAAACAACGACGAACTCGTGACAGCCAAATAGGGTGAGACGCCTTTAAAAGGACCGAACACACCCGTCTTCCGATACATCCCGATGTCGAGAAGAAAGAAGGGTCAAGCCCCATAACACAGCTAGGCGAGACTAAGATTGCAAGACCACCATAAGGCTTCATAAAAGCTCTGCCAAAAGGAGTAGAACCAAGCTTTCTCCCAACCAAGAGGAACGAAGAAGGTTTTGATCCAAACGCCTACAAATTCATGTCGAAGGCTGGGTACGCCTTCATTCCCTCTTTGAATCCTGGAAAGAAGGGTTCGGACATTGTCAACAACAAAGAACGTGACCTCACCAAGACTCAAAAGAGGCTGAAAGAGCATGGTTACAGAGTTGACAATGGCAAAGCAGGAATCGGCTTCACACCAAATGCACCTGTGAAGATTTCGAGCAAAGCGAAAAACGCTAGCGCTCAGCACATCAGAGTGAGCGTCGTCCAAAACCGAGAAGAGCTTAATTCTGCCCCTCGGATATCAGTCTTCAATAGGATGAATCATCCAAGACCTAGAATATCGGCATTTCATCGCATTGGTGGTCAAAGCCGAACCTCCGTCTTCAAGAGGCTTAACACGCCAACATCCCAAAGTTCTGCTTTTGAAAGGTTATCAGAACATAAGAAACAAAGCAATGTGCCTAGCTTCCCTCCACAACGATCGGTTTTGAGGAGACTCGAAGAAACCGAGAAGCATTCAGAGAGAAAAGAAACAACGCCAAAGAAACAGAAGCCCGACAGCTTAGCAGAAAAGGACGACATCCAAAGCTCTGTTCCTTAAAAAATGAAGCACCAAGCAATCTTGGAGGTTGACACAAATGGACCACTGAAAGTAAGGAGGCGCACCATTATCCACACCGGCCAATCTTCACGCCAACAAGCCCAAAATGACGGCACTGAAGGAGAGGTCTAAGACGTCTTCCACATCACAATCCAAGAAGACAAAGAAAGTGAAGCCCCTGAAGAAGATGTCACCGCTGCACCACCATAGCTCGAAGATGGAGGGCAAGCCACGGTTGATGAGCTTAAGGAGCTAAACTTAGGAACGAAAGAAGAGCCCAGTCCTATCTTCGTAAGTGCGCTGCTAAGTGCGGACGAGATAGAAGAGTACTACTAGCTGCTATTAGAGTACAAAAACGTCTTTGCCTGGACATATAAGGAAATGCCCAGCCTTGACCCTATTATCGCTGTGCATCGTCTTGCAGTCAAGCCCGGAACGCGACCGATAAAGCAAACTCAAATGCGCTATCGATCCGAGGTCATCCCACAGATTGAGGCTGAGATTGACAAGCTAATTGAAGCAGGCTTCATTCGAGAGGTGCAATACCCCAAGTAGATCTCTAACATCGTTATCATCCTTAAGAAATCTAGACAAATATGTGTTTGCGTGGACTTCCGAGACCTCAACAATGCTTGCCCGAAAAACAATTTTTCCTTGCCAATCATCAAAATCATGGTGGACGCAACCACTAGCCATAAGGCACTGTCATTCATGGATGGCTCATCTGGATACAATCAAATTCCCATGGCTCCCAAAGATGAGGAACTAACAGCCTTTTGCACTCCGAAAGGTATATACTGCTACAAGGTGATGCCATTTGGTCTAAAGAATGGCGGTGCTACATACCAACTGCAATACAAAAAATCTTCGATGACATGCTACACAAAAATGTAGAATGTTACGTAGATGATGTGGTGGTCAAGACAAAAGGATTTGCGAATGGTGTTCAAAAGGCTGCGAAAATACAACCTCAAGATGAACCCGATGAAATGTGCATTTGGCGTCACCTCTTCATTGTCAAGCATCGTGGCATCGAAGTGGACCAATAAAAAATCAAAGCCATTCAAAGCATGCCTTAGCCAAGAAATTTACACGAACTGAAAAGTCTGCAAAGACGACTCGCTTTCATTAGACGATTTATATCCAATCTAGCGGGACGCTGTCAACCGTTTAGCCGACTCATGAAGAAGGATGTCTCATTTGTATGGGACAAAGCATGCCACAATGCCTTTGAAAGCATAAAAAGGTATTTGTCAAGTCCACCTGTCTTGGGGGCACCTGTGCCCGGGAAGCCGCTCATATTGTATATTGCCGCTCAAGAAAGTTCAGTAGGAGCACTCTTGGCACAAGAAAATGAATCCCAGAAAGAAAGAGCGCTTTACTACCTCAGTCGAACTCTCACCGGTGTCGAGTTGAACTATTCCCCTATAGAAAAGATGTGCCTTGCCTTGGTATTTGCCATTCAGAAGCTCAGACATTACATGCATGCTTACACCATCCACTTGGTTGCTAAAGCTGACTCGGTCAAATACGTCATGTCTAAACTAGTTTTGACAGGGCGACCAGCTAAATGGGCATTACTTCTCAATCAACACAAGATCATCTACGTTCCAGCTAAAGCCGTCAAAGAACAAGCACTAGTAGACTTTCTTGATGATCATCCGATCCTAGCTAGGGGTGGGTTCGGTACGGTTACCGTACCAAAACCCTCGTACCAATTACCGTACCAAACTTTCGGTATGGTAAAATTTATTACCATTACCATACCAAACTTTCGGTATACCAAAGTTTGGTATTGCCAAATGTTCGGTTGGCATGGTATGGCAATGGTAATTGCCACTTTATTTTGGGACAAAATATGTTTTTACTTTGTTCACATATAGATTGGCTTGTCCTAGACTTCATCTTGACCTAATATTGAAAATAAAATGCAATATTATATCGTATACACATCATATCCAATTCCAAATATAGTAGAAGCTAATTCGTATAGATACACATCATACCAAAAACAACATCCATTCCAATTGTATCAATTAAAAAACAAACATAGATGATTTTACAATTTAATTACACTAACAATAAAACTGTCGAAAGTTAAACTAAAAGTGTGAAAATCATTGCTCATATAAATAGAGTTTCGGTGGACCTAATTACACTAACAATAGTGTCAAATTCCACAAATTTCACAGATTTCATAGATTCCACAAATTTCACAGATTTCCACAGATTTCACAGATTCCACAAATTTCACAGATTCCAGAAATTGCAGTTTGAAAAAACTGCATAGATTGCAGTTTGCATTTTGCAGTGCACAGATTGAAAAAAAAAGTAGCACAGATTGCAGTTTGAAAAAAATTGCACAGAATACAGAAAGTACAATGAAATTATGAACTAACCAAGGTCCCCGCTAGAAAAGCCGTTGGATTTCTCACTCCAAGCGAAAATCGTTCAACTGAAAACCAAAATGCACTGAAATGTCACTATTTAATACCAGAATTCAAGCTTAATGGATTTGCTATAATCTTGTTATACAACACTACCTCAATATTTATTTACAATGCCTAGTTAGAGTTTATAGAAAAATAAGTTCCTTATTGAAACAAACACAAGTAACACATACTAATAAGCCATGAAGTGATATAATTACAGATTATTAACATGTGTAACATAGATATTATGTTAGTACAACTTATATTTCAAATAAGAACACTAATATATAGCAAAAGTAATTTTAAAACAAACTGGGAGAAGAATTGAGTATGTAGAAACCACCCATCTTTTCCATAATGCAGCAGAAAAACTGCTTTGATCAACCAAGTTTAAGCTCACTTTTGAATGTTCAAAACTGAACCAAATGGTACAAATTTAAATGGTTTTTGAAGCTCGTTTTGTGTACTTAAAAACCATACAAGATTTGTAGAAAACCGAGCTCCAAATTGTAAGTTTTTCCAACTATAAAAAGGAATCTCAAAACTGAAAATGCAGAACTTGCTGCTGTCTGGCTGCTTTGTGACTCATCTTTTGACATGGTTTTGATCAATCAAAACTCAATGGAATTAAGTGAAGGCAGATGGGTTATGATCATGGACATGTCTAGTTTTAAAATACATAATATTGGATCAAAAAAGGAACCCAGACGCTTTTAATCCAAATTACAACTTCAGAACACTTCCATACAATTCAGGAATCATGTTTATAGCTTCTATTTCAATTATACTCACCATTAACAAGAATTGACGTTTTAAACCAAACCCTAGAATATGATATTTGATCAACACACCCAAATTATAAAATTAAAATTGAAATTACAGTTTTAGACTTGTGATATTTAGAACCTTGTGTATTTATGCAGAACTAAATTTCAGGAAAATATCCAAACCCTAGGAATACAGATATATGCATCATTTTCTTCCTTCCCAATATAAAGGTGTGACTTTGTACAATCAGTACATTTCAAATTGTCATTATTCTTTCAATCTAAACTGCTTATGCATAACCCTAAAACAAGATTAAAATTAAATAAGATCTTACCCGATTGCAGCCATCAAGTCACGCGAAGATGCAAGAATGTGGGTGTTACTTGTGTTTGTTATTCACCTTGAATTGGACACACAGTAACCTTGTTTCTAGGTAGTGAAACAAATTCTACTTCTCCCAGTTCATAATATTCCAGATCCTGAAACATTTTTACAGCTCAATCATCAATCTACAAATTCTAACTTAAAACCCCTAAAAATCCCTACACCATAAATTCACATTAATAGTAAAACCTAATTCAAAATTACCTAAATTTTAGAGGGATGATGGTTGGTACTTGCCTGTACTGGTAGTAGCAGTGTCCTCGACGGTGGTAATGGGGTGATGATGGTGGTTACGACGGCGGATGTGGTGATGGGGTGATGATGTTGGTCGCGACGGCGCTGTGACAGTGGTGAGCACTGTGAGTCGGAGTCGAGGGAAGGGATAGGGAGAGGGATAGGGAGAGGGACTCAGGGAGAGGGAGTCGACGGAGAGTCTGAGATTCCGAGAGACTGAGGTTGGCTAGGGTTGAATTGAAAGTTGAACTCGGGACTTGGGGAAGGTTGGCTAGGGTTGAATTGAAACTTTAAACTTTAAACGGGCGGCTGCTACTGAAAGTTGAAAGTTGAAATCTTGAAATGAGAGAGGGAGAGAGTGAGTGCCCTGTACCGTATGTAATGTAGGGGTTTTTTTTTTAATTATTAGAATATTATAATTTATTTACATATATATATATATGTGTTATATTATAAATATATATTATAATTTATAAATATGTGTTATATTATAATTTATAAATATGTGTTATATTATAATTATATATTATATAATTTATATAAATTATATATTATATTATATTTTTCGGTACGGTACGGTAATACCATGGTAATGGTATCCATTACCAATACCATACCACAAAATGTCGGTACGGTACAATACCGTACCATTACCGTTGGCACAAAATCGGTATGGCGCGGTTGGCATGGCAATTTGGCAAAAAATTCCACCCCTAATCCTAGCCGATTGGAAAATCTTAGACGACTTGCCTGATGAGGAGGTGTTTTACATCGACATCTTCCCAACATGGACGATGTTCTTCGATGGATCTGCACGAGCAGATGGAGTGGGGGGCAGAAGTAATATTCATGTCACCGCAAAGGCAAATAATGCCTTATTCTTTCCAACTAAGCGAACTATGCTCCAACAACGTCGTTGAGTACCAAACACTGATCCTCGGCCTCCAAATGGCAATCAATATGGGAATCACAGCCCTTGAGGTATATGGCGACTCTAAGCACATAATCAACCAACTCTTGATCGAGTATGAGTGAGGAAAGATGATCTCGTCCCATACTTCCGGCTGGCAACTCAGCTGCTACAAAAGTTCGAGATAGTGACACTAGAACATGTGCCAAGAAAAGAAAATCAAATGGCAGATGCTCTCGCCAACCTAGCCTCGAGTATGACACTAGGAGAAGGAGAAGTTGTAGACGTGCCAGTTTTCCAAAGATGGGTGATCCCACTTGCCACTGAAATACTGCTAAATGACACAAACGTCATCTCAATACTTCTAGTCGACACTGAAGAATGGAGATAGCCATTGATCGACTACTTAGAGCAAGGAAGGCTTCCAGACGATCTTAGACACCGCTCTGAAATACGTCGACGAGCACATCGCTTCCTCTACTACAAGGGAACACTTTACCGACGCTCTTTTGAAGGAGTACTTCTGAGATGCCTAGGTGAAGAAGAAGCCAGTCAAGCCATGGAAGAAGCATATTCAGGTGTATGTGGGGCTCATCAGTCGGGGCCAAAGCTACATTTCCAGCTTAAAAGAATGGGTTACTATTGGCCAAGCATGGTGAGGGATTGCATGGAGTACGCCAAAAGGTGCCAAGCCTGCCAATTCCATGTCAACTTCATACATCAACCACTTGAACCATTACATCCTACAGTTGCTTCATGGCCGTCAACGCATGAGGGTTGGACGTTGTGGGACCGATCGCACCAAATTCATCCGCGGAAGAAGCTTACATCCTAGCTGCAACAGATTACTTCTCCAAGTGGGCTGAAGCCATACCCCTATGGGAAGTCAAGAAAGAAATTGTCGTCTATTTTATCAAGGAGTATATCATCCACCGATATAGTGTGCCTCACTACATCATTACTGACAATGGAAAGTAGTTCTCCAACCGACTCATGGACGAACTCTGTGAGAAATACAAGTTCAAGCAGCATAAGTCTTCCATATATCAAGCCCCAGCCAATGGTCTCGCAGAAGCATTCAACAAAACTCTATGCAACCTTTTGAGAAAAGTCGTTGGTAGGAGCAAGAAAGACTGGCACGAGAGAATGGGCGCACTTTGGGTATACAGGACGACGTACCAGACACCTACTCAAGCTACACCATATTCGCTCGTGTATGGCGTAGAGGCAGTTTTCCCGTTGGAAAGCCAGATTCCCTCGCTGAGGATGGCTATACAAGAAGGACTGACTGACGAAGAGAATGCAAAGTTACGTCTTTAAGAGTTAGAAGCGCTAGATAATAAGAGACTCGAAGGTCAGCAGCATTTAGAGTGTTATCAAGCACGATTTTCCAAGGCCTTCAACAAGAAAGTTCGCCCAAGGTCATTTCAAGTAGATGATCTTGTCCTTGCATTACGTAGGCCTATCATCACGAAGCATAAGACGAGAAGCAAATTCACCTCAAAGTGGGATAGATCTTACGTAGTACAAGAAGTCTACACAAACGGTGCTTACAAGATCATGGAAGAAAATGGCTTGAGGATTGGCCCCATAAACGATAAGTTCTTGAAGCGGTACTACGCTTGAGAAGGAACCACGCTCCTAGCTCACAAGAGCATAAACTGTGTACGGCAAACATAAAAAAAAAAAAATCATCGCTCCTTGAACTACGTTATGACTTGATCCTTTTTGTTAGAAGAGTACGTAGGCAACTTGAAACTTCAAAACTTCAAGTACAGTTATATCATCAATGTAAATACTTTATTTCTTTGAAGGAAGGATGTGGCTACAAAGTTTGTTAAAAAGACGAGCAAAAGACATGCGAGAGAAATCTCGTGAGCGTTGAAGGATGACAATGACGAAGGCACAATGACGAAGAAGAAACCAGCCACAAAGCTTGAGCAGCAAGGTTGATGTGCACGGCAACATCACCTTCGAGGAAAGTTGTGACCGAAAGGTACTAGACAACGAGGCCCCGGTGCAGTCTCTTGCACAGCACCAGACGATAGCGCACCACCGAGGAAAAAACTGTGATCAAAAGGCACTGCACAACGAAACCCCGATACAGCCTTCTGCACAGCCCCGCAAGGTAAAAGTGATGCACTAGAACAGACTCTAAGCAGCAACAGCAAACGACAAAGTCAATGTGCACGGCAACGTCACCTCCATGAGCAAGGCTGGTGAAGAACTTCAGTGACCACCGTCAAACGACTAGCCGGTCACGAAGCTCAACACAGTTGCACCCAAGTCCTACTCGCTCCGTCACAAACAGCAAGGCCGGTGAAGAACTTCAATGACCGCCGTCAAACGACTAGCCAGTCACGAAGCTCAACACAGTTGCACCCACGTCCTGCTCGCTCCGTCACAAACAACAAGGTCGGTGAAGAAATTCAATGACTGTCGTCAAACGACGAGCCGGTTACGAAGCTCAACACAGTTGTACCCACGTCCTGCTCGCTCCGTCACAAATAGCGAGGCCGGTGACGAACTTCAGTGACCGCTGTCAAACGACTAGCCGGTCATGAAGCTCAACACAGTTGCACCCACGTCCTGCTCGCTCCGTCACAAACAACAAGGCCGATGAAGAACTTCAATGACCGCCGTCAAACGACTAGCCGGTCACGAAGCTCAACACAGTTGCACCCATTCCTCCTCGCTTTGTCATAAACAGCAAGGCCAATGAAAAACTTTAGTGACTGCCGTCAAACAACTAGCCGGTCACGAAGCTTAACACAGTTGCACCCACGTTCTGCTCGCTCCGTCACAAACAGCAAGACAGGTGAAGAACTTCAATGACCGCAGTTAAACGACTAGCCGGTCACGAAGCTCAACACAGTTGCACCCACGTCCTGCTCGCTCCGTCACAAACAACAAGGTCGGTGAAGAACTTCAGTGACTGCGGTCAAACGCCTAGCCGGTCACGAAGCTCAACACAATTGCAGCCACGTCCTGCTCGCTCCGTCACAAACAGCAAGGCCGGTGAAGAACTTCAGTCACCGCCGTCAAACGACTAGCCGGTCATGAAGCTTAACACAGTTGCACCCACGTCCTGCTCGCTTCGTCACAAACAGCAAGGCCGGTGAAGAACTTCAGTGACTGCCGTCAAACGACTAGCGGGTCACGAAGCTCAACACAGTTGCACCCACGTCCTGCTCGCTCCGTCACAAACAGTAATGCCAGTGAAGAACTTCAATGATCGCCGTCAAACGACTAGCCGGTCACAAAGCTCAACACAGTTGCACCCACATCCTGCTCGCTCCGTCACAAACAGCAAGGCCGATGAAGAACTTCAGTGACCGCCGTCAAACGACTAGCCGGTCACGAAGCGGTAACGTTGGGCTAATAGATGCATGATCATGCCTAATAATGAAAGAATGATCTCAAATAATCGAATTTATCAAAACTCATCAGATAAATCATAGATTATTTTTCCAACAATAAACCTAGTATGTGCATGATCGCAAGCATACTCAAAAACCATATATATATATATATATATATGAGCTATGGTCTATCCTCATCCAGAGGAGGGGAATTGGATCCTCGTCGGATCCCCTTCCTGGGGATTCTAGGGATCAACGCATACGGACCGTTGATAAAAAATTGTACGGTCACAATTAAATGCCTTCTATATTTTTAAAAGTAAAACAATCTTGTTTTGCGTGAAAAAATAAAAAAGGAAAAAATTATGGCCGCACGATTTTTAATCAACGGTCCGTGTATGTTGATTCCTAGGATCCCCAAAGAGGAGATCTGGCGAGGAGCCAATTCCTAGAGGAGGATGCTTTCTAAAGCATCTAGCCTTTCTACAGCCATTTTGATACAACTAAAAGGATGCACTTTAGCTCACCACCCTATTTCTTATTATTGAATGAATTTAAGTTTTGAGATTTATGTTTATTCACTATACATATCTCGAAGTTTAAACTTATCTGACGGTGATAAATAGGGTGGTGAGCATCACTATTACTTAAAAGTTGTGAGCAAAAATATTTTCCAATAAAAAAAAGATCAAAACACCCCATACCTGGAAGCCCTTTTACACTCTTTAGGCACTCAGTCGTGACATATTTGCTATCTTGAGTTTCTGGTCTTGGAGGGGAGAAAGTTTTTATTGTGACCGGAATACGGATGATATACTACGTGTTTTTATACAAATGATAAAAAATTGTATTTTTTAAAGTTATTAACTTTTTAACACAGATATCTCAATATTTGCATAGTGATATATGTGTACCACTTTGTGTTTCGGTCACATTAAAAAATCTTTCCTTGGATAGAGTTGTTTGTATTTTTATACTCGAATGTGAGAAATAATTGAATCTACAAAATTTCTTAATACGACTTGTAGAGTAGGTATTTGCACGACGTCCTAATCTTTGACCTTTTGCCATTCCAATGATGTCAATCATCTCATCCATTTTCGGAAACAACATCCATCATCGTTCAAAATTAACTTCACTCGATCAGATACAGACATGTTTTTCTCTGACAAAATATCATTGGAGTGACGTAATTAAAAAAAAGTTGTTGGGATTCGTTAACATTTTGGATTTGAGAGTTTTTTATTTTTGTTTTTTAATTTTAAATACAACGAAATATTTTACATTAAAGGAAAATAAAGTTTGGCAAAACTACAATGGATAACTTAAATTGGTATCGAATTTGCCATCTTTGAGATCTGAATCTATGGCCTCTTGATAAGCTCATATTTACATATATTTTATATCAAATTCACTTGTCTTTTCTTAGTTAGTTCCTTATATTTTTGAGCTATCTACTTTGTTTTTGTGTTTTATAGGATTTGTCAAACAAAGAAAATAAAAATAGAACAAGTAAAATTTTAACTAATAAATTCGTCAAGACTACTTTGTCCACTCTATTTAGCTAATAAAATAAGAAAGTAAAATGCACCATTTGCTTTGCTTTGTCATGAGCACTCGACAGAAAAATGTTTAACAAAAATGAAAGCTGCACAGAGGCAGCAATGAGAGCAAGCCCTTTTGTTTAAGGCAAACAAGTTGGACTCCGATTTTTCGAAAAACCACTTGAATTTTTAATAACCGTTTTGTTTAATTTATAATAAATATGTTAAAAAGTGTCTTCTAATAATACTATTATTGCATGCAGGTTCCATCAAAAGTTAAGATCAGCAATGTCAGCTTCAAAAACAAAAAAAGGGCTAATCATCAACCCCAGTCGGTATAAAGATTGTATAAAGTGGAGGGCTGTCAGGTGAAAAGTGCAGAGGCACATGGAGATAAATAATAAAGAAAAGAAAAGCACGTGCAGCAGGAAAGATTAGAGCACATGAGTGAAAAGCTGCACAGCGCATGCAGCACATACACATGCGGACGAGCAGAGAATAAGAGAAAGAACATAGCAGAAAAAAAAATCAGAGAAAGAAGACAGAGAGAGAGCAATACACGGGGAGAACAGAAAGCAGTCGGTGAGCAGCAACATACACACGGACAGAGGGGAGGCAGTTTTGCACAGCAAAGCACAGAGAGAAAATCAAAAGAAGAAATCTTTGCACTCTCCTCTTTCGGTTTTATCTTCTCAAATTCGTGTTTAATTTTTGGTTTAAATTGAGAACCATGTGTAACTAATTTTTAGTAGTTAGGGGCTGTTTTGAAGCCCCGAATATGATTGTAAATTTGTTGTGATATTTCGTTTGAATGATTTTTATGAAAGGATGAAAATTGCTTCACTACTTATATCATTGATGAATTCTTTTTGTGTTTCTATGGATGCATACATAGTGAGCATATCTAGGATTTTAATGATATGAATATATGTGTGCCTGCCCTTGTTGAATGAGGACCTACATATGTTCTACAGTAGCACTTGTTAATTGTGGTTAACATGTGAACTGATTTCTAGGATAAGTAAGACAACGCCAGTACTTACGATGCCTTGTGATGACTCAAACTCTTTTCATTCTTAATGATTTCTACTTGTTAAATCTATGAACACACCATTCTAGATTGCATGTTAGGGACTAAGTTAAGTTGAAAACGACATTCTCTTAACATACTACGTAAGAAAGAGTAATAGGTTGAGTTCTAACATTGAGCCAACTTGAGCATCTTCATCTGGAAATAAAAGGAATTTGAATGAAACATAACATGTTTGCATGATTATTTGGAGGTGGATAGCATTTCCCCTAACTCGTTTTTCTTAACTTGTGAATTAAAATCCATTGGTATTATTTAAACTTGTTTCTGCCCTGTTTTGTCCGATTTAATTTAAATAGAAAATCAACTCCAAAAATCCCAAAACTTTGTGTGAGTGTAGCTCCGTGTGTCTAGTATATCTGTATAAAATTTTGTTGCCTTTGGATAAGTGTAAGTTAGTCTTATAATTATTGTTCGGTGGCTGGTCAATAGAGACAGCAGCCCAGTTTGTGTGACATTTTAAGTAGTTGGATAAAACAATCTTCTGCGGGAAAGACCCTTATTTTCATATGCTACAATCGACAAATTTTAGTGTTAATAAGGAAAATCAATAGGATTATTGTGTGCTACTTTGTGGTGCATTAAAATTCCTACCAAATTTTTGGCGCCGTGTTGCAGGGGATTGTTATTTCTAATTGCTTATATTTTATTATTATTATTTTTATTTTTATTTTTATTTTTTTCTATTTCTTGTCTATTTAGTGTTTTTGTTTTTTTTTTTGTTTTATTTTAGGTACTCTTTGTAGTATATGCATATTCGAAGGTACAAATGGAGCAAGACATGGCACGTGCGACCATTCAAGCTCAATTGGCACATCTCACTTCTCAATTGAATTATTATGCCGAAAGGACCACAATGCCAAGTGTCCCTAGATTCGATGTGCCTTATGGGCAAGGATTTCAACTTCATCAATGTTCTCAATTCACTGCGGATGGAGAAGCTTGGGGTTATCAAGGCTATGATCAACTAAGCAACAACATGTTTTCCAACGCTTACAATTCGGATTGGAGAGATTATTCAGATTATATGTGAGAGGAACCTCAACAACAACAAGCTCCAAGTAAGTCTCTTGAGGATTTAATTGCTTCTTTAACTAACTCTACTCTATCTCATCAATAGAAAACAGACAAAGCAATTGAAAGCCTTGAGCACCAAATGAGTCAATTAGCAAGTTTGATGGGGCAACAACATCAACCAGGAAGGTTGTCTAGCCAAACTGTGGTGAATCCAAATGCGGAGCAGATGAATGCTGTGACTTTAAGGAGTGGAAAAGAAGTTTTTGAGCAGCCGAAGGTACAAAGTGAGATCCCAATTCTTGGTGTACCAAATCAAGTTCCAGATTGTGTTGAATTGTTTGAAGAGAGTTGTACACCAAGAAAAAGGATTCAAGATAATGAAGTGGCTGGAGAATATGTAGAATGCATCAAAGAGGATGTATTTGAGGAAACAAAGGACAAAGAAGTTGAGACTGATGACACGGGACAAGCCACAACCATCATAGTAAATCTGGCCAAGTTCAAAGTCCCTGAAATGTTCAAGGACGTAGTGTTTGTCATTGAGTTTGTGTCAGAGAAAACAAGTAAGCCATCTTCTCCAATTTTGATTTTGTTTTATACTAACATGTTTCTGATTTTGATGATTCAGGCACCCACTCTTGAATTTAAACCATTGCCGGATCATTTCAACTATCACCTCCCATTGAAAGATAAATTCCATGCCGTGGAACCTAAGGGAGTTTAATTGAAGGTCTCGTCCAGCTACAAGACGTTAAAGCAAGCGCTTCTTGGGAGGCAACCCAAGCATTCAACAAAGTCTTTTTACATTGATTTACATATTTTACATTGATTTTATTTAAAAAAACAAAAAAAAATAAAAACAATAATATTTTACAATGATGTGTAAACTAATAGCATTCATTGGTCAGGTGGTGCCTCAGCAGTCGACGGAGCTCCAGAAAGACGAAACGCCAGAGTTTGATCATCCGGAGCCTCAACATTTGGTGCAACTCCAGATGACGAAGGCAGAAGATGCCTCTGGAGTAACGCCACAAACCTTTGGTGATCGCTTTGAATCCAAACTTCGGACTCCTGCAGCTGGTCAAGCTTCCTCTTCATACTTGTGGAGTAACTAGTTGCGAGCATGTGCAACTCTTTATTCTCGTGCCTGTGTCCTCTGACCTCTTGCCGAAGACTAGCCACCTCAGCCATCAGAGACTTAACCTGACTAGATCGTGCAAGAAGGCGTTGGCCCATGTTTGAGACTGAGTCTGCACACTGGACGCTGAGCGCCAGAGAGTCCTGAACAGCCAGCTCGTCTGACCGCTTGGATAGCATCCTACTGTCTCTTGGAGTAAGAAGATTTCTAGCAACCATCGTAGCGGTTGTATCGTTTCTAATTATAGAGTCCCCAACTGTAAGATGACCATTGGGGGATATGAAGGACGGATGCCAAATGTTGTTGGAGAAGACAAGTCATCATCTTCTCCGACATTCAAGTTAAGGTGACGGTCAAAGGGGCAAGACATTTTCTGAAGGTGTTGAAAACGAAGAGATCGGACTGATCAAGATTAAAGAAGTGCAAGAAGAGAGTTTTTACAGGAGGCAATTCAAGTGTGTTGTGGAACAAAATTCGTGCCTCTATAAAAAGAAGAAATCGAAGAGGCGTTACTCAGAAATCGAAGAGGCGCCTGCTCGCAAATCGAAGAGGCGTCCGTTTGCAAATCGAAGAGACGTTCCTTTCTAAAAAATCGGACTCCTTTCTCAAAAGCTGGACCTGCTCAGAGACCACGAGCTGATCCCCGAATTTCAAGAGATCGACTTTTCCGGACGTGTCAGCACCGTTCACACGCAACCTCAACTTTGCGGAAATTACAGGCAACTTTGTCAGAAAGCGCGTCAATCTTACTGTTCAATAATCCACCGGCTGCCGACAAGAGTAAGAGAATAGTACCGGCTGTGAAGAAATTCCTATAAGTGTCTACCTTCGCCCTCCATAGCAAAGGCAGACCTACTCAAACACTTCTTCATCTCCGAGAATGTATTCCCAAAGAAACCTCTCGAGTTACTTAGTGTTCTTCATCCCCTGGAGTATCTCTACAAAAAAATCATCAAGAGCAAAAGTATTTCATATCATGAAGGTTAAAAGTAAAAGTATCTCATATCATGCTTTCTCTTCACCTTCATTTGAAGAACAGGGAGAAAGAGAGATCCTGATTGCTTACCTAGTCTTGCTCTCGAGTACTCATCTTCGAGCCCCTCCAGCCCAGTTCAAGAATAAACCTGAGGGAAGATACTTGTTCAAAAGCAAAAGTATCTCACAGACGATGCAAGAGGAGTCTGAGTTGCATCGACGAGCAGAATGAGTCTGCGTTGATCCAAGAACTCGAGGAGATGCCATTAGATACTTCTTCAAAAGCAAAAGTATCTCATATCAGCAGGGTCGAAGGCAAATATATCTTATGGCATGTTTTTCCTTTACCCTTACTCTTGCTTGCCCACCAAGGAACTCTCTTTGTTCCTTTCTCAGAAGTCCCATCCAGTTCAAGATCAAAGCTGTGGAAAGTCAACAAGCACGACCAAAGATCACCTAATATTTCTATTCATTGTCTTTAATTGTCATTTTCAATTTTTCGTTTGCATTTTCTACATTTTCTTGCGTGCTTAACTGAATTATTTCTTTTCTTTGTAGGAACTTTTGGTTATTTCCACCCTTGAAGTTGATTGCAGAATTTAAGCTTGGGGGTCATCGCTTGATTTTACTGCAAATTAGGGAAGTTTTCAGTCCTAATGCTTTATTTTGTTTCTTTTCCTTTAGTCATTTTATTTTTATATTTATTTTGCATTATAATGTTTTCTGACATTGGGGACAATGTCCAGTTTAAGTTTGGGGGTAAAGAGTATAAAAAATGACCAAATTGAAATTTTTTGTACCTTCGACTATGAACTGGTTTCATTTGTTTCCGTGTTGTTGATTTTTGTTTTCTTTATTAGTTTTGTTTTAAAAAAAACATTTATTTAAAATAATCGGAAGATTTAAAAATCCAAAAATATTGTCTTGTTTTCCTTATTGTTTTGAATTAGATATTTTTGTTAGTTTCCCGACCCAATGATATAATTGGATCAAATTTGAACCATGATGATCAAGAACTTAGTTAACATATGTTGTGTGAAATTCCTAATTCTCTTGTTAGTTTTGTATATGTTTGATCATCTTTGAAAAACCAAATGCACATAGCCTTGTTGATGTGAAACTAAAGCATGACTTAAAAGCTTCATATGTGAATTTAGTGACCATATACATCCTATGTGAGTTTTTGAGCCTATTGAAAGTGTGTGCATTTTTCATACACTCCTATTCTTTCATGTGTGATGAACTTATGTGAGATACATCTCTAGAAGTTGCGTAACGATCCTTCGAAATATTTGTCATTGATTGCATGAACTTGAAAATGATAGAGGCATTAGGTTTACCACCATGGCCCAAATAACCATGTTTCCCAAAGAAAAATGATATCATTAGATTGCCAATTTGAGCCGTATATGTTGAGCCTTTTATTTCTTATCACCAGATATGTCTACCCTTATACCTCAAACATTTTTCCTTACCCTTTCCAAGCGAGCTAGTGAGCAATGTGAGATTGTCTTATGAGAAATGTTTGTGAAGTACTTGTAAGGAGTTCGGCAAAAGAATAAGTGTGGGGGTATTTCATGTTTGTATTTCGTTATGTGCAATTTTGAAAAAAAAAAAAAAAAGAAAAAAAAAAGAAAACAAAGAAGAAAAAGAAAAAAAATTGCATACAAAGAAAATAAAAAGTTTTTAAAGTTTCAGTTTAAGGGTGGGGTATTAGAAGAATCGCTGGAGAGCTTGAGTTCTTATAAATCTCAACAAAAGAATTGCTTGCAATGTAGCTTGGAACTTGTGTTTACCTATTCTTTCATTTCAATAACCCTCTCCCTAAGCCTCATTACATCCAATAAAAGTCCTCTTGATTTAAGTTTTGCAATTATGACTGTGGAGATGAGATCTTTATGCAAGCTTATGGTAGAACTTTCACATTTGATTCTTTGAGCGAAACACATTAAAACTAAACACATGTGTGATTGAGTGTATGTCCCGTGAGAAGGTCGCTAGTTTGCATATGATGATCTTAAAAATAAAAAATAAAAATAAAAAAAAAAAAACTTGAAATTGCATTAGCATGGCTATCTCACACACTACACTTCAGGGATGATTAAAAGGTTACTGCTAATATTTGAATAAGGAAGATGAACTTGGATTAGCTTGTTTGGTGCTAGCTATGGTTCTTGATGATTTATTTTCGTGAATGAAATTCTATGAGAGTCACATAGGGGGAAGCTAATGTTTTTCATGTTATTACTTTTTCATGTTTTCTTTGTTTTGCTCGAGGACTAGCAAAAGCTAAGTGTGGGGGTATTTGATAAGCTCATATTTATATATATTTTACATCAAATTCACTTGTCTTTTCTTAGTTAGTTCCTTATATTTTTGAGCTATCTACTTTGTTTTTGTGTTTTATAGGATTTGTCAAACAAAGAAAATAAAAATAGAACAAGTAAAATTTTAACTAATAAATTCGTCAAGACTACTTTGCCTACTCTATTTAGCTAATAAAATAAGAAAGTAAAATGCACCATTTGCTTTGCTTTGTCATGAGCACTCGACAGAAAAATGTTTAACAAAAATGAAAGCTGCACAGAGGCAGCAATGAGAGTAGGCCCTTTTGTTTAAGGCAAACAAGTTGGACTCCGATTTTTCGAAAAACCACTTGAATTTTTAATAACCGTTTTGATCTATTTATAATAAATATGTTTATGAGAAAAAGTGTCTTCTAATAATACTATTATTGCATGCAGGTTCCATCAAAAGTTAAGATCAGCAATGTCAGCTTCAAAAAAAAAAAAGGCTAATCTTCAACCCCAGTCGGTATAAAGATTGTATAAAGTGGAGTGCTGCCAGGTGAGAAGTGCAGAGGCACATGGAGAGAAATAATAAAGAAAAGAAAAGCACGTGCAGCAGGAAAGATTAGAGCACATGAGTGAAAAGCTGCACAGCGCATGCAGCACATACACATGCGGACGAGCAGAGAATAAGAGAAAGAACATAGCAGAAAAAAAAATCAGAGAGAGAAGACAGAGAGAGAGCAATACACGGGGAGAATAGAAAGCATTCGGTGAGCAGCAACATACACACGGACAGAGGGGAGGCAGTTTTGCACAGCAAAGCACAGAGAGAAAATCAAAAGAAGAAATCTTTGCACTCTCCTATTTCGGTTTTATCTTCTCAAACTCATGTTTAATTTTTGGTTTAAATTGAGAACCATGTGTAACTAATTTTTAGTAGTTAGGGGCTGTTTTGAAGCCCCGAATATGATTGTAAATTTGTTGTGATATTTCGTTTGAATGACTTTTATGAAAGGATGAAAATTGCTTCACTACTTATATCATTGATGAATTCTTTTTGTGTTTCTATGGATGCATACATAGTGAGCGTATCTAGGATTTTAATGCTATGAATATATGTGTGCCTGCCCTTGTTGAATGAGGACCTACGTATGTTCTAGAGTAGCACTTGTTAATTGTGGTTAACATGTGAACCGATTTCTAGGATAAGTAAGACAACGCCAGTACTTACGATGCCTTGTGATGACTCAAACTCTTTTCATTCTTAATGATTTCTACTTGTTAAATCTATGAACACACCATTCTAGATTGCATGTTAGGGACTAAGTTAAGTTGAAAACGCCATTCTCTTAACATACTACGTAAGAAAGAGTAATAGGTTGAGTTCTAATATTGAGCCAACTTGAGCATCTTCATCTGGAAATAAAAGGAATTTGAATGAAACATAACATGTTTGCATGATTATTTGGAGGTGGATAGCATTTCCCCTAACTCGTTTTTCTTAACTTGTGAATTAAAATCCATTGGTATTATTTAAACTTGTTTCTGCCCTGTTTTGTCCGATTTAATGTAAATAGCAAATCAACTCCAAAAATCCCAAAACTTTGTGTGAGTGTAGCTCCGTGTGTCTAGTATATCTGTATAAAATTTCGTTGCCTTTGGATAAGTGTACGTTAGTCTTATAATTATTGTTCGGTGGTTGGTCAATAGAGACAGCAGCCCAGTTTGTGTGACATTTTAAGTAGTTGGATAAAACAATCTTCTGCGGGAAAGACCCTTATTTTCATACGCTACAATCGACAAATTTTAGTGTTAATAAGGAAAATCAATAGGATTATTGTGTGCTACTTTGTGGTGTGTTAAAATTCCTACCACCTCTTACTTGCAAGTGAAGATGAATAACATAAGACCGTAATCCTAGATTTGAGAGTTAGTTAACCCAACAAATGAAGATAGTTATTTCATTTGTAAGAGAAAAACAGGTTTGTCATATGATCAAGTGAAGTTAATTAAAAACTGAAACTTATGAAAATTGTATATAAATAATCAGTTTTTGTCCAAATTTATTATATTTTGTAAGACTAATTTTGGTAACACATAAAATATAAGATTGTTATTATTATTATCACACATTTGATAATAAACTTGATTGACATATATATATTTAGTAAATATAAATAAGGATTGTTCATGATCCCACAATACACGTCATATTTCAATGCTAAACGCCATTTAATTATTCTGAGATCAATCCCAAGTCTTCAATTCATATGTGATCTAATGTCTTCTTATTGTGATTTCCAAATATATCTTTCATATTTTTCTTCCAGCAGTTCAACCATCTTTCTCCAAAAATCCACCCACAATGGTGAAACTTGGCTTTAAAACCAAGGTTTCCCAGGCAACCACAGCTTCCTTTCCACAGTTCTCATACACAGCAGTGATTTCAATACGATGAATATCCCATTTGTCACTAAGACATTGAATTTTCTGCACTTGGCGTTCAGCAAGTTTACAAGTATTTTCTTTGGTTTTCCAAATGCCATCTTTCAGCAGAAATTCCTTACGAACCTTATCATCATCTACTATATTGTTGTTCATTTCAGCCATGAAGTATGGATGCATCTCCGGAGCTCCGATTGCTCGGCGAATGCCACCATCATAATTCACCCCTGGAGCAAACACTTCACGAAGCTCATCCACAAATCCTGCAGCCACCATTTCGTCAACTCTTTTGGACACACGATTATATAGCACAGGCAACGACACATCAAGCCATATAAAACAGCAATCATATTTATTTCGAAACTCAATCACTGGATCTTCGATGAGTGCCTCGATATAAGAGTTGGATCCGCCAGCAATGATTGGGAGGCAGTTGCGCTTTGTGATCTCATCGATTGAAGTTCGCACACGACGACAAAATTCATCAATGGAGAAATCAGCTACTGGGTCTTCTACGAACCCTAGCAAGTGATGACGGATGCCTCGTTGCTCAGATTCTGTGGCCTTGTTAGTGACAATGTCCAGGCCTTTGTAGGCTTGGATTTTGTCTGAATTAATTACTTCTCCCCCGTAATGGGTAGCTAGGTCTATGGAAAGTTTGGTTTTTCCACACCCAGTCGGACCCATTACAAAAACAACCTTCGCCTTTTTGTGGACAGAACCATTGACATGCACAGGTTCCATAGTTCTCCCTGTCAGTCATTCATTTAATGCACAATAATCAAATTTACCATTTTTACAAGGGAAGTTAATATCTTCAAATACTAATTGAATAACAAATGGAAAGATAAAAACACACACATATATATACCAAGTTTTTTTCGTGATTCATGTGGTGAGACCATATTTTTAAATAAACCTATAATGAAAAACCTGTAAATCGTAATTGTGTGAGATGCTTGTTATCAATCAAAGTCCAAATTAAATTTTCTCTCATTCTTCTGTCATATGTGGGAGAAATGTGTCGCTACACTTTCTTTTTATTACATCAACCAATCATAAAGAGTGCTACTAGACCCATCCTAATGTCTTATTTTCCCACCCACATGATAATCCCACCCACCATAAAAAATTAAAATAGTAAAATGTTATTTTTCCACCCATCATTATTTCCAAAATAACCCTAATATATATATATAAAAATATATATATATATATATATATATTTTATTTTATAAATAACTCTAATATATCTTTAAATAATATTATAAATAAATAAATAAAAATAGAAAAAAAATAAAAGAAAATGCAAGACCTAAGACCTGAACATTCATCATCTCCTTCACACCTATCACTGCCCTGCAGAGACCTCGGATTCCTAAACTACTCTTCTTCCTCCTTTTTTTTGTCAAAACCGCAGATCTCATACCCAAGTCTCTTTTTCCTCCATTGAAGTTTCTCGCATTTGTCTAGCAGACACCCATTCCTTCCTCCAACCTTTGTGTCGATTCTAACCCAAATCTTTCCCAACCTCTTTCTGCCAAAGATATCACACCCCACCCACCATTATTTAAAATTATTTTTATTTTAAATTATTTTTAGTACTTAATTAAATAGGGGTTTAAGAGTCTTCTTATAAAAGGATAATTATGTTATTAACATTTTCATTAAATGGTGGGTGGAAAAATAAGACATCGGGTGAGAATATCAACACTCATCATAAAACGCCGTATCGACATAAAACTTATATTTAAAATTTTTTAGAACTAAAATAAAAAACAAGAAAATCACAAGTGAAGCACGTGTACACGGATCACGAGCCAATATACCATACGTCATATTACAAGTAAAACACGTGTACACAGAATGACTTATAATTCCGATAGTTAAGAACATTTAAACTAAGCTTAGTGCTAGAATTTAGGAAATAAAATATACTAATAAAAGGTATAAAACAGAAAAAATACATATGGTTCTCATCAGAAAAATGCTTGTCAAGAAACTCACCGCAGACCTTCTTTGTCTTGACGAAAATAAATCGGTTTTGTGTTTCTTCTTGTTTATAATTTGCTAGCTCTCACTCACAGTTTCGTAACGAATACAATAGAAATGTTTCTCATGAAATATTCGAGTGAGTATATATATATATATACTAATTTATCTCACACACACACACACACACACATATATATATATATATGTGTGTGTGTGTGTTATAGATATTTTTCGTTTTTTTTCTTTCAATTCCCTAATATCGTAATATGTTTTAGTTATTAGCAATAATTCCAAAATCTTATATCAATACAGTGTATCTACATGATTTTAAACCACTTAAAATTTTCTTACATATATACAGATACAAATATCCACGGGTATTAATTATCAAAATCTTTCTGTCAAAATTGTACATATAAACTTTCCATTTTTACCGTCACCTTAATTGACAGCATAAAAAAAAGAAAAGGAATATATGAATATTATTTTCCTTTGTTTGGTCAAAAGAAAAAAAAAAAGAATTTGATACAAACAATCGGTAAATGTTCGAAAAGCAACAATTGGATACAAATACTTGTTTCATATATTTATTGTTCTTACCAAATATATATTCCCACGAGCATAGAAATGAATTGTATTATAAAGTAGTATGAATTTGATCTGTTGAGAGTTGAGACGGTCGTCTTTAATCATACAACTTTACCATCCTTAGCTAATAAACAGAAAAAGAAGAAGAAGAAGAGTTTGAATGTGTATTTTACAGTATTCCTTAAGCCGCTAGTGCCGATGTATCAGTGCGTCTCTAATTCTATATATGAATATCATTTGTTTGAAAAACAAATTGTAGGGATCTTTTGATATAGACGTCTTAGTTTTGAATTTTCTAAATCAAACATCCATGCCTTTTAGTGTTTTGATTAAAAATTTTTTTTGTCATAATTTAATTTGGTGCTATATGCACACTATAGCGTAACAAATTTCCTATAATCTAGCATTTTGATTACAGTCTCCTCCGTTAGACATAATTGTTAAAAAAGAAGAAGTTAGATTCACTTTCTTTTTACAATAATCCTACAATTTAGCAATAATTATCTACGATTTAAGATATTTTCTTTCCAAAATAGTTTAAAATATTTTTAAATCCCACAAAATCAAACATACCGAAATAAGTTTTTCTTTTAGTATGTTAAGAGAAAATAGGATTGAGAATAATAAAAGCATACCAATACACAATGTGTACAAAATAAAACGTACCAAAATAAAAATAATATACCAATATTAACAATATGTATCAAATCAAACGTATCAAAATTGCAAATAAACATACCAATTAATAATTTTTGTAAATTCAAACGTACTCGCAGATAATATATACGTAGTGTATTGTATCTAATAATAATTCGTCAACAACTATACTTAAAAAAAACTGACACACCCCGACCCAAAATCAGGGCGTGCTGGCCATCACGTGAGGGTGACGTAACCAAGTGTGTGATGTGGAAGTGCTAAGTGAAAAAGTGAATGAAAAAAAAAACCAAACTGACTAATTTACACAAAAGTCCAAATGAGTAAAACGTGACGAGAATTCAAGATAAAGTACAACATCAGAGCACACACAACCTAGGTGCAGTCCAGAACGAAAAGTACTAATTTAACAATACCATAGAAGGTCCTACATTGGTGGTGATCTATCAGAACTGCCGTCGAAGTCTCGTTAGCCACCAACAGTCACTTTTACCTAAAATCTGGAGAGGCGCAAAACAGAAAACGTGAGTGGGCAAAAACAAAGCTTTTCAAAACCATTTCAATATCAAAAGTAGTAACCCCTCGCTCTAAAACCTATATACTTTCCCAGAAAATATTAGGCATAAACATATCTCAAATCATACTAAGAAATGGTAAATCCACAAGTCTGCCATGTCAACTATCTAGTCAAACAATATATAAATCAGGTGAGGTCAATCAATAATTAGAATATGCCAACAATAACAATATGTCAGCCGGAGTCACCTAACGTGACCTGTACAGCTGAATCTATAGCTCTTTAACCAATTTCCTGCACACGAGTCAGAACCACCTATAGTGGTCTGTACGACAGGCTGGGTGTGTGTGTGTATATATATATACACACTCAGTGCTACGATCACGTGAAGGCTGTGCGAAGTATCTCAAGTCACCTACGAGTCGGATCCACCTATAGTGGTCTTACGACAGGTTGGCACCTGCCTTGGATCCAGGGTGAGCGTGTGGTGCAAGAGGTGAACGATCATGTGAAGGCTAAGCCCTAATCTCTGGCGGAGCACAAACACTGGGTTGCAAGAATATGAGCTATATACACATCTCATCACAATCATAACCATCACTACTAAACATATACTCACTTGACTTACCTGGCGTCCGCAACACCAAGTAACAATCATCACAAAATCCAAACTAAATATAAAAACTATTTGACATGGCATTCTATTTTATAAAATCATTTAAAACGCACTTTCTAGGAAAATACCAAGCATAATGTATATATTGAAAACAAAAGCTTACTACTGATATGTGGAAGGATCGTAGCCCCCGAGTCTCGCTTGACTGCGCTCATCCTCAGGATAAGTCTCATCTATATGCGAAACAACTATAAAACTGTCAATTAAAAGCACATAACCAACACTAGGTAATAACTTCTCATACATTGCTCAATTGGGGGTGTTTGAATATACCAACATGACCTACTTAATCCCACGAACACCTCCATATTTTTAGAAAATTTTTCCGAGTTCTCACGCGCCCCAACGCGCCGGCCAAGGTATCACCATACGCGCCGCCCACGCACAGACACGTGCCTGGCACACTGACGGATTCCCTAACACTGTTAGGGAATATTCTGTCAAATACCAGAATATTCCATTAAATCTAACATAACTCTGTTAACCTCCGTTAGGAATATTCCGTCAAAGTTGACAGAATATTCTATTTCCCCTACCTTGGTTCGCCGGAATCCGGTGCCGGCCACCGCTGCGTCGCAGGATTCTGGAAAAATTTCCAAACTTCATTTCTCACTCGTTTCAACACCAAATTTCACGATTTTTATATCAAAATGAAGCTTGAGACGAGGAGAAGAGAGACAAAACATAAATACAAAATGGATGGTGCACGTGTGTATGTGTGTGTATATTTTTAGTTCTCTACCAATCACAAACCCAACCAAAACCAATTACAAACTTAGTTCCACTTGGGTCCAAAAATATAGGAAAAAATGTAATTGGTCCAATTCTTTGGCCCAATTACACACATCACACCCAACATGTAAGGGCAAAAACGTCTATTCCATGCTGTCGAGAACAAAATATTCCATATTTCAGGACGGGCTATCACAAAAACAGAGAAAAAAATATATAATTTCACAAAAAAATTGAAAAAATTACACGGAGCTTTTATGTTGATCACCAACATTTGGAAAAAGAAATAATATTAAATGTTCAATAATAATAAATAAATAAAAACTGTGATAAAAAAAAGATATCTGGAAGAAGAGAAAATATAATTTAATTACTAATATCTCCACTAAATAAGGAAAAGTGCATCATGCAGATAAAAGGATAAATTCAAAATTATTTTAATTTAAAATAATAATAATAATGACATGTAATTTAGCTTGAGGTGGCTATTGGTCAAAGCACTTTAATCAAATTTTAAAAAGACACAGATGTTTTATGTAAATGATATAGAAAAACTGTAAGAGATTCTAATTTTCTCAAAAATGTATTCCTTAAGCATAGAGTAAATTCTTTAGTTAAAAAATGAAGGGTAATTTCTTAATAACTTTTGTGATTATTGAGGTAATGAGGCTCGTCCCATAATTTACAGAACTGAGGGGCTTTCTCGTAATTTCACTTGGTTTGGACTAGATATTTTGTGAAATGGCTACTTTTTGAATCTTATCAAGTGTGCCCAAGGGGGCCCCACTACCTTTGGTTTGTCTCCCCTCCCCTGGCCCAATCTCTCTTCACCTCGCACCTTTTTTTCATTCTCTTTGAAACTCCCAACCCTCTCTCACTCTCGGACCTCTCTCACTCTCGGACCTCTCTCCCCCGAGCTTTCTCTCTCTCTGCGCTCTCCCTCCCCTCTCTAAAGCACACACACATACACACCCATACAGACTTACATGGATGCACCAAGTCGCCACAACAACTTCCTCCTCCGGTGAACCCTCAACCATGGTAAGCTTCTAGAACCCCATAAATCGTTTTAGGAGTGAGTTTGTAACATCCCTAAGTAGTTTTTGTGGTTTTTGGATGAAAAACAGTAGGGAAAACATTTCTCAGTTTTCGGCGAGAAACCAACATCATTCGAGCTGTTTTCTAGCCAACTTCAGCCCACAACCTCCAATAGGTATATTTCTATTCCTTACCTCTTGAACTTCATTTTGGCTTTTGAATCTTTGAATTTGGGTGAGAAATGAGTTTGTTGTGTCCATTTGAAGTTTTCCGGCCATTTCCCTGCGATTCTAGCCTTCTTCTCCTATTGGCTCTGGCAAGGCAACCTTTGAACTCAACTGGGCAGGCTCGACCCATGATCTAAACTGGCCCAAATGTTTGGGCTATGCAACTCGGCCCAAACCCAAGGCCCAATCCACTAACCTAGCCTAACCCAAGCCCCATTTCTATTAACCCAAACCCTTGGGCATGACAGCCTTATAACCCGGCCCAGGGCCCCAACCTAAACCCATTTGCGATAACCCAAATAAGAGAATCGGCCCAAACCGATTGACCCGACCCAGACCCTTTGACCCGACCTGATGGAATATTCCAAGGTATATTCTTGTGTTGATTTTTTTGAAATTTATTTGGGACCCTTCCTAGGGCAATTCGACGTCCTAAATCTGTTTACCTAAATTCAATTATTTTAATCGAGTTTTATTAATTGGACCCTTTATGTGCTTAGGTGCATTTATTGTGGCGCTTCTGTTTACGCTAGTTGCGTGGCTCTTGGCAAAGTATCTGTGAGCGGATCCCCTTCTAAAATGCATGTTTTAATAGTAGAAATGTATACATGAAAAACATGATTTAATGATTACATTTTATAAATAAATTAGATTTACACTTTATTATTATCATGCTTTACTAAGAATATTTTGGAATGCCATACTTTATCAAACTTATGTTCTTTGTAGTATATATGATGGATGACTATATACTATTTATGAACATGTTTTTACACTCTTTGTAGTATATATGATGGATGACTATATACTATGAAGATGTTTTTGAGATATATGTACTTATGTTGGAAAGAATATATTCAATATTTTTGTGCGTATCTAGTGGTCATTGTTCTGCCTACGAGCGATGATACTTATATTGGCTTCGGATGAGCATAGGTTGGTGGCTTCAGCCAGGAGATACTTATATTGGCTTCGGCCGGGCATAGGTTGGTGCCTACAGGCGGAAGATACTTATATTGGCTTTGGCCGGGCGTAGGTTGGTGGCTTCGGTCGTGAGATACTGATATATGATAGCACTACATAACACACTATACACGATATATATTTTATGAAATGTTTTATGGCATGCTACGTTTTTCAGAAAACCTATCACATATTATGCTCTGAGTTTTTGTAAAACTTTGGGGGTTAGTACGCTGAATAATTGTTTCAGTAGGGTTTAGGGTTGAGGCGTACAAAATAAATGTACTTCTCTAGAGTAGTGTAATAAGGAACTGCAAGGACACCGAAATCGATCAGGTGAAAAAATAAACTAAATAAATGTACTTCTCTAGATTTCGAACAAAATAACCTAATTTTAAACAAAACATGTTTACATTTTGTGTTACTCCTTAAAAAATTCTTACTAGAATGCATTCCTTAGATTGTACAAACAAATTAATCACAGAACTACAAACACTCGGGAAACAAAATAATATTTAGTTACCATATGAATAAATTAATGTACTTCAAAAGCCTTATCCTACCAAGTGGGGTCGGCTGTATGATTCATAGAAAGCCATTACGCATGATTTTACACCAAGTCTTCCGTTAGCTTAAAGTACTTCATATCTTGTCTTATAGTCTCCTTCAATGTCTTCCTATGTCTTCCTCTACCCCATTTTTCATGAGCCTCCTTCTTATAGTTGCTTCTAACCAGAGTATCTGTAGTTCTTCGATTCACGTGTCGAAACCATCTTAACCTATTTTCTCTCATTTTATCTTTAATTGTAGGCACTTATACTTTTTCTCAGATATCCATAATTTTTAATCATATCTTATCTCGTGTGCCCACACATCTAACAAAGCATTCTCATCTTTGCTACATTCATTTTTTGCATGTGTTGCTTTTTGACCTCTCAACATTTTGTGCCATAATACATTGCTGACGTTATTGTTGTCCTAATAAAATTTTCCCTTAAGTTTTGGTAGCATACGACGATCGCACCACACCCGATGCACTCTTTCACTTTATTCATCCAGCTTGAATTCTATGGTTGAGATCTCCATCTAATTCTCTGTTATTTTTCAAGAAAGATCCCAGACAACAAAAACATTCACTCTTTGGTACTTTCTGATCTCCAATCCTCACCCTTATCTCATTTAGGCCCCCATATTCATTGAACTTGCACTTCATATACTCTGTCATGGACCTACTTAGGCGAAGTCCTATAGCTTAACACTTCTTGCCAAAAGTTAAGCTTAGCATTTACTCCATCCTACGTTTCATCTATCATCACTAGATCATCAGCGAAAAACATATACCAAGAGATATCATCTTGAATATGTCTCGTTAACTCATCCATTACCAATGCAAAAAGGTAAAAACTTAAAGCTGAGCCGTGGTGTAAACCTATTGTTTGAATATATGCTATTCGTACTCCTTCATTCTTTAGAATCCTCCAAAGAATTTTTAGTGAGACGCCATCATAGGTTTTTTCCAAATCTATAAAAACCATGTGCAAATCATTTTTCATATTTCTATATCGTTCCATCGATATTCGTAAGAGATAGATTGTCTCTATTGTTGAGCACTCTGGCATGAGCGCGAATTCATTCTCTTAGACCTGTGCCTATTTGCTCAATCTATACTCAATTACCCTCTCCCAACATATGTATGAAATTAGATTTTATTATTGACAAGGATTTTGTGGCTTATCTATAAATATGGATTACCATCGTATAAAATTTTCCCATGTCAACCTCAATCTAATGATATGAATTCCCATATATGTAACTGAAAGTATTTTATTAATTTTTAATAAAAAATAAAAATACATTGAAAATCCATGGATGAGAAAATAAGGATTTTTGTTCTATTCAAGCGAAATTCTAATCTAATAACTTGATGCAAGGGAGGGTCAAACAACTAACCTTTTAACTCTTGCACTGAAAAAGTACCAAGAATCATACTACTATTTTTCCAACATCACCAATCACCATGGAGGAGTCGATAGGCTAAGGGGCGCTTGGCATTTGCTCTATGTCTATTGAATTTTTCGGCGATAAGCTGGCGATACAGATATATTTCAAAGCGAAACAATGACGGTCCTTATTTATTCTCACAGAGATGGATTATTTTCTATTGTTGTAAAGAAAACGTTATTGCCTCAGGATAATTGTCAAAATCAGTATGCAAATCTGGTAGGTTTAATTATGAGATCAGATTTCAATTTTGGTACTGGAAATATTGAAGGAGAGCTTTATTGAAAATAGCTTCTTCAAACTTTGTTTTAATAAAAAACCACCTAATAACTTTATTTAATAAAAAAAAAAGGGTAAAAGACATTTTACTACCCTAATGTTTGGTGGTTTTCAACATTCAGTACATCAATTTTTTTTCATCCCAGAGTCATACCTAAAGTGTAAATTTTGGGACAGTCTCATACATCCGTTAGTCAAACTGTTAGTTCTCCCGTTAAGTGATGACGTGGCGCCCTGATTGAGTGCCACGTGTCATTAAAAATATTTAAAAAATATTTAAATAAAAAAATATTTAAAAATTAGTATTTAAATTAAAAAAAAAATAATAAAAATTGATGTACTAAATGTTGAAAACCACCAAACATCAGGGTAGTAAAATGTCTTTTACCCAAAAAAATTTATTCTTCTCTCCTCCTTCTTCTTCTTCTTCTTCTTCTTCTTCTGGGTTCCGTTTCTGTATCTTCTTTTTTTTTTTTTTTTTTTTTTTTTGTTCCTTCTCCTCCTCTCCTCTGCAACTCCCACCCACCCTCCCTCCCTTCTCTCCTCTGCAACTCACATCACCCACCCTCCCTCATCTCCTCTGCAACCCGCACCAAATTTAGCAAAACAAAACTATAAAAAAATCGAAGGGAAGGTTTGGGTTGGGGGGACACGGGTCGACGGGAAGATCTGGGTGTGGGTGGGAGGGTGGGCACGGGGGATTGGGGAAGGAAGAGGGAAGAAGAAAACGGAAGAAGAAGGAAGAAGAATAAGAAAAAAAAAGAAAAAAAAATGAAATATGGGTAGAAGAAGAAGAAGAGGAAGGAAGAGGGAAGAAGAAAAAGGAAGAAGAAGGAAGAAGAAGAAGAAGAAAAGAAAAAAAAAAAAAACAAGCAAACGAAATCTGGGCAACAGAAGAAGAAGAAAAAGGAGAAGGGGGGAGAAGAAGAAATTTTTAAATATTTTTAATGACACGTGACACTCAATCAGGGCGCCACGTCATCACTTAACGGGAGAACTAACAGTTTGACTAACGGATGTATGAGACTGTCCCAAAATTTACACTTTAGGTATGACTCTGGGATGAAAAAAAATTGATGTACTAAATGTTGAAAACCACCAAACATTAGGGTAGTAAAATGTCTTTTACCCTATTTTTTTATTTAAATACTAATTTTTAAATATTTTTTTATTTAAATAATTTTTAAATATTTTTAATGACACGTGTCACTCAATCAGGGCGCCACGTCATCACTTAACGGGAGAACTAACAGTTTGACTAACGGATGTATGAGACTGTCCCAAAATTTACACTTTAGGTATGACTCTGGGATGAAAAAAAATTGATGTACTAAATGTTGAAAACCACCAAACATTAGGGTAGTAAAATGTCTTTTACCCAAAAAAAAAACTTCAATTTTAATAAGTAGTGGATCCAGGAAAAATAATTCGGTCACATGTAAAAGTTCAAAACATTTTTTTAGAAATATAATAATCTTAAAAATTAAACCATAGTTACATCATTCATAATTTATAGAACAAATACAAGTTATAATTGTCCGTGACACATTTTCATATTTTGAAAACGCCGCATTATAGCTTCATTATTAATGGAAGAAAAAACTTTGCTCTTAGTACAAACCATTGTGCTATCACTTAACCATTGATCTCCCATCCGGTTATGCAATGGACTTTTCATAATATTCATAGCGTAAAAGGCTCTCTCCACTAAAATAATAGCAACCGGTCGAATCAAAGTCAATGTAATTAGCAAAAACACTTGATTATATACTAGGTTCCTCCCCGTCTTCCCCAATTTTTTTTGCAAGACTACTAATTCCTTTCAATTGAGAAAATTCATTACTTGAACGCGTAAAAGAATATAATGCCTAGCCCAGGTTGATATTTAAAATATAAAAAAAAACCTAAGAACAACAACTCCTCTTTGAGGCATTTTATCAAGCAGTTGGAAGGTATGTTTGAAAGACAACTCCAACCTTCAAAGGGATATGACCAAATCATCTATGGAGATTCACTGAAATTCGGGGGGTCAGTCTTGCCCCTTAATGAATCTGACAGTGATTTTAATGAAAATGACTTGATATTTAATTACAAGGACAAAATTTTAAAATAATAAGAAAAAACTAAAACAAAAATAACTCGCTGGACTCGCGTGTCCCCCTTTATCTCTCTCCCACCCTTCCTCATCCGTATATCTTCTCTTTTCACCCATCATCATCATCATCATCATCATCATCATCATCATCATCATCTATCTCTTCACCCATCATTGTCATCTCTCTCTCTCTCTCTCTCTCTCTCTCTCTCTCTCTCTCAATTTTCACTTATCACCGTTATCTTTCTCTTTTTTACCCATTACCATCATTTCTCTCTCCTCTTTCACCCATCACTATCATTTTTCTCTTCTCTCTCTCATGTCACTCCTTTCTCCCCTCCTTTTATTTTTTATTTTTTTGTTATTATTAACAATTATTAACAATTTTTAATAAAAACACTTAGTAAAACTTTATCAATAAGAAATATTGTATCTTAAAAATAATAAATTTCGTGAAAAACTAATGAAAATTCAAGCCTTTTCTTATTATATTAGTCAGTTTTGTTTAGTCTTTTTAGCTTTTTTATCTTCAGTTTCTTGATAAATGATAACACTATTTCTAAAGACTGTAACAACAATTTTAGAAATAGTGACACTATTTTAAGTAACTATTTCTAGAAACAGTAAAACTATTTCTAGAACTTGTTACACTATTTCTAGAACTGGTGACTCTACAACTCCGTCCTCGTCTATCCAGTCGGCATCTTTGCTGGTACCTTTTGGAAAACCCTGTCTATCTAGTCAATCATTGTCCGTCAGTTGCCAACCCAAACCCGTCTATCAAGTCGAAATTTGTGCTAACAGTGATTAGACAAGTTAGTTTTCTCAAAAGGCGTGAGAGGTTTTTCGTAGACGTTGATTTATGTGTTGAGTTGAATATCGCCTCTACATTGCAAATCTCTTGTATTTATAGAGACAAATTTCTCGATGCTCAAGTAGAAGAGTTCTAATAGCACTATAATTCCTCAACAATATTTGAATACATTTGGATTTATCCTTTGCAATCATCTTCCCACCAAAACTCTACCATCACCGAGTCTAGCTCTTTTTTACTTGAACTAGAATTCTGAATCTAGTCCCCTTTTGTGATTAATTCATTTTCATCTAGATACGAGTTTTAATCCTTAAACAATCTAATCCAATTCTTATCCAAACCCATCCTAATCCTCACATTCCTATTTTATTTAGGAATGGATTGAGCGACAATCGAAACCCTGACCTTTTAAGCAATCCTGATTCACCTATGACTCGACCGAACTACTAGCACTTCACTACTGGGCCAACTACTTCAACATTAGGCCGATACTTGCAGCCTTCTTTCTGGGCTAATTCCTTCTTGGCCAAAATCAAGGATTTTAGGCCCAAATAGCAGCACTAAGTGATACGAAAATGAATAGATAAGATTGAAAATACAAAATATAATAGTTGTGGAAATCAAATCTAATAGCTAAAACAACCAAGATCTGCCAAATGAAGATCTTTAGTTTTTCTTTTGAAGTGGTGCATGGGTAGGCCATAGCCATGGTCGTTGAATTGGGTGGGCAAGTACAGTTACGGATTCAGAATTCTAACTTCGTGTAGCCCCAATATAAATATCCAAGAGCATGCAAACATATTTAATTTTTCAATGTGACATTTAGTCAAAACACTTTGTGGGCATGTCGTTATCTGCCTAAATATATCAACAACTTTTAAGGCTTGCTACCAAATTTGTCAACAACTTTCAAAGCCCGAAGACATGTCAGGCCTCACTTGCCAAATTTCGTGGAATTGGCATTTCATCAAATTGTTTGTGGGCATTCTTAGGTCACATACTAGATGACCATAGGCTTCTTTGGCGACCTTCCTCTCATATTTCTCCACTTCCATAGTATTAACAAAACTATGAATTTCTTAAGAACACTAAGAACAAGCAGAGAGAAGGTAAATGGAAGAACAAGAGATTATCATATTTCTTAGTAACGAAGATTTCTTACAAAGCTTTCTATCCCAAATGTGAAAGATCGAATGGTTATATGTACTAACCAATCACAATCCACAATCACAATATTACCCTCTAACATTCTTACTCAATTACAATCTTATCATCCTTAACAAACTTAATTCCCAACTACCTTTGTAACTAACTTGACTCGCCATTACTTGCCATGTGTCATTGGTTAATACTCCCCCCCCCCCTCAAACATAGCTGGGGAAGTCCCAAGCTAGGTTTGTGAGCTGATCATGTAGAGTCAAGACAATTACTAATTGAACTGTGATCACTTGATGCATCTTTCCTGCCCCTTTGGATTAGAAGCTCCCAGAGTAAGATTAATGCAGTGTTTTACAAAGATTGGACTGTGAAGACCCTTAGTAAATACATCTGCAACCTGTTCTTCAGTTGGAATATAGTGCACAGTAATATCACCTATCTGCACTTTCTCTCAAACAAAATGGAAATTAGTGTCTAGATGTTTGATCCTAGAATGAAATACTGGATTGGAGCATAGTGCTAAGGCAGAGAGATTATCACAATGAAGTTTAGGTGGTATAGGTATAAGCTGATTCACATCTTTGAGTAATGACTGGATCCAATAGACATCAGCTGCATAGTGAGCTAGAGCTTTGTACTCAGCTTCTGTTGAACTTCTTGAGACTGTAGCTTATTTCTTGGACTGCCATGACACTGGATTGGATCCAAAAAATAAAAAAAATCTAGTAATAGATCTCCTTGCATTTATATCAGCTACCCAATCGGAATCAGAATAAGCAGCAATGTTAAAATCAGATGTTTTGGTATACCTCAAACCACAGTCTAAAGTACCCTACAAATATCTCATGATCATCTTCACCAGATGCATGTGTAAATATGTTGGATGAGTCATATATTAACAAACAACATTAACTGAATGAGCAATGTCTGGGCGAGTGAAGGTTAGGTAATGAAGTGCTCCCATAAAACTTCTATAATGAGTAGGATAAGCTAAAGGATTGCCTTCATTCACAAGTAACTGAGAGTGAGGATTTGATGGTGTTGATGTGGATTTACAATTTTCCATCCCTGCTTTCTTGAGTAGCTTTTTTTGGCATATTTTGACTGTGTGACCATCAATGAACCATCAGAATTGTATTGAATTTGCAATCCCAAGAAATATGTTAACCTGCCTATATCCTTTAAATCAAACACTTCAGCAAGACTAGTGATAACATACTGAATCTTTTGTGGAGATGAACCTGTGAGAATGATGTCATCTGCATATGGAAGAAGGAGAACAACATCCCCATCATCAATCTTTACAAATAAGCTAGAATCTAATAATGCAGTTTTGAAACCAAGTACAGGTAAGAAGCTTGTAAATTTTGAATTCTAAGCCCTTGGTGCATGTTTAAGGCCATATAGGGACTTAACTAATCTGCAAACATGATTGGGATATGTAGGATCAACAAAACCCCGTGGCTGTTACATATATACTTCTTCCTCAAGATCACCATGAAGAAAAGCATGCTTAATATCCAATTGTCTCAAGTTCCAATTAAATTGTGTTGCTAAAGTAAGAATTGTTCTTACTATAGTGTGCCTGACTACTGGACTAAATGTCTCAGAATAGTCCAAGCCCTTATTTTGACTGAACCTTGTGCCATTAACTGTGCTTTATACCTAGATATAATGCCATATGAATTCCTTTTGATCTTGCAAACCCATTTACTCCCAATGACTTTTCTATTTAATGGAAGAGGAACTAGCTTCCAAGTCCCTTGAGCCTTTAATGCATCAAATTCCTCCTACATAGCATGCTGCCACGCAGGCACTGTTGATGTAGCTCGAAAGTGTTTTGGTTATTCAATTTCTCCAACATTAGCAAGGAAAGAGAAACCACAGTGATCTTTAGTAATAGCAGAGACTAAAGAATGTTCAAATTGTAAAGATGACAACTTAGGAAAGCTTGCAAGGAAAGAAGAGTAGTCTTGTCTTGTTATAGCTCCTGTTTTAAGCCTCGTCTGAATTCCAGTATTCATATTTGAAACATCACCATTACTTGCCATGTCATTGAAGAAGAGAGAGGGGGAGAATTACTTATAGTTGTGCAGGATCTAAGACAGGAAGCAAATGAGCTATACTAAGTAGGGTGGAAAGAGTATTTGCTGATGATGATTGTGTTTCAAATTCCTGCATATCTGAGCCTTGATTTAGAGAACTAGATGCATGATGATGAATAACAAAAGATGATGATGATGTATTCTTAGACTGGTGCATTAAAGATACAATGTTCTCAACTAAACTTGGCTGAATCATAGTTTCATTAACTGAATTTCTTACTAGTATAGTACTGGAACAAGCACTGAGACTTGTATATAACCTGTAGTAGCAGACTATTCTTCTTTTGATAATCTTGGCACGTTTGTAGAAGGAAACATAGTCTCATCAAAGATAATATGTCTTGAAATTATTGACTTGCCATTGATTGGATCAGAACAAATCACCCCTTTGTACCTCATCGAATAGCCTAAAAAAATGCACATTTCAGACCTTGACTACAATTTATTGACATTATATGGCCTTAAACAATTTATTGACATTATATGGCCTTAACCAAGGATGCACAACACAACCAAACACCTTTAATGACTATATATCTGGTTGTTTGGTATATAGTTTGTAGTAAAGAGACTTTATAGACATAGACTTGCACGACATTCTATTTATAAGAAATACAGAATGTGCACATGCATAATACCAGAATTTAATTGGTAATTTGGCTATGACCAGTAAAGTTGTTGTAGTCTCTACTATATGCCTATGCTTCCTTTCAACTAAACCATTCTGTTGTGGGGTATATGGGCATGATATCATTTGTTCTATACCTTTTGAACCAAGAAAAGTTTTAAATGAGTGACTAGTATACTCTCGTCCTCCATTTGATTGTATACACTTTATAGGTATTCCAAACTATGTAAGTATGAAATTATAAAATTTGACAAACACAGGAAAGAGATTTGACTTATTGCACAATGAGAAAATCCAAGTATACCTTGTGTATTCATCAAGAAAAGTTACATAGTATCTAAATCCTTCTAAGGACTTTACAGGAGATGGTCCCCAAATGTCTGTATGAACCTTCTCAAAAGGTGAAGTACATTTATCAATCCTAGAAGGAAAAGAAAGTCTTAACATTTTACCCTTGATACAATGAGTACATATACTAGGCTTATCATCCACATCAACTGATATACCAGAACTTTTCAACATCACAACTATTATTTCATTTGTAGGATGGCCCATTCTTTGATGCTAGAGATTGAATTTTACCATTTGTCTAAGAAAACTAGATGAATGCTGAACTGCAGACTACACTCATTTTGAACACTTGATTATAGGAATTTGAAACAATTGCCTTGGTTTACTCTTTTCTTGGTACAGAATCTCCTGTGTCTTCTTATCTTGCACAAAGAACTCACTTTCATCACATATGAACTAACTATGGTTATCGGCACATAGTTGTTTAATAGATAATAAACTTCTGGAAATATTGGAACATGCAACACATTATTAAGAACAAGGTCACTAGATTTATTTTTCAGAATTGTGGAACTAGTGTTTGCAATGGATAACCTTGTGCCATTGCCAATAGTAATGGTTTCAGAACCTTGAAATGGTGTAACTTGATTGAGAGAGTAGACATCTGCAGTGATGTGAGTCTACTATCTAAGCATCATTAGGAATGAATTCTGTTGAATGTTGTGCAGCCATAGCATTGAAAGACCCCATTTTCCACATATCTGACACTCAACATCGAACCCTGGAGCCATATTTGTATTCATTCGAAAACAATTTACTGCAGTATGACCTTTTATTACATATTTGACACTCAACAACCATATTAGACCTAGTATCAGTATTCCCAGACCATGCATTAGATCCATTCTGCCTTATAGTATTAGCTTGAAACCTAGAAGAACTACTAGAGTGAAAAGATTTGCCTTTATAACCACCGTTTGACTTGAAATTGTTGTTGCCTTTGTAGCTTGTACCATTGAATGGTTTATTTCCAAACTGATTCCTTGGAGCACTATTGTTACCTATAAAATCAAAGCCATAAGATGGTGGATAAAATGTTGCAGGATCAGGAGGAAATGGTTGTGAATATTGTTGAGGAAATGGCTACAAATATGGCCGTGGTGCAGGGAGAAATGGTTATGCAGTACTAGTATAAGCAGACTAAGTTATAATGCCTTCAGTAGTTGATGGAATATGACTGTGCCCTGCAGGATTAGACTTGGAACCAGACCCAAAAGAAGATCTAACACTAGAAGAATTCACACCATTAACATATAAGGCTGACATTTTCTAAGACACCAGATTTATTTCACCTTCAATTTCCTTGTCAGCACCTAATAACTGTACCCTGAACTCTTTTCAAAGTAATAAATGACTCCTTAGCCAATATCACAGTTCTTATAACAGAATATTCTTTAGGCAGACCAGCTAAACCAGCAATTATAATGTCATTATCAGAAATCAATTCTCCAGTAGCAGTTAATTGATCCCTAATATTCTTCAATCTCAACCGATATTTATCAACAATATCTGTGCCCTTTTGAATAGTGTGCAATTCAGTTTTAAGATGATTCACTCTAGACTTAGAAACCGATGCATACCTATCCATAAGATTACTTCATGCCTCAAATGCAGTTTTGCATCCCAAAACATACTTCATAGCCTCATCTGTAAGGGTTGCCGGTAACAAACTTAAAAGAGCCATACTCATAGACTCCCATTCAACATAATTTGCTGTAATCTTAAATGTTACTTCTGATTCTGTACTAATCACATACTTTGGTGGACACCCTGTTGTACCATCAAAATAACCAAAGAGCTTATATCCTTTTAGAATTGACTGAAATTGAAACGCCCATTTGACAGAGTTATCATCCCTTAACTTTATAGTTAACATGCCCAGTAAATTCTCTACTTTAAATGATGAAGATGCCATTTTTGTACACCGCTCCAGTAAGATTATCCCTCAAAAAGAAATTGTACCAACAAAACAGTAAAATCTTGATTTCACAGGAGATTGATACTTCAAGAAAGATACAAATTGCAGTAGTAAATTCTCTAATCACAATCTTGAGAGAATAACACTCCAAGATTCATAGAAATCATACAGTTCCAATAAATTCCTAGAAACCAAACAGAATCTTGAGAGAATGACATTCCAAGATTCACAGAAAGAATAACACTTTCTGCCTCAGCCTCTAAAAATCGTAAGCTTCAACCAAAAAATTCAATTCCTAGAGAAAGATACTCCAAGATATACCCAGAAAGAATAACACTTTCTGAAATCAACGCATCAAGATTTAAAAACTAATTTCAAATCTTCTACTTCATGCAAGCCAAAACAATCACAATTGCATAAGACCCAAAACAGTAAATCTTCAACAGAAACAATTTCACCTGATACACGATGCAAATTTTCCAAAATCTTCAAGCTACACAATTCCACATCTGCAACCCACTCTTTGAACTTGCAAATTCACCCAAAATCTGAACACTATACTATTCCACAACAACAATTCACTCTGCGGACCTTCGAACTTCCAGAACACGCACCAAACGACAGCGGAAAACTTCTTCAGGATCGAAAATGGTGACTAGCCAAGATTGATGATGATACCATATTAACAAAACTATGAATTTCTTAAGAACACTAAGAACAAACAGAGAGAAGGTAAATGGAAGAACAAGAGATTTTCAGATTTCTTAGTAATGAAGGTTTCTTACAAAGCTTTCTATCCCAAATGTGAAAGATTGAATGGTTATATGTATTAACCAATCACAATCCACAATTACAATATTACCCTATAATATTCTTGCTCAATTACAATCTTATCCTCCTTAACAAACTCAATTCCCAACTACATTTATAACTAACTTGACTCACCATTACTTACCATGTGTCATTGGTTAATACGTAGGGTCTCTGAGACTAAATGGGATCCCCTGGTCTACCCGTAAGTAGGGGATCTGGAATGAGGATCCTCGCTGGATCATTTTTGTGAGGATCTCAAGAATCTTCAAATCACATCCGTTCATCGTAAATTGTGCGATCAAAATTTATTATAAATTTTTTTATTTAAAATTGAATATAAATAGTACATAACAAAAACTGACCGCACGATATACAATGAACGGTTGTGATTAGAGAATCCCCTAAATCCTCACAAAGAGGATCCAGCGAGAATCTTCTCTCGAGGACCTGTGTCTATTGCTTGTTTCCTTTTATTTTTTATTTTTAATTAAGCAATTTAAACAGAAGAGATCGGTACATGGGATGGGCAAAATACGCATAGGTATGGATAACCGTGGTCAACCATCCAGTTAAAGCTCACGGTTATGATTATAGGTAACTGTTTAAATAAATACACAATTATGAGTATAACCGCTCATCCGTGAAATTTAAATGAGTGATTATGTGTGGATATCCATTTAACCGTTTATTTAATATATGTAAAATTGAAAATAAAATAAAAGCCATGAACATCTCAAGTAGGCTTCTGAAGGCATGATACCGCAAGATGGCAAGGACCATGATAATGATTCTAAGGAAATGTCATTTAACTGAAATGATTTAAACTCCACCAGAAACGACTATACTTGATATGCATTCACGGTTATTTATCCTAAAATACACACAAAAAGTATGCATTGGGGGTCAGTTTCATCTGGACCATGAGACCGAGTCGATCTCATCCCTTGCAGACTTGTACAATTCAAGCCTCTTGCCACATTGTTGCCTCCTTTCCATCACTTCAGGATTTTCACCCAGCAATTGTGCAAGTTGCCTTCCCTGCACGAAATAACAGTACTTGAATTAGCCAAACATTATCCACTGTGTGTGTGTGAGGGGAGAGAGAGAGAGAGAGAGAGAGAGAGAGAGAGAGAGAGAGAGAGAGAGAGAGAGAGAGAGAGAGAGAGAACCTCCATTTTGCCCAATCGGATATAGAAGTGATCAAGCAAAGACCGCTTAGCCTCCCTCACTTGACAATGAACGACAGCCTTCGGGATAGTATTTCTCAGTGTCTCTGAGACCATCTTAACATACAAGGAAACATTGGATCCTATCCTGTTGAAGTGCCCCTCTGCATAACGAACTTCAGGAGCGGCATACGGATTTCCATTATCCACTTCTTGAGGGAGATTCCGGAAGAAATCCACTGTCAGATACGAGGATTCCATGTCCACCAATCGCAAAGTTGTCTTCTTGCTGTCCTCACGAAACCTCTCCAATGCTTCATTAGCAGCTGCTGCCAATTCAGCTTGAAGAGTTGGAAAGCGCTTCAGCTCCTGTTTCATTCCCAAAACACAATCTATAACTTTCCATCTAATAAACCATTCGAGTGTTAGATGGAGTGTATTAGTTATAAAGATTTGAACCTGAGTATCTCCGATTGACCTTCTCACAATTTCCTTCAAAATAAAGTGAACCTGCAGTATTCAATTACTGAATAAGAATGCTGCTTGAATAACTACTTTACTGTCAAGTGAACAAAATTGAAAATAATTCTGCTTCCAGTGGCCATGGAAAAAAAATTGCTATGCTATAGCTTGTTCGGCACTAATTAACCCCAGGAAACTACCCTGAGGACAAGAAGATGGAATGGTAGACACTTACTGCATCTACTGATGCTTCAGATGGACCCCTGAAATAGTTAAGTGCACTGTCAATGAGGCGCCGATAACCTTGCTCAGGTGCAATTAGATGAGGTTGGTACCCATCTGCCTCTGAAACGACTTTCCTTACATTTTCAACTGAAAGATGACGGTCTAAAGGGAGCTTCCTCAAAGCAACAGGGAGCTGGTGATTAAATACAGCATATATCCGATCTCCACCAGGTCGTCTGCATTATAAAAATCAGTGAAATGCTATTATATTTTTTCCCATACTTGTGGGCAGTGTTACTGGATACAAATTGAGTGAATTGAAAAAATAGCAGTTATATATAATCACTGGCTAACGTATTGCAAATTAACTACTTTTCAACCTTTAGAGCTGACAGGCTTTCTCAAAGCCAGCCATACAGAACTGGTGAATTCATATGAAAGAGCAGAGGAATCAAGTATAGAAATTCTTTGATCAGGCTCACATATGCTCAATCGCACATGAACTGTGAAGAATAAGATCATGTGTTGGTCACAAAATGAAGCATTAAATGCATCTGATTTTTTTCCCAATGTAAACAGATCGCTGGACATCAGATTCTTGATCAGAAAATGGAAAGTTACATGAAAGGAGGCATTATCATCCATATGTATTCTACAAAAAAAGAGTACATGTATATGGCATGGATGTATTACCCTCCATCCAAATGCTCCTTGAATATCCGGTCAAATGCCCGGCATAACTCTAGGATAGTATATAACTGTGCCTGATACATACAAACAAAATAACTTCATATGATAATCTAAAACCAAATAGCATCACAATATGAATGAATGGATGACATATATAGATTTCTCACCCTTGCATCAATAGCAACAGGTCTACCAAGATAATCCAACTCCGCTTCAAGTTCTCCGATGCTTTTATTGATCAAAGATGCTATTCCTGGAATGCGAGCTTTAATTACAGACTCCAAATGCTGAAATCATATGAAAACTAAACGTTAACCCCCAAGTTCGACATTATATGTAGACATTGAGCTATCAAATCATAGATGTAGGAGGCTGGGAAAACCTTTGAGAGAAGTTTTGCAAGATATTCTGAACCCATTTTGCTTGCCAAATGTGCGTAGTCTGGACTGGAATTAAAAAATTCGCGCTCCCTCCGCCTGGCAGCAATCATATCCACATTTTTGTTAATATCAACTTGCGAACGGTTCACAATTCCAACCCAAGGGTGCTGCAGCCGATAAGACCTTCCTTCGAGAACCTAACTCAAAGTAAAGAAAACATGATGACATATCACCAACAGAGTGGATTGATGACCTCCAGGAAAAAACAAACGCGAACCTCCATGAGCAAAATATGTTCTAATATAAAATGCAACTCTCAACAAAATTAACCAGCACCATAGAGGTTCTAGCTAAACACCTTTTTTAACTTGAAACTTCAGAAAGGATGAAGGATAAACCTATATACTTACGTATAGTACTGAAATACTATCTCAAATAATTAATGATGACCCCAATCTGTATTTTTTTATATTTATATGAAACTTGGAAGACTTGTTGTGAATCGATTAAAAATTTGAAAAAAGAATCGAATATTCATTGATCAAAGCATTCAATCCACCGCAGTCTGATAGATCTTTTTAACAATAGATTAATCGGATTAGAATAAAGGTGGAAATATTTAGTACATGAAATAGCAATTCAAGTGGAACAGCATAATACAAGCAAGAAGTCTTACATCCAAGGCATTTGTTCCCTTGTCCATTAAATCAAGCTTTGTCAAGACACCAAATGTCCTTTCACCTAAGAAAAGAAACACAGAAGATAAATACATAAAATGAAAGCGCAAATTTTGTGATGCATGGACCATGCGAGATCATACAGTTGAATGATAAGGTAGGAAAATTGTTCAGGGACGATACCTGTAGGATCAACTTGTCTAGCAATCCTGATAGCATCAGATGTTGCTATGTCCTGATTGGCTGGAGTTATTGCCAGAATGATGCAATTAGGCTGTACCAATAAGTGTTTTCATTAAGAATGAAGAATAAAACCAAACTTAGCTTGTGAATAACTTCAAGGCAAACAATCTATCCAGAAATTTAGTAAATGGTAATACATATCCTGGTAATGGTCACAACAAAAACATGCAGGATAAATATTAGAATGGTTAATAAAGCTAAGACTTAAGGATAAAAACATTTATCAATCAAAGCTTGAAAATGGGGAATCAGTTTAAGTAGAACTCTTCAGCCCTTAAATTGACTTAAATAGATAAAAAGATGTCATTTACATGCAAGCTGTGATAAGAATGAATTGCTATTCCGAATGAAAACTGAATTGTCAGAATATCCAGACTAATTCCACCCCTTTGAATAGAGGATACCAATTTAAAGACTAAATTGCTTGACAGAATGTCCATTGCAACTGCAAACTTGGTTTTTGACTGAATTCTCCATTGTTCTAAGCTATTTATCTATAAATTGAGGGGGGAAAGGAACTCCGTATTACCTTCTCAACATAAGAATGAACCATGTTTTCAATGTCTTGAACGATACCCTCTGGCTGTCCCTCTGTCAGCAAGAAACATCTATGAGTAGATATTCAATAAATAAAACATTAAAATTTTCGTTTGAACTTGGAACCAAGGGGAAACAGTTTAACAATTATACCTACAGCAACCTTGGTTAAACCAGGCAAATCTATCAATGTTAGATTGACAACTGCCAAGAAGATAAACCATATGTTTGTCAGAGAGCAAAATGGACAACAGATCAATATTGAATACTTCATTGAATAAAAGATAAGGGTTCAACCTTATGCGATAGAAAAAACATGAATCACAGATAATTCATTCCACCAAAAAACCACAGATAATTTCCATTGTAGAAACTTGTTTTAACCCAAGATTTCAGAATAAGGAAAATAATAAAATTATTGATGAACAACAGTTAAGGTAAGAATTTTCATTCATCACAACAAGAGTAGTTTTACGCAGGAAACCATTTGTTGATGGTCTCATGGTTAAACAGCACGAAAATAAATATTTAGAATGTAACTACATGGTCATGGAATCAAATTTCTCTAACTGAAACACAAAATGCTTCGTTGTCATTGTGTGCACTTCATGAATTCAAGGTCACTCTTTTGACATAATACAGGTCATAATCATCACATAGAATGAAATTTCTGTTAATATTAACAAAATAAACTGTAAATCTGTAATGTAAAGCAATGCTACCAATACATATGTGCACAAAAAGAACAAGGATCATAATAACAATTCACAATCACACCAAAACCAATGAAAAGAACATTGTTACCATTTGGGGAGTAGATACTGAGATGAATAGGAACATTAGATATCTGTTTTGATCTCCCAGTAATTCTGTCCGTTTCATCCTGAATTTCTTTTCGAACGGCAGCTGTTTAAGAAATTAAGACACAAACAAGAAAATCCAAAATGAAATTCCACTTCAAAATAAAAGAGAAGGGGAAACATTAGACACTTGTGCTAAAATTTGATTGCAATATTTCTAAAAATACATTTCACGCTTGAAGTGATTTTGATTCATAATTAAACAAGCAAAAGAGACAACCTGAAATTAAGGCTATTGAAAAATACGAGCGAAATAACAACATAATAGTTGCATGTTGTTAGAATTTTCCTGCAAACCATCAAGTTTTTGTTTCATCACTCATACTATATTACCAATCACCCAAGTTTTCCATCAAAATGTACCATTTTACACTATATGTTAGAAAAAGTCACAAAACACTACTCAAACTAGGATCCAAAATGTAATAACATTAACGTTATCATCTCGTCAAAACCAGAAAATCACTAGAAAAACATTAATCAGGTGCTCGATCCATATCACATCTGTACAATAAATAACATACAAAAATCAGTGAATCTTTTATTTTCCAAGTGGAGGAACTCGGCGTACTCCTGCATTCCCTGTTCTGTCTTGTGCAGCTGCAAGACCAATGGCCTCCTGGTCACAATTCCTGCAAACCAAGCAAACTAAAATTACTTTTGAAGCTTTAATGTGTACGGTTCCAATACAAATAATGTAATCATCAAACAAGAAACTTTATATTGCTTAGTTCAGTTGACTTTTTATTTTTTATTTTTTATGCTGAACAATAGTTTACTTTTCTTTTAAAATTTGCTTTTTGTTTCATTTTCTTTCCTCTGCTTTCTCAGCAGCCAAACAGCGCATAAGATTGAAAGATAACAATCATAATCTGTAAAGAAAACCTTTATTAGTGTGGCCTTTTGAGTTTATTCTAATAAAAAAGTAAATGTAACCATAAACTAATCAATTTATAATTGTTTAGTTTGACCGAGTTAGACCATCTCCAACCCTGGGCTAAAAGCCAAATTACTTCCTAAAATTTCCCCCCAAACTCACTCTGACCCAAGGAGAAAATTCGGGCTAAATGCTAAATGCTAAACCAAGGCCAAATTCCCCCCAGAATTTAGCCCAGAAATCGATGTGGGCTACACCAAACTGAATGAAAATATTTATCGAAATTAAAAAAAAAAATTTATTAAAATGTTCATAAAATTAATTTACGATAGTCTACATATTTATTTTTTTTTTAAATTTAATTTAAGAAAAAAAATAGTCTAAGTTTATTCTTTAATAATTCCGGACTAAAATTTTAGGCTAGAAAGAGTTGGAGCAGAAAAACTATTTCTGGACTATAAACTAAATTTTTTGAGCTAAAAAATTTAGCTTTTAGCCCTAGGGTTGGAGATGGTCTTAACGATTACCTTTATATGTTGAAAATAGTTGACTCAATTTTAATAATAATAATAATATTATTATTGTTATTATTCTGTTTTTATTAAATTTCTTTCCTCTGTTTTCTCAGGAGCCAAACAGCATAAAATATGAAAATTGGTAATCAGTAAGCATAAACCCTAACCGGATCCTCTTGGAAGAAAATCACGCCCGACGATGCTCTCTAACACCGACGACTTTCCAGAACTCTGCAATTACATCATCCAAACACACCGCAAAAACTCGATTAGCCAAAAAAGAAAGAAACCAGAGGAAAACAACGAGAGCGCGGTGAGAAAGAGAGAGAGGGACCTGGCCGCCGACGACGACGACGAGAGGAAGAGACTCCCAGAGAGTAGGCAATGCAGAGTCGGCGCCGCCGTGGTCACCGAGGACCGTACAGGCCCTCTGAATCCGATTGACGAGGCCTATCAAGCCCTCCATGGTGGCCATTGGGGGAAGTGAAGAAGAAGCAGTAGAGGCGGTTGAGACGATGATAAAGCACGCACCGAGGGTGAGAGCGAGGAAGAGGTAATAGAGGGTGGTGAGGAGCAAGAAAGCTATTTTCGCTAATTTTGTCAAAAAATTTAATTTTTTTTATTAATTGGGAAAAGAATTTGATGAATTTCCGTTTCCGAAGAGAAATGAGTTGGTGCTGAGTGCCTGAGTGCCCGAGTGGTGCTGACTGACAGAGAGTGAGACTCGGGTCTCACCCCCTTGACTTATTTTGAATTCAATCAATGCATTTTTAAATTCGTTTTCATTTTTATTTTTTTATTTTTTTATTTTACAAAAGATAGAGTTGTTAAATGTTAGGAGGATTGGTGGGGCCCGCCAAGGGAAAAAATTATTGTTGAATGTAAAGACAATTTTTTACCCCATCTATTAATCTGGTTTAAAACGACACGAAATAACAAATTTTAGATCTGCACGTTAATTAATTAAATCGTTATATTAGCAAGTAATCTATTTCAACTTGATAAGGAAAAGTTAATTTGATAATTGTAAACTACTAAAAAAACTTATTACAATGGTTAGAGTATTTAATCTTACATAAACGAGATTAAAAAAATTTCAAAGCACGTTAAAAATACCAAGCACATTAAAAAATTTGTAATGATTAATATGAAAATATTGATGAATTTCTGTTTCTGAAGGGAAATGAGTTGGTGATGAGTGCCTGAGTGCCCGAGGGGTGCTGACTGAGAGAGAGAGAGAGAGACTCGGGTATCACCCCCTTGGCTCATTTTGAATTCAATCAAGGACCTGGATCCTCTCCTGAGCCCAAGGAGAGGATTCTCCTGACTAAATATTCAAGGCTGTTGGATTTTCATCCAACGATTACAAACAGGAGGTTCATTTAAAGTTATAATAATTATAGCCGTTGAATTTTCATCCAACGGTCTTGGATCATTGGTCAGGAGGATCCTCTCCTTGGGCTCAGGAGAGGATCCAGGTCCTTCAATCAATGTATTTTTAAATTCGTTTTCTTTTTTATTTTTTTTATTTTACAAAAGATAGAGTTGTTAAATGTTAGGAGGATTGGTGGGGCCCGCCAAGGGAAAAAATTATTGTTGAATGTAAAGACAATTTTTTACACCATCTATTAACTTGATTTAAAACGATACGAAATAATAGATTTTAGGTATGCATGTTAACTAATTAAGTCGTTATTGAATCACACATTAAGAATTTATCAACAAGTAACCTATTTTAACTCTATAAGAAAAAGTTAATTTGATAATTGTAAACTACTAAAAAAACTTACTACAATGGTCAGAGTATTTAATCTTACATAACTGAGATTAAAAAATTTTCAAAGCACATTAAAAATACCAAAGCAATTTAAAAATACCAAGCACATTAAAAAATTTGTAATGATTAATATACAAGTGTGAAAAATGCGAAAAAATATAGAAACGCTTATGACCGCATCATTTTCAATTTGATGATGGATATATCGTCATTTGGATTTTTAAAACCCTACAAACGCTTGTGAACAGGGAAGTTTAAAATAAATAAAATTCATAATAATTATTGTAAAAGTGAAAATGTGAAAAGAATAAACAAACACTCGTGATTGCATCATCTACGTTTAGACGATGGTTACATTATCATTTAGATTTTTAAAACCCTCCAAACTCTAATGAATAGTATTATTGTTTGAGGTAAATTAATAAAAATTAATAATAATTAATATAGAAGTGTGAAAAATATAAAAAAAAATAATAATACAACCACTTGTAATGATAAACTTAACAAGATGAAGGAGGTCAACTCTAAAATTCGACAACATAGTCCATAAACACTACATTTATATTAAATCATAGATTGTCGTTTAGGCTCTATTTTTCTCATTGAATTTTGTTTTTATATTTGGTTTTTTGAAAAACATTATCTTTTATGGGATGTAGAAAAACGAACGGTTCGGATCATTGATATCACGTTCATATTTTGACGGTTAATAAAAATATTGCTCAGAGTTTATAAAGTCTCTAGAAATTATATATCAACGACTCATATTTTAGTTAACTATAAAAGATAATATTAAAAAAAAACCAAATATGAAATAACGAAATTTAATGAGAAGAATAGAGCTTAAACATAAACGACAATCTACAGTTAAATTTAATATATGGTTTATGGGATTGTGGTTGCGAATATGAGAGTTGATCTCTTCTCAAAAGTTGGAGAGCTTGTCATTATGAGCATTTGTATTTATATTTTTATATTTTTCACACTTCTTCGTTAATTAAAAAAAAATCTTACTACAATAATAGCCATAAGATTTAATCTCTCTTACTACAATAATAGCCATAAGATTTAATCTCACATGTGAAATTAAATCCTTACCGTGGGATTGTTTGATCTTATTTATGTTTTTATTATTACATTGTTCATTTGATTATTTATTGGTTTAAAATATATTTTCTTTAACAGGTGAAGGGTTAGGTCATATTACTTGTTCATTTTAACGGATCGTGTTCGAGTCGGGTCGTATTACCCGTTCATTTTAATAGGTGTTACCTGGTGTTATACGACATGACGCGTTAAGGTATTGAGTATCTCATAAAATCGACACGAATAAGAGAAATATAATACGAATGCTAGGTCTAGTTGAAGGCTTCTAGAGTGAGGAAAGATTATTAGCCACCGGTGACCGGCTTTCAAAAGAGCATCTTTAGGTGGAGAGGATGGTTAATCAAAAGGAAAACTAACGAAAAGTCCCTGAATAGTGACAGTTTTAATGAAAAGTCCTTTTTGAAGGTATAATGAATAGTGACAGTTAAAGGTAAAAAAGTGGTTTTTCGTTAAAAGTAAACAGTGCCAGGGGTGTTTTATTAAAGCTCCCTTAATCAAAAGATAGTTTAGCAGGTTAGAGCTTGCTGAATCAAATGTCTATGGATAAATATTATTGTTTTCTGCCTCTGTGGTAATGCCAATTGTAAACGTAGGCATGGGCTAGTAGCTATTGAATTGTCCTAGATGATTAAGTCAACTTTTCTAATTAAGTATGAGTTAATTGGTTACACATGTCATAATTCAATAGGGTAGATGATGCAACACTAAGAGAGATTTTTTAATGTGATCAGCACACAAGTTGGTACACCATATGTCACTATATAAATGGTAGGATATGTGAGATAAAAAGTTAATAACTTAAAAAATAAAATTTCCCACCATTTACATACCACTCGTGTTCTCGTCACAATGAAATTTTTTTCCAACAATAGAATTGTATAGGGTGAGTCGGAAGAGATTTATTTTGGAGAAATTCTTATGCAATCAAGATATAATCACATTTGGGTCGCTAGTCTAATAAATGTTTGCCATGTGGTGAACAAGTGAATCACTCGTCCAGTAAAAACTTGTTAGATGGTGAATTGGTAAAATCGTGTTTGTAATATGTGTAAATCTTGGACATATATATATATACATATATATATATATATATATGGATTAGTAGTATATGAATATTTGTATATAAATATCAACGTGAAGAAGCCTCACTCTGAATCTAGAGTTGAGTTTATACAATTTCATAGTCCTCTTTCGCGGTTACGATCTTCATTAGGATATATGGTATCTCTAAAAATAAAAACCTGACGAGCACAAACTACAATACTGTATTTCGTCTTCATTATTCTTCTTTCTGTGTCGACGTCTTTCTTGTTGAAGTCACAAAACGATCTTCCCCCTAATCAAAAGCAAACCGATGTTGCCATGCGAATTACTAAGCCTCTGCTTCTGACTTAGGCGATTATAAAACATGGTGTACTCACTGTTGTCCATCCATACAATTTTGAGCCTAATAGTGGCCGGAGAAAAGGGTCATACGAAGGACCAGTTGCTCTCTTTTCTCAACTCTAAATCCACTGACGAACTCAATACTCTCGCCTCAGATCTCTTCCTTCGCGTCTTCGTCGATGGATCCCCCAGTGGGGCCCCCCACTTGTACTTTGCCAATGTCTTTTAGGTCGATAAGTCACTCACTATCAAGCCATCTGTTCTTATAAGGCAGTGGACTTAATAAGGGTAGTATTGCAAAAGATAAAACTTAGCTAGAACTTTTTGTTATTCTAGTTAGTTGAGTAGTCTTTCCAAAAATGTATATATAAGCATCAAAGTGTAATCTTATTGATTAAGAAATACAATCACATTTACAATTTTACTTTTATCTCTACATCTCTTTCTCTCACAAAATCTCTCTTTCTCTAGATTCTATCATGGTTTCATCGCCATCTGTCTAACGACTCTTCCGATCCTAACCGCTTCTACACCACTTCTTCGGATAAACCTTAACCGCCATTGTTTCTCTATGGTAGACTCTTCATCTCTTTCCCCTAACATTGTTTCTTCAATCACTTTCTTCATCGCTTCCACACCTTCCTCCATTACGATTCAGAACATTGGTTCTATGGTGCCAATCAAACTCACTACCACCAACTCACCTGGAGCGCTCTCTTTGCTCCGATTTTCAGGCGGTACAATCTCACCGACATAATTGATGGATCTCAGTTGGCTCTGCTCAAGAATCTGTGTGATTCCTCTATAAATCGCACCTCTACTTTGAATCCAGCGTTCGTCGCTTGTTACGAAAATGATCAGAATATCCTTATTTGGATAAATTTAACTCTATCTAATTCTCTGATTCCTTGTACTGTTGGTGTGGCTTCGTATCTTGAACTCTAGGCTAAACTCGAATCAAGATTCGCGATGACGTCACATTCTCACATCTATGAACTTCAATCTCGGCTTCATTCTATAATCAAAGGTGATGCAACTGCCGCTTCATATCTTCAACAAATCGAAGAAATTGCTGATGCTTTAGCCAGCGCCAGAGCTCAGATTGATGATTCTGAATTGATCTCGATTGTTGATACGATTCAGTTTTGCATTGGATACACAACTATTGATGAGCTTCATGGCGTTTTACTGAGCAAAAAGATCCAGATTGAAAATCGCAAGAAATCCACTTCTGCACTAATTTAGGCCTTACACACCTCTATTGGAATTCAGCCTCTACCGTCTGATCTTTCAATGTCTCAAGCCTACGTTGCTCAAAACTTCTCAAATTCCATCCCTCATTTAGGTCGTGGTTTTGATTTAAGCTTCTCAAACCCTAGAAATTCTCAAAATCGAGGAAATTTCAGAAACAAGAATCAGCGAACCAGTTTAAATCGGTCAAATAATCAAAAGTATACTCATAATCATGGTTCCAGATTCAACAATTCAGGCTATACTAATTATGGGAAAAGAATTACTTGTCAAATCTGCAAGCAATTTGATCACGAAGCTATTGAATGCCTTCAACATTTGAATCCTATTTTTGGCACCTCTTCTCAATTTGCATTTTGTGCTACTACTTCTCCCCCTTAGCACTTGTGGTTGCTTGAATCTGGTGCATCCTTACACATGACCAACTCTTATGCGAAGCTGCAAAATCCAGAATCCTATACTGGACTTGAGCAAGTATACATTGGAGATGGCAAAGGTTTGCCTATACTTTATCTTGGTTTTTCTAGTGTCTCTACTTGTTCTCATTGTTTTAATCTAAAAAATGTTTTACATGTTCCTGATCTCAAGCAAGATTTGCTATCTGCAAACAAATTTATTCTTGATAACCATGTCAATACATCTATATCTTTTTCACTTTACTGTGAAGGATCGTTTTATAGAGATGGTGCTTTTTAAAGGACATGTGCAAGAAGGCTTTTATCCATTTCACACTTCCATTGCTGCCAATCAATATGTCTTTGCAGCAACATTTAAAGCACCTCAGGATATATGGCATCAACGGCTTGGTCATCCCTAATATAGAATACTAAATAAAGTTGCATCTAATTATGGTATTTCTTTTGCTATTGGTATAAATAAATCTCCGTGTTCCAACTATGCAATGGGCAAATGTTCAAAATTGCCATTCAGTTCTGTTTCATGTTCCACAAGTAGACCTTTAGAGCTTATACACATAGACATATGAGGACCATCACCAACTGTATATGTACAAGGTTTTCGATATTACATCATCTTTGTTGATGATTATATAAAGTACTGTTGGTTCTTTCCACTTACATATAAATTTTAAGCTTTCTTTACCTTTACTTAATTCAAGTCTATGGTTGAAAACTTGTTGTGCACTAAAATTGTTACTCTGAGATCTGATTCTGGTAGAGAGTTTTTAAGCACTCAGTTTTCCAAGTTCTTAAGGGATAATGGCATTATTCACCAACTAAGCTGTCCTCATACTCTAGAGCAAAACGATTGTGCTAAAAGAAAGCACCACCACCTTGTTTAAACAGCAAGAACTCTCCTTGCAGCTTCTAAAGTTCCCTATGAGTTTTGGGTTGATTCCTTTGCCACATCAATATACTCTATCAACAGACTTCCCACTACATAAAATTGTTCTCCATAGGAATCTCTCTTTCACAGACCACCAGAGTATACCTCCCTTAAGATCTTTGGTTGTAAATGTTTCCCTTGGCTAAAACCATATGTCAATTCCAAACTTGAACCCAAAATTCAACATTTGTCTTCTTGGGATATAGTTTACAACACAAAGGGTAGAAATGCGTAGATCTTGTCACTAGAAAGGTCTACATTTCTAGGCATGTGATTTTTGATGAAACTCAGTTCCCTTTTCATCATATCTCAAGCTCTTCAGATCTGCCTATGTCTCAAACTTCTCATTTCAATCCTATACCTGTATCATTAACCTTTTTCCACACCCTTTGCAGTATCTATCTCACCTACATCATCTATTATACCTCATTCTTCATTCCCTTAAACCACTACCTTTCCCACTCCTTCACACTCTACCAGTTAACCTTTATCCTCCAAATCCACACTACCAACCAATATTCACCATATGCGAACCAGATCAAAATATGGAATTGTAAAGCCATAGTAGCGAGATCTTCCACTGAAGCTGAATACAGGTCTTTGGAAACACTGCAACTGAAATTACATGGATCTGCAAGCTATTGGTTGATGTTGGTCTGCAGCTTCCATGTCCTCCTAAGCTTTGGTGTGACAATATCTTTTCTATCTCATTAGCCAAGAATCCTATCTTTCATGCATGGACAAAGCATGTGGAAATTGACTGTCACTACATCCATGAAAAAGTCCTTTCCAAAAGTTGTTTCTGTACATTTCATTAGTACTTAAGACCAGATTGCTGATATCTGCATTCAGTCTCTTTCAAAGACTATTATCTATCTTCTCAGAGACAAACTTTCACTTCACACACCTCAGTTTAGTTTTTTTTATGGGGGGGGGGGGGGGGGGGGGGAGGGGGGAAGGATAATATGGGTAATATTGCAAAAGATAAAACTTACCTAGAACTTTATTTTATTCTAGTTAGTTGAGTAGTCTTTCCAGAAATGTATATATAAGCATCAAAGTGTAATCGTCTTGATTAAGAAATACAATCACATTTACAATTTTACTTCTCTTTCTACATCTCTTTCTCTCACAGAATCTCTCTTTCTCTAGATTCTATTAGGACTAAGGCAGTTGCGAAACAAGTTGTCTGCCAAACCAAAGTGAATGAAGCAAGAGTTGAAGTGAATTTATGGGTTGAAATAGAAACTAATAGCCTTATCAAAGAATTTCTTCGTCCTGGATCAGTTGATAGGATGACCGGGCTCATATTTGCAAATGCATTATAGTACAAGGAGCTTAGGAGGAGAACCTTGAAGCAAGTATAACAAAAGAGCATGAGTTTCACCTTCTTGACGGGATCTCAACTCAGGCACCCTTAAGGACCAGCAATGTAGACCACTTTATAAAGGCTTTTGATGGCTTCAAAGCCTTGAAACTTCCTTACAAACAAGGTGATGATAAAACTTAATTTCTCTATGTAAGTGATTCTTCCTGATGCACAGGATGGGATCGGCTTTGGTTGACAAAGTTTGTTCTAAGCCTGACTTCTTAGATCGACATCATCCATACAGTAAAGTTGAAGTTGGTGACTTAACAATCCCAAGGTTTAAATTTTCTATTAACTTTGAAACTTCAAAAGTTCTCATTTGGGACTAGTCTTGCCTTTCACTAGTAATGTGATAGAGATACTTTACTCTCATCCTGCTGAGGATGCATATATTTTCGGGATACTCCACAAATTCTTCATCAAAGTGAATGAAGATGGCACTGAAGTTGTAGCTATTTCTGCCATGGTGCTATTGGGGTCTTCTCTTTCTACTGGTTCTCTTCCAAAGATGGACTTTGTGGCTGATCACCCATTTATTTTCTTCATCAGAGAAGAAAATACTAAAACGGTGCTCTACGTTGGGTACGTAGTGACACTAGAGAAACTGTAATAGAACGTCTCACTAGAGAAATAGACTAATTAATAACATCATTGTCTTATAGTATTCCTTTCAACTTGTAAGTTAGGTTTGACTCTCATAAATAACAAATTTAATACTTAATTGTTGTGTCATTTATGACTTATCCCACATTCCAATCCTCCTATATCATTGTATCAAGAAACTAAAAAAATATTCGGCTTTTTTATTCTTCAAATTATTATTAGCTTGCTTTCTTTTAAACACATTCTTCTTCTCTTCTAGATTTCGTACTATAGTGATAGAATGTGTATGCAAAAGGAAAACACTAGCATCTTTAAGTTTTTGAAAAGGATGAGAATAACACTTAAGGGGTGCATCTAATTGGGATTATGATATATTTTAAAAGAATTCAGAAATCATGTGTATTTAATTAAAATTTTAAATGAATCTATCAAATTCTAGTGGTATTCAATCTTGATTTTTAAAGAGTTTAAGGGGTGACATGCCCTGATCCCGATGTCTGGGAAACATCGGGATGGCCATGTGCTAGCTAACACTTGAGGTGATGCAAGCCATTTAATGAATGCATATGTCGAGAACATGTGAAACATGCATATAAATTTCGTGCATAACTACACAATGTCATATTCAAATACAAACCTTACCAAAATAATATAATAACATTCAGCCGTCAATAAAATGATAGTGATAATGCATGACATGTTCAGAGCATACATCTAATTCAGAATACAAGCAGAATGTGCTATTACAAGTGAAGTCAAAGCAGAGAGGATGGCAAGATATCACTGGTAGGGGAATGCCTCGTAGCTCAGATCGTATGCCTCGTTCTTATGTCCTGAAGGGATGCAAAACAAACATGAGTGGACCAAGTTAATATATAAGTAGTACAAACATAGTTATTCAACAACGCACTAACCCAAAGTTTATGAAAACTAATAGCATAATATGTGATAGGTTTTCCGAAAATCCTAGCATGCCATAAAATCCTTCATAAAACATATATCATATATAGTGAGCTAAATATTGGTATCATAATCGCCAGAAGGCTCTCCATCACATGCCCGTAGGCAGAACAATCACCTGTAGGCAGAACATACGCTTGTAGGCATAACATACGCCTGAAGGCAGGATAATGACCACTAGATAAGTACAAAAAATTGAATATAATCTTTCTGACATAAGTACATATATCTCAATGGAGCTCAGTAGCTCAAATATCACATCTCAAAACATCTTCATAGTATATAGTCATCCATCATATATACTACAAAGAACGTAAAAATCGATCAACTATAGTATTCCATAATATTCTCAGTAAAGCATAATAATCATAAAGTGTAAATCTAATTTACTCGTAAACATTTCATAAAACGTAACCATTAAATCATTCTTTTCATGTATGCATTTCTATTATTAAAACATGCATTTAAGAAGGGATCCATTCATAGATACTTCGTCCTCGAAGAGCCCTCCAAAATAGGAAGGCCGAAACCGCCGTTAACAAACACACCTAAGCACATAAAGGGTCCAATTAATAAAAATCTACTATAACGATTGAATTTCGGAAAATGGATGTCATAACGAATTCAGGACATCGAAAGACATAAATGGGGACCTTGGGTACCCTCACGCGCCGCCACAAAGTGGCAGCCTTGAAGGCCACGCACCAAGATGGGTCGTCGGAAAGTTGGCTAGAAAAGTTGCCGGCTTGGTCGATAATATTAAAATCCAACGAATCCATCCAGTGGACTTACTAAATCTTTACCTGCTAGGCAAAAGAATAGCAAGTTACAAATTCTATCTCGGTATGACATGTATTTCTATTACTATGAAATTCATAAATGAAGTAGTTAATGGTGGGGGTTACCATTATCTTTTTTGTATGGCTGGATAGATAAATGTTTGGATTTCTGTGATTATTTTTTTAACAAGAGTTTCTGAATATCAAAAACTTATTATATGAAATCCTTGCCGTGGACGGCAACGCGTGTACTCTATGCGTCGGCATCTGTGGCCTTTCACGCGCACTTATGCGCAGGCCCACGTGCTACCCACACACACCCTGGGTTCCCGAGATCCGACTGGGTTGGGCTGAATTCGAGTCTGGGCCTGGGCTTATGCTTGTTGGGTTTGGGCTTAGGTTTAACGGGCCGAAGGCCCAAGTTTGCACGACTCAAAGGCCTAGGTTTAAAGAGACTAGGCTTAAAGGTTTTGGGCTTGTAACCTGGCCCATGGGATTAGATTTGAGTTGGGCTCAGTAGGCCGAAGACCATGGTTCTACCCAGCCCAAAGGCTCGATTTTGGTTTAGGTTTAATGGGTTGGGGTTTAGGGTTCCACAGGCTTTGGGCTTGAAAGGCCGACCTAAAATTTTGGGCTAGGGGATTCGATTTGTAAGGATTTGGGTCGAGTCTGATCCGATTTTGGTGAGAGAGAAGACCAGAGCTTCTCGAGCTCCGATTGACTCTAATGCTTTAATAGACCTTACGATCTACCCTTAGAATTGAAGTTATGAAATAGAAGAATAGGTTTGTACCTATGACACATTGTGAGGTGTCTGGAGTCGGCCGGATTTCAGTCTCGCCGGCGTTCTTCTTGGGCTCTCTATGTTTCACAGAGGAGGAAGGAGAAAGAGAATCGACGTCGGTGGTGATGGTGGTACAGTCTCGCCATCATTTGTCAACTTTGGGTGTGTGTGTAGTTTGGGGAGAGAAAGAGAGAAAGTTTGTGTGAGAGAGAGAGCTGAGAAAGTGTCTTGGTGAAGAGAGGAGAGAAAAAAAGAGTGAAAAATGTGGGGGTGAGGGAGCTGCCACGTGGCATCGAAAGAGAGAGGGAGAATTTGGAGGAAATCTAAAAAGGGAAACCGGATTGTGTAAATGATAAGGTATAAAATCGTAATCTCATAATTATTGTAAAAATGAAATTACAATTATTTAGGACGAGGTTTCACAAACTACCCTCTTAAAAGAATTTCGTCCCCGAAATTACAATCTTAAATAAACAAGTATAGACATTGACTCCTCATCAGTTTTTCCATCTCCCACGTCGCTTCCTCGAATGCATGGTTCATCCACAACACTTTCACTAATGGGATGACTCTGTTCCTTAGAGTTTTATCCTGACGGTCGATGATCGCCACTAGTTCCTTAACATAACTTGCAATCTGATTTCTACACGCCTTCCCATGCAATGCCTTGAACGGTGCTGTGCCGATACTAGAGTGATAGCTATTGTTGTAGGCAAACTTAATCAATGGAAAATAACTATCCTAACTACCCTTCCATTAGAGAACAAACACTCTCAACATGTCCTCCAAAGTCTGAATCGTCATTTCAGATTGACCACCGGTTTGTGGATGATAGGTAATGTTGTACAACAACTGAGTATTCATGGCTTCATTGAATACTCTCCAAAATCTAGAGGTGAATCATGGATCTTTGCTCGAAACAATGGTGATGGGTACACCGTGGAGTTTGACAATAATATCGATGAATAAGTTATAACTATGCCAACTTCTCTAGTGTGTAGGTTTGTTGAACAGGTAAGAAGTGAGCAGTTTTAGTGAGCCAATCCACAATCACCGAAATGCCATCAAATCTCGACTGCGTGCCAAACAACCTATATACAAAATCCATGGTGATGTATTCCCACTTCTACGCTGGTATATTGAGATTCTACATTAGCCCTTCAGGTCTCTGTCTGTCCGCCTTCACCTGCTGGCAAATAATACACCTTTTCACGTACTCTGCCACATCTCGTTTCATCTCATACTAGTAGTAGAAAGGAAGGATAATGTGATACAATTTGGTACTCCCCGGATGTATGGCATATGCCGAAATGTGAGCTTTATCAAGAATTTCCTTCTTCACCACTTCACTGTCTTTAGGCACAAACAACCTATTTCCCATCACCAAAGCTCTATCTCTCCAGATTTTCAAATCTCGCCTAGAACCATTCCGTACTTGTTCCTTTAGATCCGCACACTGTTGGTCGAGCTCCTGAGCTTCCCAAACCAAATCCACCAAAGCAGACCTAATCTAGAAATGAGCCAACAATGCTTAATGTGAAACTAGTGTAACGGCAACGCTATAAGATTTTCAACTAAGTGCGTCCACTACGATGTTTGTGTGACCAGGATGATACTCAATAGTGCAATCATAGTCACTAATGAGTTCCATTCACCTTCTCTGTTCTGGGTGAAGATATACTTCAAACTCTTGTGGTCAGTAAAGATGCGACTTTTCAGTGTACAAGTAATGTTGCCAGATTTTTAGAGCAAGGACTACTGCCCTGAGTTCCAAATCATAAGTGTGGTAGTTTTTCTTATGAGTTTTGAGCTGCCTAGAATCATAGATGATGAGTTTCCCAAGTTGCATCAGGACACAACCCAGTCCCGAAAATGATGCATCATTATAGATCTCAAACTCACCGCCATCGTCTAGAAAAGCAAGGACGGGGGCGTGGGTAAGATGTTGCTTAAGCTCCTGAAAACTCTATTCATAATTCTCATCCCTTTCGAATTTGACTCCCTTCTAAGTCAACTTAGTAAGAGGCAGGCCGATTGTTCAGAAATTCTACATAAAATGTCGGTAATAGTCAATCAGTCCCAGAAAACTCCTCATTTCAGTAACGTTCCTCGACTGTTCCCATAAAAACACTGTAGATACCAAACATTGCAGAGAACTTCTGAGGATCCACACTAATTCCCTCAGCGGAAACCACATGCCCGATGAAACTGATCTGGTTTAGCCAAAGTTGACACTTATTGAACTTCGCATACAGATGATGTTTCCTTCACCTTCCCAACACCAACTTTAAATGTTTCTTGTGCTTAGCATTACTCTTGGAGTAGATTAGGATGTCATCAATGAACAGAATCACAAACCGACCAAGATACGGTATGAAAACTCTATTCATCAAATCCATGAAAGTTGCGGGTGCATTGGTTAACCCAAAAGGTATGACATGGACTTATAGTGTCGATTTCTAGTGCAGAATGAAGTTTTCAGTACATCTTCATTTCGAATCAGTAGTTGGTGGTAACCTAAACGAAGATCGATCTTAGAGAACACCTGAGTACCTCTTCAGTTGATCAAACAGATCATTAATCTAAGGTTGGGGATAACGATTCTTCACTGTCACCCAATTAAGTTTCCTGTAGTCGATGCAATGTCTCATCGACTTATCTTTCTTTCTGACAAACAGTACAGAAGCGCCATAGGGAAACATGCTGGGTTGGATGTAGCTTTTATCCACGAGCTTCTGAAGTTGAATCTTTAATTCTCTCAACTCAGTTGGTGCCATTTGATATGATGCCAAGGAAATAGGGTTGGTACCTAAAAGTAAATTAATGGTGAATTCGATTTCCCTCGCAGGTGGTAACCTTGGCAAATCATCAGGAAAAACATCGGTGAATTCATTCACCACTGGCACATCTCCAGCACGCAGAAAGGGTTCAACCCGGATGACAGAAATGATACTATTATAAAGGATTCGTCGCTCACCCTAAAACTTGATCGTTGGTCATCCACGCCGATCGAATGTCACCAGTTTATCTCTACATCAGACATAAGCATTGTGTCGATCGAACTCCACAAGGTTGAAGGGAATCAAATTGGCCTCTATAAGTTCCCCTTCAACAATAACTGGGTAATCCTTAAACTCCCACTGTGCACAAAATAAATCTCCAGGTGGTAATTGTATGAACATATCAAAATTGAGCGATGAAGGTTATGAGTTCATAACTCGTGCAAATTGTGGAGATATAAATGAATAAGTAGCTGCCGAATCAATTAGAACATGAGCCAAGTTACCACAAACAAGAAACGTACCAGTAATGATTCTGGGATCCTGCTCCGCCTTTTGCTGAGTCATGGCGTTGATATGCCCATGGGCTTGACGTCCCGACCCACTGTCATGACTGCCACGAGTTATAGGACCCTGGTTGCTGTGGCTTGCTCGGTTCCCCTGAGCACGACTGTCTGAAGCTGTTTTAGAAAACTACAGCTGCCTTTGAGCTGATACCTGAGTACTCTGATTGCTACTCCCACCATAACTTTGATCAGTCGAATAATTACCCTCATTATAACTTGAAGTACTTGAATTATTACTCTCACCGTAACCCGAACCAGAAGCAAAATCATCAGATGAATTTGGAGTATCATAATTTCGGGGTTTGTGTCTAAAGACACCACACCAATAACACATGCTCGGATTAGCCAGCCCTGGGTTAAAGTGGCTGAAAGATCACCTCGCTGACTCACTGCCTGAGACCTCATACTCCAGTATCGAAACCCACGACCCCGTTGATTCTGGTTGTGGCTCTATGGCTGGTTTTGGCTAAGTCTGCTCCACCTCTTCTGTTCGACCCTTAAAGCCGCCTCAATCATCTCCTTGTAGGAGGTATACCTCTGTGGTGCCAGCAGTTCGCAAATGTCCTTATTCATAGCAATCTGCAGCTAAATCATCATCTCTCAAAGATTCCTCATGGTGCCTCGCTAACTGCCAGAAAATGCTATTAAACTCTGAAATATTCAAGCTGCCCCGGCGAAACTCCAGAAATTCATGTCTTTTCCTCAACTGATACCTGGGACTCAGAAAATGTTTGCTGAAAAGTCTCCTGAACGTAGTCTAAGTCATCAAAGTATTACGTGGAAGAGACTTTGTCACAGACTTCTACCAATATCTTGCGTTGCCTTGAAGGAAGTAACCCACAGTATTCGCCCATTCAGACACTGGGCATCTCATACTCTCTAAGATGTCCTTGATATTTTCTAGCCAATCCTTAGCTTCATCACAGACTCCAACTACATTAAGTTCCTTAAAGTCGTGGCTATGAGCAATCTCCACATATGTACGACTCGGCTTGCTACTCCCAGGAAAAGCATTTCTTAAACCGGTGGTCAACTGCTAAATTCCTCCCATTAGACCATAACGAGGTTATTGAGGTACATTCCCACCAGTAGGATTCATGATTCTGATAAGAGGCAAACAAGATTTAGAAGGACGAGAGATTATAGCTACAAGATAGCTTATGATTACCAAATGGAAGAATGAAGTCCTAAGTATGCTCTGATATCAATCTGACACGCCCTGATCTCAATATCCGATGGCCATGTGCTGGCCGACACCCGAGGGTGACGCAAGCCATTTAGTGAATGCATATGCCTAGAACATGTGAAACATGCATATAAATTTCATGCATAACTATGCAATGTCATATTCAAATACATACCTTACCAAAATAATATAATAATATTCAGTTGTCAATAAAATAATAGTGATAAAGCATGACATGTTTAGAGCATACATCTAATTCAGAATACAAGCGGAAGGTGATATTACAAGTGATGTCAAAGTATAGTGGATGGCACGATATCACTGGCAGGGGAATGCCTTATAGCTCGGATTGTATGCCTTGTTCCTATGTCCTGATGGGGCGAAAAACAAACATGAGTGGACCAAGTTGATATATAAGTAGTACAAACATAGTTATTCAACAATGTACTAACTCCCAAAGTTTATGAAAACTAATAGCATAATATGTGATAGGTTTTCCGGAAACCCTAGCATGCCATAAAACCTTTCGTAAACATATATCATATATAGTGTGCTAAATAGTGGTATCATAATCGCCCGAAGGCTCTCCATCATGTGCCCATAGGCAAGACATACGTTCTTAGGCAGAACATACACCCGTAGGCAGAACATATGCCCATAGCCAAGACAGTGACCACTAGATAAGCACAAAACATTGAATATAATCTTTCCAACATAAGTACATATATCTCAATGGAGCTCAATAGCTCAAATATCATATCTCAAAACATCTTCGTGGTATATAGTCATCCATCATATATACTACAAAGAACATAAAAATCGATAAAGTATGGTATTATAAAATATTGTCAGTAAAGCATGATAATCATAAAGTGTAAATCTAATTTACTCATAAAAGGTTTTATAAAACGTAACCATTAAATCATGCTTTTCATGTGTGCATTTCTACTATTAAAACATTCATTTTAGAGGGGGTCCACTCACAGATACTCCGTCGTCGAAGAGTCGTGCGAAATAGGAAGGACGAAATTGCTGTTAACAAACACATTAATAAATCTCTACTATAACGATTGAATTTCAAAAAACGGATGTTATAAGTGGATTCAAGACGTCGAAAAACATAATGGGGACCTCGGGTACCTCCACGTGCTGCTGCATGCGCCGCCGCAAGGTGGCGGCCCCGATGGCCACTCTCCATACTCGTCGAGATCGTTCGCCGGAAAGTTGGCTGGAAAATTTGCCGACATTGCCGTGGAGGACAGTACGTGTGCTCCATGCACTAGCACCGGCGACCATTCACCCGCGCCTACCATGACCTGGGTTTTTATGATCGGACTATGTTGGGCCGGATCTGGGTTTGGGCTTGGGCTTAGGCCTATTAGGTTTGGGCTTGGGTTCAACGGGTTGAAGGCTCAAGTTTGCACAGCCCAAAGGCCTGGGTTCAAAAGGATTGGGCTTAAAGGTTTTGGGCTTGTAACCTTGCCTAGAAGATTAGAATTGGGTTGGGCTCAGTGGGCTGAAGGCCCTGGTTCTACATGGCCTAAAGGCCCGGTTTAGGTTTAGGTTTATTGGGTTGGGTTTAGGGATCCACGGGCTTTGGGCTTAAAAGCTCGACCCAAAACTCTAGGCTAAGGGATCAAGTTTGTAGGGATTTGGGTCGGGTCTGACTCGGTTTTGGTGAGGAAGAAGACCAGAGCTTCTTGAGCCCCGATCAACTCCAGTGCTCCAATATACCCTACGATCTACCCCTAGAATTGAAGTTACGAGAGAGGAGAAGAGGTTCGTACCTATGAACACATCGTGAGGTGGCCAGAGTTGGCCAGATTTCGAGCTTGAAAACCATGAGCTCGTCGGTGCTCTTCTTGGGTTCTTTGTGCTTCATAAAGGAGGAGGGGGAGAGAGAAAGTTGACACCGATGGTGATGGTGGTATCGTTGTCGCCGTCGTTTGTCAACTGTGGATGTATGTGTAGTTCGGGGGAGAGAGAGAGAGTTTGTGCAAGAGAGAGAAAGAGCTGAGAGAGTGACTCAGGGGAGAGAGGAGAGAAAGAAAGAAAAGAGATGAAGGTGGGAGAGCTGCCATATGGCAGCCAAAGAGAGAGGGATGATTTGGAGGAAATCTAAAAAGGGAAACCGGATTGGGTAAAGGATAGGGGACAAAATTGTAATCTCATAATTCCTGTTAAAATTAAATTACAATTAATTGGGATGGGGTTTCACAAGGGATGTATCTAATTGAAATTATGATAGATTTTAAAAGACTTCAGAAATTAGGTGTATTTAATTAAAATTTTAAATGAATCTATCAAATTCTAGTGGTGTTCAATCTTGATTTTTAAAGAGTTTGTCAAAATCTTGTGGTATCCAATCTCGAGTTTTTAAAATGTTTCAAAATCTAGTTGTATCCAAAATTCAATGAATTTGTTGGGATTTAGGAGTTGGTGAATTTTGGTGGATTCTAGAGTGGAAAATGGAGACTTGTGAATTCGAAGGGAGAAATATGACATTTTTGGTTAAACCCAAATATGCAGGAAACAATCTCTATTTATAGAGATTGATGTATCTCTTCAAACGAGTCATGCCCATTCGGAATTATCAGTCCCAACTCTTCAGTGGAGAACTTTTTATTTTCTGAATAGTATGGTCATTAGATTGCATCACATACAATATCAAAGGCCATTATTTAACTACCAAAAGTACCAATTTGGCATACATCTTTCTGCATTAATTCCAATCGGTGGCAGCCAAATAAACCCAGTGACGGCTGCCAATTATCCACACTGTGCTGCAACTTGACAATAAATAAGAAACAACGCCACCAAACAACAAACACAGGCTACACAGCCTTATGTTTTGACAGGAAAGAAATACAAAGAAACGAGAAGAGGTAACGTATAGTCAGGTCCAAGGCTGGAGCCATTTTTCTTGAAATATTGAATATATACCAAGTTATTCAATGGCTTATACTGTAGGGGGTGGTCCTCGTCTATAAGCTCCTTCTGTGTATGTGTTTCCCCTACCCTGAATGAAAATAGTCCGAGTGAGTGTCGTACATCATTCTCGCTCAGTGTCACTCGATGTTTACAAGCTCGTACTCTATCGTTGCTCCAAACCTGAGTCAAGCAAAACCACACAAACATTCCGCTAAGAAATATATTATTATACTTTCCATTACAAAATATTGATAATTTGATTACAAAATATATCATTTCAAATGTTTTGCACCTTTAGAAATTAACAATAGTCATGATAATTTGATTACATATGTACGTATCACATAATTGTGTTTGTGGCATACCTGAAATGCATCATGCTAGAAATATGAAGGACGAAGGCAGAGGATCAAAACATATCCACTCATCGTCCTTTGAATATATTTCCAGACCTTTGACATGATTTTGATAGAGTATGGTGCTAAAGTTTGTGTCTGTATGACCTGGCACACTCACATTAGTTCCAGTTTTCTCAGGCTCACTGTATTTGTTAAATCAGCACGTGTGAACAGTCGATTGAAGGTGATCATCATGGTACTCTTCTACACCATAGTTTTCAAACACCATTCTCGTGACAGCATGATGTAGTTCTTCCATCACTTTTGTATACAAACCAGCACTCTCACTGCGCAACAAAGAACAAATTAATTGTGTAAATGTACGTTATAAAAAAAAAAAATATTTCGATCTTTCTAGTGGAATTAAGTTGAGTAAATCATACCGAAATACATCATTTCCATTGGGCCAAAAATGATGTTCGAATATCTGAGTTTGTTCAGGGTTTGTTGCACCGGCAATCCCTAACTTTCAAAAGCTGCGGTCTTAACTTTTATGTAGCCAGTGGGGTAAGGCTTTTCATAAGAACTTTTCACTTTCATTTCAGTTGGGAAATCAAGTAACCCATCCAACGTGTCGAAGAAAGTACTACGAACCTCCGAAGAAATTTTGTTGGGTAATATTGCCACGAAACAGCAAGCTCCTCGAGTGCATGGCAAATGTCTTTGCGTATATTGAGAGCCAAGAACTTGTCCCAGGCTTGAAGCAGTCTTCATTGGAGAAATCTACTATTGCTAGTTTGGCCGTTGTTTGAGTATGCTGTATTCGAAGAGGTTTTGAGGGTTATAGGTTAAACTGCTATGTGTGTATACGTAACTAACCAAAATGACATTTATAGAGAAGCATGCATGTTATGTATTTTCTGATTTCTTTAATATATTTACCTATTTTTTAATTTTTTATTACAAGTGACTCCTACTTAATTTGTGGTGTGAAGGATTTGAATCCGACCAATAATGCAGTAAGTTGAAGATGAATGCTCTATTCAATAGGTAATCCACTACTTTTCCATGTACACTTGATTTGCGTGGCTTATTATCAGAATAATCTCTCTCTATTTGGCTTGTCAACCAAGATTTAAATCATAGAAAAATATGAACCATGTGATTCATGCCATGCTGTGAACAACAGTGAAGTCTTGTCCTCTATTATTTGGATTTCTTGCTTAGGATTTCTTGCTTAGATGGGGTAATGGAAGCACATGACAACCACAAATGATAAGAATTTTAATAATTTCTCGTGATTTAGGGGTTTAGTGCTATACGTCGGACTCTGATTGAAATGTACTAATAAAGTTAAGTCGACGTAATTTACTTGATATTACAACAGTAGAGGCAAAGTTGGATTACTTTAACCAGTGATTTACGTCTCTATCAATCGCATTCCTTGTTGCCTATAGGACAAAGTTAGCATAATTAAAAGTGGGTTGGCATAAGATTTATGCATGAATACACCAAGGTAACCGCTGCTTTCCTTAAAGTTTTATATCAAAACTTTTGGCCGAGTTTACTAGCTCTATATTTGCTGACCTGAATCATTCGGCCAAAATCGAGTAAGGGAAACAAGCCGGCTGATGTCCTTTGGCAGGTATGTGAAATGGCAAATTCGAGAGAAGTTGATTTTCACTCATCATTAAAAACGAATGACAAATTTGAGAGAGGAAGTTGATTTTCACACACAATTGAACGAATGCTATCGGACAACATTAAACAAAAGTTTGTATATAAGAGAGCAAAAATGATATGCATTTATCATTTCTGTATCAAATATAGAGATTATACAAAGTGAATGAAGAAGTATGTCCTTATAACCAGTGGCAGATGCACTAAGGGACCAGCTGGGTAGTCACGTGATCACTTGGAAGCCCGGATTAGTTGATGTGAGGACCTCCGAGGACTACCCAAGTTTGGTCATGTGGTGGAGAAAAAGAGTGCAACGGCGGACAGGCGGCTACAGGTTATGCAAATGATTGACGAAGAGGAAGAAGACAATTTTGTTTTTTAAAAAGACTTGGACAAACAACGTCCTTTTGAGTCAAGCCATTTTTTAGTACAATGATGTATTTAGACTAAGGGAAAGGTAGAATTCGGCTAAGTCTGACAGTAGGCAGTCTAATTTAGTCATTTAAAACAAAATAATTAAAAGCAAGTCTTCTTATTAAGCTACGTAAGGGACAAGCTTGGGAACGCATAGGTTGAATATAGAATAGTGACAAAATTAAAGAAAAAAGAATACAAAAATTTACGTTGCTAAGATTCGAATCCTTGCTCCTAGGCGAAAGCTAAATATACAAAACCTTACGTTGCCCAAAATTTTCACATCATTCAGGAAATACGTACAAAACGTTTTATTTATGAAGCAATGCCCTATTAAACCCACCCCTTGTTCGGCACAACGAAAGCTAATTGATGTGGAAAAGCTGTGCTGGGCTTTCTTTTCTTCACCCAATCAAACAACTTGGAATTAAATTTTGGAACTTTGACACAATTATCTTGAAAGACCGAAAATTCACTACAATTGAAATTACTCCAAAATTCCTTCGTTTGATCATTTTTTTTCCCAAAGTAAATTCGCACGTCGATAGAGTGAATTGAAACCAAATTCGCGCACATCCGCTAGTGGAGACGAAATCAAGTCGGAATAGTCCATGATCACCAACAAGGGGAGAATGGGGTTGATTGGGGCCTATGGTTGAGTCCGAATAACTACTTACGTAGCTCTGGAGAAGAGAATCAAACCACGAGTGTAGTTCTATGAAAGGATGGTGTGAGCCATCCTTGAAAATAGCCTATGGCGGGATGTTGGACTATCCTTATTTTTAAGTGGTTTGTTTTTTGTTTATTTTATTTTCCGTTAGTTCATTATTTGATTTTCTTTTTGTTGTTTTCTATTTTACTTTTATTTATTTTTCCACACATTGAGGACACTGTGTGATTTAAGTTTGGGGGAGAGGAAGTAAATTTTAGATTTTTAATTTTTGAGTCAGTTAAATTTTTTTGTTTTTAAGTTAATATCCATAAATTATTTTAAATGTTAGAACAAATAGACATGGTGAAGGTTAATCCCACAGTAGAGTCTTATTTATTTATTGTTGCTTAGACACTAATTCATGAGTTATACTTCGAAAATTTACACATTCACACCAACATGGTTTGTGGGGAGTGAGATTGAAGCAATTGCTTTTCGTCTAATTAAGTAAATTAAAATTTTTGTTCTAAGTAAAATAAAATTTACTTCTTGTTATAATTAAAGTAATAATTGTTCCACCTAAAACTTTACTTAGTAACAGGGCTAGTCTTGCCTAATCAACAGTGATTCTCGCGTCAAACGGTAGAGTCTTAGCATGGGGCAAGGTGGTTAGTTGGCTTTGTAGCCTTTTCAGCTCAAGTTAGTAAGTCCTTAGGGGTGTTCTACACCTAGTGCCCTAAAGCCTTATGGTTTGTGAGTCATTGACCTAAAACTTGTTGCATGGGTTGGATTGAAAGCTTAATGAAATTGGCATTGCACGACCATACTATTGCTAGAAAAAGGAGAAAAAATGATGAAGAGAAAAAAGAGAAAAATCGAAAAGAAAAAAGAAAGAAAAAAGTGTTTAAAGTTTAAATATGTTTGAATAAAAAGAACGACAGGTAGGGGTTTTAGTCGAGTCTCCTTAACTTTGAATAAATAGCTTGGATTATGTGGTGGTGTTGATTCTAAAAACTACTTAGCCTACGTGGCGCGCAAGCTGAGTAATTAATAAGCTAACTACGTCCTTCAGTTGTGTGCGGGGCGTGCCAACTCATCGGCTGAGCTCGGCCAGAGAGTAAAATGTGTTGATGCTGCATTGAGTGTGATAAGCTCATATTAATATATATTTTTACATCAAATTCACGTGTCTTTTCTTAGTTAGTTACTCATATTTTGAGCTATTTACTTTGTTTTCGTGTTTTATGTGATTTATCTAGCGAAGAAAATAAAAATAGAATAAGTGAAGTGTTAAGTAATAATTTCGTCTTAACTTCTTGATTGTTGAATAGAACTTATTATTTGGAAAATAGTATATTTATATATTTATATTATTTATATATATATATATATATATATATATATAGACATATTAATATAATATATTGTGATGGTGGGTTTGTATGATGAAAGCTTAAGGGAGCTTTCGGTGGAGTCAAAAGCAGAAAAGAAAAGATGGAAGAAGATGCCCTTTGGTGGAGGAAATGATGGAGCAATATATAATAAAAATCAAAAAGGGGATGCTGGCCCTTTGTTTTACAAAGGAAGGGAGAAATCATTACGGAAAGGGGAGGAGATAAAATAAAATAAAAAAAAAAGAAACATTGAGGGGGCGAGACGAAGAAGCTTAAGCAGAAAATAAAAGGAAGAAAAGGCAGACGACAGAAGAGGGGGGAGAACAATAAGGCAGAAGGCCATTTAGAAAACACGCTGCCTTAGCAGCGCCAGAAAAAGAAAAAAAAAATAGCACAGGAAGAAGTCTTGCGGAGCCTGGGAGAAGGGGGCCTCGGGGAAGGCAGTTCACGAGGGGAGTAAGGCGCCAAGCTTGCACAGGCTGCCAGTGAGGGCAACGCCAGACAGAGAGCTCGGGAGGTGCAGGACTGAGCAGAGACAAAGCAGCAACTTGGACGGAGCACAGAAACAAGCTTAAGTGCACAGATCCTTGCACACTCTCAATTTGGTTTAATCCTCCAAACTTATGTTTTATTTTTATGTTAATTTGATAATAATGTGTAATTAATTTTTAAGTAGTTAGGGGCTGTTTTGAAGCCCCGAATATGATTGTGAATGTGTTGTGATATTTCGTTTGAATGACTTTTATGAAAGGATGAAAATTGATTCACTACTTTGTCATTGATAAATTCTTGATGTGTTTCTTTGGATGCATACTTAGTAAGCATATTAAGGATTTTAATGCTATGAATATATGTTTGCCTGCCCTTGTTGAATGAGGACCTACATATGTTCTAGAGTAGCACTTGTTAATTATGGTTAACATGTGAATCGATTTCTAGGATAAGTAAGACAACGCCAGTACTTACGATGCCTTGTGATGTCTCAAACTCTTTTCATGCTTAATGATTTCTACTTGTTAAATCTATGAACACGCCATTCTAGATTGCATGTTAGGGACTAAGTTAAGTTGAAAACGCCATTCTCTTAACATACTACGTAAGAAAGAGTAATAAGTTGAGTTCTAACATTGAGCCAACTTGAGCATCTTCATCCGAAAATAAAAGGAATTTGAATGAAACATAACACATTTGCATGATTATTTGGAGGTGGATAGCATTCCCCTAACTCATTTTTCTTAACTTGTGAATTAAAATCCATTGGCATTATTTAAAATTTGTTTCTGTTCTGTTTTGTCAGATTTAATTTAAATAGCAAATCAACTCCAAAAATCCCAAATATTTGTGTGAGCATAGTTCGGTGTGTCTAGTTTATGTGTATAAAATTTCGTTGCATTTGGATAAGTTTAAGTTAGTCTAATAATTAGTTTTCGGTGGCTGGTCAGTGGAGACAGCTACCCATTTTTTGTGACATTTTTAAGTATTTAGATAAAACAATCTTCTGCGGGAAAGACCCTTATTTTCATATGCTACAATCGACAAATTTTAGTGTTAATAAGGAAAATCAATAGGATTATTGCGTGCTACTTTGTGGTGCGTGATAATTTCCTATCAAATTTTTGGCGCCGTGTCGCCGGGGATTGTTATTTCTAATTGCTTATATTTTATTATTATTATTTTAGTTTATTTTTATTTTTATTTTTATTTTATATTTTTATTATTATTATTTCATTTTTATTTTGTTATTTATTTTTATTATTTTCTATTTCTTGTCTATTTAGTGTTTTTGTTTTATTTGTTTTATTTTAGGTACTCTTTGTAGTATTTTTATACTCGAAGGTACAAATGGAGCATTACATGGCACGTGCGACCATTCAAGATCAATTGGCGCATCTCACGTCTCAATTGACTCACTATGCCGAAAGGAACACAATGCCAAGTGTTCCTAGATTCGATGTGCCTTATGGGCAAGGATTTCAACTTCATCAATGTTCTCAATTCACTGCGAATGGAGATGCTTGGGGTTATCAAGGCTATGATCAACCAAGCAACAACATGTTTTCCAACACTTATAATTCGGATTGGAGAGATTATTCGGATCATATGTGGGAGGAACCTCAACAAGTTCAACAAGGTGGATATTGGCAGCAAGAAGATGAGTTCTATTCAAGATCTATGCAGCCACCACAACCTCCCCCACAACAATTCCAATCGAATCCATCTGAGGAGTTCTATCAATGTCCATTTGCACCACCACAAGCACCATTTCCGCCTCAACAACAACAAGCTCCAAGTAAGTCTCTTGAGGATTTAATTGCTTCGTTAGCTAACTCTACTATATCTCATCAACAGAAAACAGACAAAGCAATTGAAAGCCTTGAGCACCAAATGAGTAAATTAGCAAGTTTGATGGGGCAACAACACCAACAAGGAAGGTTGCCTAGCCAAACTGTGGTGAATCCAAATGCTGAGCAGATGAATGCTGTGAGTGGACAAGAAGTTTTTGAGCAGCCGATGGTACAAAGTGAGATCCCAATTCTCGGTGCTACAAAACAAGTCCCAGATTGTGTTGAATTTTTCAAAGAACCTTGTGCGCCAAGACAAATGATTCAAGAAGATGAAGTGGGTAGAGAATATGTAGAATGCATCAAAGAGGATGTATTTGAGGAAACAGAGGCCAAAGAAGTTGAGACTGATGACAAGGGACAAGTCACAATCATCACATGCAATCTGGCCAAGTTCAAAGTCCCTGACACTTTTGAAAATGTGGTGTTTGTCATTGAGTTTGAACAAGCAAGTAAGCCATCTTCTCCTATTTCAATTTTGTTTTCTCCTAACAATCTGATTTTGATGATCCAGGCACCTACATTAGAACTTAGACCGTTGTTGGATCATTTCAAGTACCACCGTCCATTCAAGGATAAACCCATGCATTTGAATAAAGAAGGGAGGGCTAGGAATCGCCCATAATCAGATTTGCATTCCTAAACCCTTCTCTTTCCTGCATTTATTTTTCCATGTTTAGTTAATTGTGTTGTTTGTTTGATTTGTGTGAGTTTAAATTTATAACATATTTAGTTGAAGTGTGGGGGATGGTTAAATAAAGTCTTTTTACATTAATTTACATATTTTACATTTTTTTTAAAAAAAAAACAAAAATATAATATATATATATATATATATATATAAATAAACATAAAAGCTGAAATATTTTAAATTATTTTACAATGATGTGTAAACTGATAGCATTCATTGGTCATTGGTCAGGTGGTGCCGCAGAAGTCGACGGAGCTCCGGGAAGACGAAGAGCCAGAGTTGGAATCTCCGGAGCCGGAACGCTTGGTGCTACTCCAGAGGACGAAGGCAACATAAACCTCGGGAGTAGCGCCATGAACCTTTCATGATCGCTCTGAATCCGACCGTCCGACTCCTGCAGCTGGTCCAGCTTCCTCTTCATGCTGGTCGAGTAACTAGTTGCAAGCATGTGCAACTCCTTGTTCTCGTGCCTGAGTCCTCTGACCTCTTGCCGAAGACTGGCCACCTCCGCCATCAGCGACTCCACTTGACGAGACCGGGCAAGCAGGCGCTGGCCCATGTTTGAAACTGAGCCTGCACTTTGGACACTGAGGGCAAGGGAGTCCTGAACGGCCAACTCGTCTGACCGCATGGATAGCATCCTATTGTCTCTAGGAGTCAGCAGATTCCTAGCAACCACCGTAGCGGTTATATCGTTCCTCATCATTGTGTCCCCGACTGTAAGAGGACCATTGGGGGATATAAAAGACGGATTCCAAATGTTGTTCGGAGCAGACGAGTCATCGTCTTCCCCGACATTCAAGTTTAGGCGGCGGTCGGAAGGGCAAGACATTTTTAGAGGGGGTTGAGGAAGAAAAGAGTTCGGAAAAATTAAGATTGCTGAAGCGGAAGAAGAGATCGGAAAGATTAAAAGTGCAGAAGTGCAGGAAGAGAGCAGAGGGAGTAAGATTATGAGTGAGGAGTATGAGTGCAGAAGTGTTTGAGGAATTTTTGGAGTTCAAGTGTGATGTGAAGCAGAATTAGCGCCTCTATAAAAAGAAGCAAATCAAAGAGAGGCGCTCCTCTGAGGTTGAAGACGCGTCCTCGCGCAAATCAAAAGAGCCGTTTCCTTTCTCAAAAGTCGGAATTGCTCAGAATTCACGTGGCATCACGAGGGCTCAGCTTTTCCAGTTTGTCGTGACTCATCACGTGCAGCTTGGAGCGTTGCGAAAACCACGAGCCGCACCCGGATTTGAACCCCGGTTTTCAAAAGATCATCATTCCAATTTGTCGTCACTCGTCGCATGCGCAGTCAGCTTCGCGGAAATTACGGAAGCTTTGTCAGAAAGCGCGTAACGGGCACTGTTCATCCATCCACCGGCTGCCGACAAATAGTGAGGGAACAGTTCCGGTTGTGAAGGAAAATTTCTATAAAGTCGACCTTCGCCTTCCACATCAAAGGCACACCTCTCAACTTCTAAACCTCTCTTCATCTCCGATAATGTCTTCCCAAAGAAAGCTTTCGAGTTATTCAGTGTTCTTCATCCCTTGGATCACCCCAGAAAACAAACCTTCAAGAGCAAAAGTATTTCATATCAAAAAGGTTAAAAGCAAAAGTATCTCATATCATGCTTTCTCCTCTCCTTCATCTGAGGAACGTGGAGAAAGTGAGATCCTGATTGCTTACCTAGTCTTGCTCTCGAGTACTCATCTCAGACCCCTCCCAGCCCACTTCAAAAATAAACCTGTGTTGAGGTACTTCTTCAAAAACAAAAGTACCTCACAGACGAAGCAGGAGGAGTCTGAGCTGCACCCAAGAGCAGATGAGTCTGGGTTGATCCAAGAGTTCAAGAAGATGCCACACCTGCGTGGAGACCGGACTACTTGAAGCATGTGGAGACAACGTGCTGATTCATCCTCAACTAAGCTGAGGATCACTTGTAAGAAGAAGGCCCATCCAGTTCAAGACGAAAGCTGTGGAAAATCAACAGTCATGACCAATGACCACCTATTAGTTCTTTTCATTATCTTTTATTTTCATTTTCAATTTTTTGTTTGCATATTTTTTTATTTTATATTTTCTTGCGTGCTTTACTGATTTATTTCTTTTCTTTGCAGGAACTTTCGGTTATTTCCACCCTTGAAGTTGATTACAGAATATAAGCTTGGGGGTCATCGCTTGAGTTTTCTGCAAATTAGGGAAGTTTTCAGCCCTTTTGCGTTATTTTGTTTCTTTTCATTTAGTAATTTTATTTTTATATTTTTATTTTGCATATTAATGTTTTCTGACATTGGGGACAATGTCTAGTTTAAGTGTGGGGGTATCAAGTATAAAAAATGACCAAATTGAAAATTTTTGTACCTTCGACTTTGAACTGGTTTCATTGGTTTCCGTGTTGTTGCTTTTTGTTTTCTTAGTGTTTTATGCTGTTTTGATGTGTTTTATTGTGTTTTGAGGAAATCTTACGAAAATGACATAAAAATTTGAAAAATATTTTGGAAAACCCAAAAAGAATTTTTTTTAGTTGTTTTTGTGTGTTTGTGTCTTAGGTACCTTCCAACACAATGATGAGGATTTGGTTTTTAATTTCATGACTGTTAAAGAAAGTTATAAATATGGATGAAAGTTTGATATACTCTGGGTTTATGCTTAGTTGTAGTTGTTGTTTATGAATTTAAATTTGATCACAAAAGGATAAAATTAGTATTTGTAACATGCTTGAAGGAAGAAACTCAAACTAATGCTACATCCCTGTGAGACTTGAGCTTATACCTTGTTTGGAGAGTTATAATCTGTGATTTCTTGTTTTCTAAAAGTAGTTGCATGATCTCATTATTCTTTGCTTGGTTGCTACTTAGAAGGCGTTTTATCATCTTAGTTCCAAATACTAGAACTCATATCCGTTTGATTCAAAGCATGACATTGAATTGCATAACACATATCAAGATGAAGTTGTTTAGTGAACCACCACATCCCAAAAAGCCTTACCCTCTATCTTTCTTATGTTTTGTAGGTTTAACCCCTTTCGAGCCTAGTTTAGCCTATTTTTGTTGTTAACCACATTAAACCGCACCTAACCGTCTGCACCCTTGTTCTTAAAGAATAGTGAGCATAACTTAAAAAGAATTCATTTTATTCTACACTATGCAGAAAAACAAGTGTGGGGGAGGGATTGGTTGTTTTGAGCTCAATTGTACGTTTTGCGTTTAAAAAAAAAAAAAAAAAAAAAAAAAAAAAAAAAAAAAAAAGAAACGCGTGAAAAGAAAAGAAAGAAGAAAAAGAGTTTGAAATTTGGCCATAAAATGCGTGAATCCTCCCCTCGGGTTTAGAGTTGAATTTTCATTCAAAAGTGAATTATATGCGTTAACCTTATTACTTTGCTTACTATTTCTTTAAGAACATTTGTTTTTCCATAGCCTTCCTTTGTTAAGCCTATATCCTTAGCCCCGTTACAACCCTTTGACTTCTATCTTGGTTGTTGTGTGTTCAATATGTGGAGTTTGGGATTGGTATGAGCATATAGTGTCCCTGGTTCTCGCATCTAAGTAGTAGCATTCCGTTCATGAGATCATATTCATATGCACATTAATAACTCCATAAAATGCTTTCTTTGCTATAACATATGTGAGTGATCGTTTCCTTGCCTACATCATTCTTCTCACATATACCTAGTGTAGGGAGTGTAGTCAGAAAATCTGAGCGAAAAATTGAGTGCATATCTAGTAAGGAATAGAGTAAATTCTCTAAGGCATGTTACTACATTCAAAATGTTGTTTTAATTGATTAAATGCGAACTAATAAATGGTGACTGTGATTAAGTATGTGCTTAAGGGTATGGATTGCCAAAATCTGTGTAAGTGATGATTTTTAATTTGTCATGTCCATTGGAAATCCCTGAGATAATTGTTGGAAGGTTTAGATTGTGTTTTATTTCTTTTTGTTCGTTTGTTTTGCTCGAGGACTAGCAAAAGCTAAGTGTGGGGGTATTTGATAAGCTCATATTAATATATATTTTTACATCAAATTCACGTGTCTTTTCTTAGTTAGTTACTCATATTTTGAGCTATTTACTTTGTTTTCGTGTTTTATGTGATTTATCTAGCGAAGAAAATAAAAATAGAATAAGTGAAGTGTTAAGTAATAATTTCGTCTTAACTTCTTGATTGTTGAATAGAACTTATTATTTGGAAAATAGTATATTTATATATTTATATTATATATATATATATATATATATATATATATATAGACATATTAATATAATATATTGTGATGGTGGGTTTGTATGATGAAAGCTTAAGGGAGCTTTCGGTGGAGTCAAAAGCAGAAAAGAAAAGATGGAAGAAGATGCCCTTTGGTGGAGGAAATGATGGAGCAATATATAATAAAAATCAAAAAGGGGATGCTGGCCCTTTGTTTTACAAAGGAAGGGAGAAATCATTACGGAAAGGGGAGGAGATAAAATAAAAAAAAAAAAAAAGAAACATTGAGGGGGCGAGACGAAGAAGCTTAAGCAGAAAATAAAAGGAAGAAAAGGCAGACGACAGAAGAGGGGGGAGAACAATAAGGCAGAAGGCCATTTAGAAAACACGCTGCCTTAGCAGCGCCAGAAAAAGAAAAAAAAAATAGCACAGGAAGAAGTCTTGCGGAGCCTGGGAGAAGGGGGCCTCGGGGAAGGCAGTTCACGAGGGGAGTAAGGCGCCAAGCTTGCACAGGCTGCCAGTGAGGGCAACGCCAGACAGAGAGCTCGGGAGGTGCAGGACTGAGCAGAGACAAAGCAGCAACTTGGACGGAGCACAGAAACAAGCTTAAGTGCACAGATCCTTGCACACTCTCAATTTGGTTTAATCCTCCAAACTTATGTTTTATTTTTATGTTAATTTGATAATAATGTGTAATTAATTTTTAAGTAGTTAGGGGCTGTTTTGAAGCCCCGAATATGATTGTGAATGTGTTGTGATATTTCGTTTGAATGACTTTTATGAAAGGATGAAAATTGATTCACTACTTTGTCATTGATAAATTCTTGATGTGTTTCTTTGGATGCATACTTAGTAAGCATATTAAGGATTTTAATGCTATGAATATATGTTTGCCTGCCCTTGTTGAATGAGGACCTACATATGTTCTAGAGTAGCACTTGTTAATTATGGTTAACATGTGAATCGATTTCTAGGATAAGTAAGACAACGCCAGTACTTACGATGCCTTGTGATGTCTCAAACTCTTTTCATGCTTAATGATTTCTACTTGTTAAATCTATGAACACGCCATTCTAGATTGCATGTTAGGGACTAAGTTAAGTTGAAAACGCCATTCTCTTAACATACTACGTAAGAAAGAGTAATAAGTTGAGTTCTAACATTGAGCCAACTTGAGCATCTTCATCCGAAAATAAAAGGAATTTGAATGAAACATAACACATTTGCATGATTATTTGGAGGTGGATAGCATTCCCCTAACTCATTTTTCTTAACTTGTGAATTAAAATCCATTGGCATTATTTAAAATTTGTTTCTGTTCTGTTTTGTCAGATTTAATTTAAATAGCAAATCAACTCCAAAAATCCCAAATATTTGTGTGAGCATAGTTCGGTGTGTCTAGTTTATGTGTATAAAATTTCGTTGCATTTGGATAAGTTTAAGTTAGTCTAATAATTAGTTTTCGGTGGCTGGTCAGTGGAGACAGCTACCCATTTTTTGTGACATTTTTAAGTATTTAGATCAAACAATCTTCTGCGGGAAAGACCCTTATTTTCATATGCTACAATCGACAAATTTTAGTGTTAATAAGGAAAATCAATAGGATTATTGCGTGCTACTTTGTGGTGCGTGATAATTTCCTATCAGAGTGCGTTGCTGACTTCTTCGTCTTGACCTTTGGATTCTAAAGCCTGAAGACAAGGCTGCTACTTTTACGAAGTTTTATATCAAATTCGGCTTTCAATGTGCCGAATGTAGTAACCTAGTAATACCTCACTTTGCCGAGAAGGCTAATGAGATGACCTCTGCCAAAAAAGACTTGAAAATCCTTCTTACCGAGACTTGGATAGATAATCGGTCGGCCTCGACGCAGTGCTGTTTATCCAAACTGAAGGTGCTCCGAGGTCGGCTGATTCTACGGCGATAGCGCTGTTTATCCAAACTGAAGGTGTCACCGGTTGCCTTCATAATGCTGTTTATCCAAACTGAAGATGTGAAGGTGGAAAAAGAAAATAATAATCTCAAGGTTGTTGAGAGGTTTCGGGTAGAGCGAGATTTTGCGCAGGGCAGATTTTTGTGTTGAGTTGGAGGTCCCTGAATTATGCATTGAGTCTTGTATTTATAGGGTTGGATATCTGCTGAGGATGTGTTGTAAAGCTGCCGCCAACATCAAAGTTTCCTCCTTCATAACAATCTCATGCAAAACAAAAGATTGTTATGCCTTATCACTTACCAGCACAAGTTTCACTTATAAGCACGACACTACCTCGTGCTAATTAATAACAATTAATAGCATATATCTCTGTGCCGATAAGAATTCTGACTTGAAATATGCCAAAGATACGCATCCATGGCTAACCAATCTAAGCACACGTGGAGGTCATCAACGGTTGAAATACGCCAAAAACCCCAAAATTCCAAGAGTGCAGGCCATTTGATGATCATGACTCATCAATTGCCTTCCACGTGGAGACCAACAAAGAGACCAACAAAATGTTTCCCTTGAATGCCGTGATTATCCATGCAAGCTGATAGGGATTTTTACCACCTGCAAAAGTAGGGATAAAATCACATAAAATACTTGCAAGAGTATAAGGTTATCGTAGTATAGCAACTCAAGTAAGGTCGTTTTCCACAGGGATTGAATGAATAATTTGTATTTAAACTAATTCTTAATTAACTATTTTAAAACAAAGATTTGGAAAATGGTGATTTTGGAATTTTAAATAACAAAAACGAATTTAATAAAAATGATTAAAGAAATTAGCAAACTAAAGAAAACAAAAGAAAAAGTCTTGAAAATCAAATTGTAAAAGTCTAGGGTTCGCCGTCCCCTTAACAATCTTATGTAGTTTTACCAATTACTTATGAATTACACATGCAACTTTGAAGGTTAGGTTTTCCTAATTTATATTCTACTTGGAACCTCCAACATAGAATGTATATCTAACATGCAACCCGTCCGGACGTTTAGATCAAATCTGAACATGAGAGACTCATTATGCTTTATGAAAACCCTTTTGAAAAACCATGCAACCCTTAAGACGTGGTGTTCATCTTAAGTGAAATTACAATTATCAATCACAAGAAGCCATCATCAATTACAGGGAACCTTCCGACCAAAATTGCATCAAATTACTTATCTAAACATCCTCATGGTAGCTAAGCATTAAGACAATTAGATAGTTTAAAACAGTGATCAATAATTCAAAGTATGCATGCATAACATCATAAGCAATTGAATAAAAATTACATATTCATGCTAAGGCTCAAGGCTTCGCCCTAGCAAACAGAAATTAGTTACGAAGAACCATCAACAAAATATTAAAAACAAGAACAGAAAACACCTTAAAGTAGAAAATCTCCAAGAACCCTAATAAAGTTCTCTGTCTCCCAAATTGAATAATAATAAGCCCTCTCAAAATAGGTATGGCAAAAGCCTTATAAACCCTAACTAAAAGTCCAACACCAAAACCCTAGAGTTTCTTGGTCTTTTTCTCTAATTAGGAAACTAATGATAATAAAATAAATAAGAAAATAAAGTCCTAATTAAGCTAGGAAATCTGCAAGGGAACTGTTCAGCCACGTTTTAGCCTCAGATCTCCTCCCAATCCGGCCCAAGATAGCTTGTTTTGAAGATCAGGACGTTCCAAACACATCTCTAGAAGGCCACAAACCCATTCAAGGTCATCTCGGGCTCCAAAAAACGCAATTCAAGCCCGAAATATCACTTTTCCAGCACTATGCATCGCTCCTTTATTTTGTCACCAAAAAATCATCGCTCGGTAGAAAAATCTGATATTTTGATAGGATCAAGCTAAGTTACTTATGAACGTCCTCCAATTGAAATTACTCCAAAATTCGTCTGTTTGACCATGTTTTGCTCCAGAGGAAGTCGAAAGTCCTATGTTGGAAATACAATTCAAAGTATCAAAATTCTTCCAAAATATTAACCAAAATATACTAAGAATAGGGTTAAATATGTAATATAAAATCTACTCTTCAGAATACCCCCAAACTTAGCTTTTTGCTTGTCCTCAAGCAAAACAAAACTTGAAAACAAAAATAAAAACTAACAAATTATGAACTTAAACAAAACATAACTAAAACAAAATTTTCATCTCCGAGTCGCAATCCATAGAAAATGTTAAAAATCAGAACATCTTTTCAATAGTTCCAACCAATCCCAGCACAGAGTCTAAGCCATTTAGAATCAATTAGAAAAGAATTCATAAACTTCTTTTGGTGTAAAGTGAACCAACATAGTTAAGGAGACTCGACCAAAACCCTTACTTCTCATCTCTTTATTCATATTCCACACATACTAACTTCACATATATATTTTTTAAATTTTTTTTTTCTCAATTTTTTAATTTTTTTTTATTTTTTTCAGTAACAGTAGTGGTCGTGCAATGTCAGTTCCCTTAAGCTTTCGATCCAACCCATGTAGTGAGCTTTAGGTTAATGACTCCCAAACCACTAAAGCTTTAGGGCACTAGGTGTAGAACACCCCTAAGGACTCATTAACCCGAGCTGGAAAGGCTACGAAACCAACTAACCACACTGCCCCATGCCAAGACTTTACCGTTTGACACGAGAATCACTGTTGATCAGGCAGGACTGGCCCGGTTACTAAGTAAAGTCTCGGATGGAACAATTATTACTTTATAACACATACTAAATTAACTTACAATACAAATAATTAAAAAAAAAACACTTAGACGAAAAGTAAGTGTTTCAATCTCACTCCCCACAAACCATGTTGGTGTGAATGTGCAAATTTTCAAAGTATAACTCATGAATTAGTGTCTAATTGACGATAAATCGAAAAGACTCTATTGTGGGATTAATCTTCACCATGTCCATTTGTTATAATGTTTAAAATAAACTATGGATATTAACTCAAAAATGAAAATTTTTAACTTGACACAAAAATTAAAAACCTAAAATTTTACTTTCCCACCCCCAAACGTAATTCCCACTTTGTCCTCAAGGTGTGGAAAATAAACTAAAGAGAAACTAAACTATTTAAAAAAAATGAAAAGAAAAATGAAAGAAAAATAAGTAACAGAGAATGAAATAACAGAAAAATAAAATAAAATAAAAGAAAAGTATAAGGAAACGAAGCGATCTGCGGCTTCGAACGCAGACGGGGAGGACAAAAATCCATGCTGGGCTTTGCCATGCAAACCTTGGGCAATATTGAGAAAAGAACTGAAATGGGCCGCGAGAACAGAAAAGGAAATGGCAGTCCCACATAAACTACCCAAATGGCAGCACACGCATGGCACACACGGGTACAAACCCTAACCATGAGTTGGATTTTAAATCACATTGGATGCTCTACATCCACCTGCCTCGAGCCCAGAGCCGAGCCAACAACTATTTATCTTTCTTTTTGTTTATTTTTTATTGTTCAGTTTGCATTAAACCGGGGGCTAAACAGCTCTTTACTTGTCAATTCCGTTTCATCAATCACTGGTCATCAAAACCAGAGCCAAACGGCTCTTTTCTGTCCATTTCCAATGCATCTTTTGCAGAATAATAATAAGATTGTTGGAAGGGACCAAGGCTTCTCTCTTTGTCTAGAAAATCAAAAAATCAACTCTCATTTATCTCATTTCAAACCCATCCATCGCCGTCTTTTCTCTCTTGTTCATTTCTCTCAAAAACTCAAGAGCCTTCTCTCTCTTGCAGCATATTCACATCAACGCCCATTATTACATCCCATTCACTTCTCTAAGCTTTGCTTTCTTCATTCTTCCTGCAACAAAAATCTAGCAACATCTCGCCATCTTTGTCTCGGCAAAAATCCGAAACCAGCCATCCCACTTCTGCCATGGAGATGTAGGCATAGTGAAGCTCCATTCGTCCCAGAGAGGTAAACATTGTCTATCCCTCCATCACTGATCTTTCACTGCATGTCCCATATAAACTTCACCTTGCATGTGTATACTGATGTTCATTTGAGCCCAAATTTTTGGATAACAAGAAACTATATCCTGCCTTTATGAACCGTGTCGTCTGTGCTACTTAGATCCCTCAACTATGTTGTCGCACTCCGCACTCCGACTGAATGTTGATTGCACGCCCTTAGTTGGGATTAGGCCGAATCAGTTCTGAATGCAACCTGCAAAAATCACACATTAAAAATCTAATTAGAATCAAACCCAAAATAAAATATTGATTAACTACACAAAATTTCTGTTTTTGTGTTTTTCAATTTTGTGTTTTTTTTTTTTTTTTGTTTTTGTTTTTTTTGATAAAGACTAGAAGGAAGAAAATAAAATGAACTAAAATAAACAGAAAAGAGTTTAGAAAAATTGGGTTGCCTCCCAATTAGCGCTTTAGTTAACATCTTTAGCTAGACGAATTTGAATGAGATTGGTGATCACGTTACTTGTCCTCTTAGAATTATCCACTCCTTGACAACATCAGACGTTAGCAATTGGTACGGAATGATTTGAACTGTGTATTTGAATTCATTGGTTGAATCTTTCTTGTCTACCTTTTTAAGGGAATGAGTCTTTGTAAACAAATAAGTTCCTTGGACTCCCTTCCAGTAAGGTTTTGGTATCTGTTGAATTGGCTTCCACCTTGTATTTAACACCCATAATTTTTTGCAATGGCTGGATTTCTCTATAAGGAATTTGGCTACCATAAAACATCTTCTCGTATGCCTTAGCTTGCTTGTAGGATTGGCCTTGATATTCTTTAAATTTTATGGACTCTGATGTTGGCGTGTCCAATTCAGCAACCAAAATTTTCTGGTCAGTAGCTGGTTGCTTGGGATCCAAAATAGGCGGAGTGGTTAAAAGCTAATCCTGTGATGTCTGATATGTTGATTTTGAATGAACAACTTCTAACATATCAATTCTTGTGCATTTGTGCAGCCCTTTTGGAAAGGATTCTGATGGCACATAAACTTGGGGTGGAGCAGATTGTAGGGAAATTGTTTCACGATCAGCGTGTGGTGTTTCTTCCCGTGGCTGTGAGTGGCTAGCAGAGTGCTCTTCCATTTCTGCACCAATTTTTTCCTGATCATCATAGCTTTTCCCATGGTTTAATGGTTGAATCTGAAATCCCTGATTGGTTCTTTCAATGTACAACTCAGTTGACTCTAACAATATAGAAATTTTGTTCTCCACTGAAAGCTCTTATGGTCAAGCTGCTCAAAAAATTGTTGATTACATGCCCACATATAATAAAAATACTTTTTCAAACCTGGAGTATAGAACTCTGAATAGGGATCGTTCTAATGCCTTTTTGAGTTGTTTCTCATATTGATATGCTTTTCCACAAACTCAGGAAAATATTCTCTTTCTGGGCACTCTAAAATATCATGGGTCTTCAAACAGCAAAGGGCACAAAATGTAGGTTTAAATCCATAAAATCCCTTTTCTGCTAAAGAAACCCATAAAGGCAATCCTCCTTCCGGTGGTAGCTCTATCATTGAATTGCTCTCAAAATTAATCAAACAATAACCTATGAAAATAAAAAGAAAAACAACTTAACAAAAAGATATTTAAAAAAAATAATTAACTAAGAATATGATAAACACAAATTATTTGAAACAATCTCCGGCAGTGGCGCCACAAACCATTTGCAATCAATTGCCAATCTTTCTATGCCATTACGCAAATTGTTGCTGATCCTGATCACATTAGTTATTTTGGTTGAATTTTTGATACTTTGTTACATATTCCAATGTAGGACATTCGACTTCCTCTTGAGCAAAATGTGATCAAACGAACGAATTTTGGAGTGATTCCAATTGGAAGACATTCGTGAGTATCTCAACCTATATGTGTAAAAATTTCATATTTTTCCACTAAGCGGTTTATTTATGGAGATGAAATAAGAACATGCGTATAGTGCTGTCAAAGTGACATTTTGGGCTTATTTGAGAATTTTGGCTTCCAAGATGATGTCTTTTGTGCTCTGAACATCTCAAGCTTTAATTCAAGTCGTTTTAGGCCTGTTTTAGAGTCTTGAAGATCAAGAAACATGGGATTCTTTGTGGCTGGGCAGATTTCCCAAGTTAGAAATATGAATGTATTTCCTAGTTATCTTATTCTATTATGTTTTCTAGTTTTAAGAATACCTTTTCTAGTAAGGATTTTATATTTGTAGTAGTATAAATAAGGATAGCCATTAGGGTTTTGGAACACATCAATTTGGAGAACGTAGAGAGCTTTTGACTATTCAAGTTTATTTTCAAGGTGTTTTCTATCTTTTTTTCTATTTCAATAAAATTCCTTTTGTTTTATGATTTTTCGTAACTAATTTCCGTTTGCTAGGGATAGAGCAAGGCCATGAGCCTTAGCATGAATATGTAGTCTTTATTGAATTGCTTATGATATAATGCATGTATAGTACGAATTATTAATCATTGTGTTTAAACTAGTTTATATCTTAATGCTTAGCTACCATGAGTATTGCTTCTTGTGGTTAATAATTGTAATTTCACTTAAGGCGAATATTACGGTTGCATGGTTTTTCAAAGTTTTCACAAACTTAATGAGTCTTGCATGTTTACATTTGATCTGAATATCACAGACGGATTACATGTTAAATTTATGTTCTTGCTTGAATATCACAAGGAGAATTTGCATAAGGAAAACCTAACCTTCTAAACCCTAAATTACTATTGCAAGTATTTTTTGTTTTTTTTATCCCTACTTTTTCAAGGAGTAAAAATCCTACCAAGAAATTGGCGCTGTTACTGAGAATTTTTATCACCTAAAGTAAGGATAAAGACACTTAAAAATACTTGCAAGAGAACAAGGTAATTGTAGTATATTTGGCTCTCGCAAGGTTGTTCTCCACAGAGATTGAATGAATAATTTGTATCTAACCTAATTCTTAATTAACAACTTAAAATAAAATTTGAGAAAAGTTTGATTTTATGACCAAAAATAATTAAAACAAATATAATCAAAACAATTAAATAAATTGGCAAAATAAAGAAAACAAAAAAAAAATTGACAAAAAAAAAAAACAAAAGAAAATGATTTTGAGAATTAATTTAAGCACTAGGGTTTCGCCGTCAGTTTAACAATCATATGTAATTTTACCAATTACTTATAAATTACATAAATGCAACTTTAAAGATTAGGTTTTCCTTATGCATATTCTCCTCGTGATATTCAAGCAAGAACGTATATCTAACATGCAATCAGTCTGTGATATTAAGATCAAATGTAACTATGCAAGACTCATTAAGTTTTGTGAAAACTCTTTGAAAAACCATGGAACGCCTAAGAGCGTGATATTCATCTTAAATGAAATTATAATTATTAACCACAAGAAGCAATACTTAATTCTCTGATGATATTCCAACCGAATTGCATCTGTTTATTTATCTAAATATCCTAATAGTAGCTAAACATTAAGATATAAAAACAGTTTAAACATAGTGATCTAATAATTCAAAATATGCATCCATAATATCGTAAGCAATTCAATAAGATTACATAGTCATGCTAAGGCTCATGACCTTACCTAGCAAATGAAAATTAGTTATGAACAATCATAAAACAAAGGAATTTTATTGAAATAGAAAAAAATAGAAAATACCTTGAATATAAACTTGAATCGTCAAATGCTCTCTACGTTCTCCAAATTGATGTGTTCCAAAACCCTAATGGCTAGCCTTATTTATATTACTACAAAATAAAATGCTTACTAGAAAAATTCTTCTTAAAACTAGGAAACATAATAGAATAAGATAACCAGGAAATACATTCATATTAAAACTAGGAAACATAATAGAATAAGATAACTAGGAAATACATTCATATTCTAACTTTGGGAAATATGCCCAACCACAAAGAATCCCATGTTTCTAGATCTTTAGGACTCCAAAACTAGCCCATAACAACTTAAATTAAAGTTTGAGATGTCCTGAACATAATTTCAGAAGACCTCAAACACTAAAGACATCATCTTAGATGACAAAAAGCCCAAATAAGACTAAAACGTCTTTGATAGCACTGCGCGCAGGTCTTTTTTTTTTTTTTTTCTTCTTTTTCATATCCATAAATAAACTACTTGGTAGAAAAATGTGAAATTTTGACACAGATAGGTTGAGATAATAAAAAATGTCCTCCGATTAGAATCACACCAAAATTCATCCGTTTGATCATATTTTACTCAAGAGGAAGTCGAATGTCCTACATTGGAATATATAACAAAGTATCCCAAATTCAACCAAAATAACTAATAATTATAACTAATATTAAGGTAAAATATATAGTATAATATCGACTCATTAGCAAGGCATTAGATGATGAGTTCTCCATGGACGTGTCTACGTGTAGCATCCGGCGTTGCGATTAAGAATCTGTGTGTAGTATAGAATATAAGACCTAGAGAGAAGTCGAAGGGAGAGAAATGTGATATTTATAAGTCTGAGAGAGAGAGAGAGAGAGAGAGAGAGAGAGAGAGAGAGAGAGAAGTCCCTTCATAAATACCTAGGCTAGGGTATTTATAGGGATCTTGAGAGTTCTTGTAAGGAAAGTAATCTTCACCAAATTGAGAGACTATCTAGGAGGAAATCTTCGTTTGCCTAATCCCTAAGATATTCTAATTTGACCTTAATTTGGATTTCCTTACATAAAAAGTAATATCTTTATTGAGCTTAAGCCTAGTCTGTCTGACTACGTCTATCTAACTTCGCTTAGTACTTTGACTTCATCTAACTAAACCTAGTCCGATCTGACTAAGGCTAATACGATCTAACTAGGGCTGGATCGATCTGATTAGAGCTAGTCTGCTTTGACTAAGGTTGGTCCGATCTGACTAAACCTTCTCAGCTTGTTCACCTAAACATCATGTGCTATGCTCATTTTGATTCTCCCAAACCTTCTCAGCTTGTTCACCTAAACATCATGTGCTATGCTCATTTTGATTCTCCTTGCCACCTAACCTGCCACATGTCTTGGGTCCAAAAAATCATGGTCCCACTCAAATCATGGTATCGCTCCAAGATATAAGTACTTTTAATTATTTAATTACATTACATGATTAAGTATATATCTAGGACAGAAGACCCAAAGCTGTGAATGATCTTTTTAGATCTTTGCACGCCACCTTTTGCTTTTTGTTACACCATTCACTACGGTAGAATACCCTAAATTCCAGAATTATGAAGAACTTTGAAACTTCGAATGATTGCAAGTCCAAAAACTCAAAGTAGTTAGAGGAGTCTCCTTTTGCCCATCCCGTATTGTTTTTTAGCTGCTTGAGAGACTCGATTTGTAATAAGTGCAGTTACGATTGGCGGGCTATGGGCACATGCATATGGTGCCCTGACATGAAAGTTTAGTGCACCATCCGACTTCCGGAAAAATTATACAACTAGAAAGGTTGTGGGTTATAACATTCAAAGTTGAGCTCTATGCCATTCTAGGGAATAGTCGAAAGGACTATTCGGAAATCATCCGAGAGTGGCTCTAAACTTCGACCCTGAGTACGACTACTTCTACCTTGTACCAACGTGCTAAGCCAAGTATGTTCTGCAACACCATGTTTTAAGCAAGTTCGAATGAGGCATCCAGACTAGGAAATCCTCAAGAGGAATTTTATTCCAACGGAGCTTGATGAGATTTTTACCACCTGCAAAAGTAGAGATAAAGACACTTAAAATAGTTGCAAGAGAACAAGGTCGTTCTAGTAAGGGAGCAAGTTTTTCCCCTCCTATTCTAATCCCTTTCCCTTCCCTCCCTCTTCTCTCATAGTGTTCTTTTTGTCTTTCTCTCTATAAACAAATCAATACCAAATGTTAATGTGGCTTAATTGTAATCGTTTAAATAAGAGGGGAGGGAAGGGTTGAGAGATTAGGAGGTGAGAGAATCATCCTCCCTAGTAAGAAAGCTTATGTAAGTTCGCTCTCTACATGGATTATTTAAAATACTTTAAGTAAAAACCAAATTTTAATCAACTATTTAAAACTAATTTTGGAAAAAGTCAATTTTGATGATCTAAAATAATAAAAGCGAATTTAATTACAAAGTATTAAAGAAATTGGGAAAATTAAAGAAACTAAAAGAAAACAATTTTTGAAAATCAAGTTGTAAAAGTACTAGAGTTCCATTGTCACCTTAACATTCTACGTAGTTCTTCTAATTACTTATGAATTACATATGCATAGGTTAGGTTTTCCTAAAGTATGCTCTACTTGGACCCCACTTTAGAACATATCAAACATGCAATCTGTTTGTGGTATTCAAATCAATCTAAAGATGCAAGACTCATCAAGCTTCACCTTTTAAAAAACCATGCAACCCTTAAGACGTGGTATTCATCATAAGTGAAATTTCAATTACTAACCACAAGAGGCCTTCATCAATTTGAGGGACAACCCTCCAACCAAAATTGCATCAAATTACTTTTCTAAATATCCTAATGGTAGCTAAGCATAACGACAAATAGATAGCTTCAAATACGGTGATTAATAATTCAAAACCTGGATGCATGATATCATAAGTAAATTGAAAAGATACTACATATTCTTACTAAGGCTCGTGACCTTACCCTAGCAAAAAAAGGCTCATGACCTAGCCCTAGCAAAAGAGAATTAGTTATGCATAGTTATAATGAAAAAGCAAAATATCATTAAGAAAAGGATTGAAAACACCTTGTAAAATAAATTGAATCTTCAAAAGCTCTCTAAGCCGAGTTTTCCAAAGTAATGCGTAGAGAACCCTAATGGTTAAATAGCCTTATTTATACTATAAAAAATAAAACTCTAACTAGAAAAGGTCTTCTAAAAACTAGGAAACAAAATAAATTAAGAGAAACTAGGAAACAATCTCCCCGTCAAACATGGAGAAATCTGCCAGCAAACTGATCAACCATGTTCTGGGCTCAAAACAGCTCCAAAACATGCCATCTTGGATGCCAAAAAGCCCAAATAAGCCCAAAACGTCACTTTGACAACTTCATGCACTGGTCATTTATTTCATCGTCATAAATAAATTGCTTAGTAGAAAAATCTGAAACTTTGATACAAACAAGTTGAAAGACTCACAAACATCATCCAATTGGAATCACTCAAAAATCCATCTGTTTGGTCACTTTTTGTTGACCGCTTTTTGCTCAAGAGGAAATTGCACGTCCTATATTACGAATATAACTCAAAGTATCAAAATTTCACCAAAATAATTACCAAAGCATATTCAAAATAAGGTAAAGTATATAATATAAAGTAGACTCATCAAAGCTCTAATGCGTGGAAGTGCCTTAGCCAAGCCAGCTAAGTGTAGTCTGAATGGAAACGCTCAAGTTAACGCATAGGGTCTGACAAAAGGATTCAAAAAGTGTTTTCGACCAACATGTAGGCGACCAAGTCCCTAACAGACTTTTGTTTAAGATTCAATACAGACAAACATGTAATTCAAACTGAGAAGGAAGCCCATTCTTGGTTACACGTTGCCTTATTGAAATTCTCTAACTAGAATGGGGGCAAAGTGAAAGAACAAACAGAATCAACAAACAAGATAACTCAAACATAATATTAAAATATGGAGGCCATTCTGGGTATTAATCGGCACTTTCTCATCCTTAATTCAATCAATGCATTAATGCAATTCTAGGCAAAAGGTTTTATATGGGTTTAATATTTAATACATGGTGCCGGAGTCAGGTAGTACTCCAAATATCGCAATGAGAATCTTTATAAATACTAAGTTTGGGAGGTGATGTTTTTCTGAATCAATGTCATCGGGTTGGCTTTTGAGCTTTGTCCCGGGCTCACAAGCTTACTCGTGTTTCGCCTTAGTATATACTCCTTACTTCAAAGTTAAGTTCCTTTGAAAAAAATTGATGGATTAAACTATATTCGGCAATTAGGAAGCAACGGATGAAAGGATCCAAAGGGTTTTACTCTAACAGGCTTAATGACTAGAGTAAAATAAACTTGACAAAATATTCCTGAAGGCATATGAGCGATTCCAGGAATATAGGCACATTTTGCCACACACCAACTTTTCAGCTATGCATCTGGGACTCCAACTAGGGGTTTACAATATGGTTCGGAACTTTGAAAGATTAGATCTTTGAAAAACGAATCATGGAGCAAATGATAAGGCTCTATTATGAAAGCTGAACGGAAGAAATAAGGAAATATGGAGAGTTCCAATTATGAAGGGGCTATTTAAAGACAAAGCACTAAGCAATCTTACCAGTGAATACAAAGTGTCTTTGCCTCGAGATTGAGGATACGGAGATTGAAGCTACTCAGAGAAATGAATGCCTCTTTTGCAAAATATGCCCATGCGATATGCATAATCATTATGATCTTTGTGACATGACATTCGAGACCATATGCTTAAATTTGAAGCATCTCTATTACTCCACAAGAAACCAAACTAACATAGAAGGAAACGATTAAATGGTATGTATTCCAGCTTATCCCTAAAGGCGTTTTGGCGGGGCGTATTAAACTCATTACGTACCACACCATCGGGCAGCTCGCCTAAATGCCGAGTCTTTCTCCGCCTCCATCCTCAAGAGGAACATGTTGCCCATTTAGTTGTAAAGTTAAGGGTAATTGTGGGACCTTGGTTTTTCAAGACCAAAGCAAGGCTGATTTGAATATCGCTACTTCAGAAGTCTGATCATAGACTCAACAGCTCCGAGCGAAGCTAATCATATGAAGCAACTGTATCGCCATTATTCGGATTCAGGACTGATAGGAAATTATAGCGCACCACAAAGTAGCACACTATAATCCTATTGATTTTCCTTATTAACACTAAAATTTGTCGATTGTAGTATATGAAAATAAGGGTCTTTCCCGCAGAAGATTGTTTTATCCAAATACTTAAAAAGATGTCACAAAAATTGGTGGCTGTCTCCACTGACCAGCCACCGAAAACTAATTATTAGACCGACTTATACTTATCCAAATGCAACGAAATTTTATACACATAAACTAGACACACCGAGCTATGCTCACACAAATTTTTGGGATTTTTGGAGTTGATTTGCTATTTAAATTAAATCGGACAAAACAGAACAGAAACAAATTTAAAATAATGCTAATAGATTTGAATTCACAAGTTAAGAAAAACGAGTTAGGGGAAATGTTATCCACCCCAAATAATCATGCAAATGTGTTATGTTTTATTCAAATTCCTTTTATTTCCGGATGAAGATGCTCAAGTTGGCTCAATGTTAGAACTCAACCTATTACTCTTTCTTACGTAGTATGTTAAGAGAATGGCGTTTTCAACTTAACTTAGTCCCTAACATGCAATCTAGAATGGCGTGTTCATATATTTAACAAGTAGAAATCATTAAGAATGAAAAGAGTTTGAGACATCACAAGGCGTCGTAAGTACTGGCGTTGTCTTACTTATCCTAGAAATCGATTCACATGTTAACCACAATTAACAAGCGCTACTCTAGAACATATGTAGGTCCTCATTCAACAAGAGCAGGCACACATATATTCATAGCATTAAAATCCTTAATATGCTTACTAAGTATGCATCCATAGAAACACATCAAGAATTCATCAATGAGATAAGTAGTGAATCAATTTTCATCCTTCATAAAATTCATTCAAACAAAATATCACAACACATTCACAATCATATTCGGGGCTTCAAAACAGCCCCTAACTACTTAAAAATTAATTACATATTATTCTCAAATTAAAACAAAAATAAAACATAAGTTTGGAAAGATTTAACCAAATGAGGAGTTTCTTCCTCTCGGAGAGCTCTCTGTGCTTTTCTGTGCACTCGTCTTCTAATTGGCAGCTGTGCTGCTGCCTTATATTTCTGTGCCTTCCTCATGCTCTGCTGGTTGACCTCCCCTCTTGCAGCTGCCTTGGTTCCGCAGCTTTTCTGCGCTGTGCTCGCTGCTGCCCAAGAGGGCAGCTCCCGTTATTCTCTATGCGCCTGCCTTCACCAATTGCTGCCTTCTTTTCTTTTTAAGTCTGCCAAATGACTTCGTTTTTTTTTTTATTCATTTCTTTTCCTGGCTGCCCAAAAGCAGCCCTCCACCAACTCCCCTTTTATTATTTTTTTTATAATTTTCTTATCAGCTGCCTTCTTTTTGACCAAGAATTAATGATGGTTTTGATATAATAAGAACTTGGCTAGCAACCTGGCAAGCTGTTCTTCTCCCCGTTGGTTCTTTTTTTATTTTTTTTTTCTTTCCTTTTGCCAGCTGCCCCAGCAGCTTATCTCCACCATTTCCTTTTTTTTTTCTTTCTATTTTATCACCACTTGCACCGACCCACTCTATCCTTCCACCAAAGTTTCTTTCTCCTTTCAAGCTGGCAGCACCCCTCTGTTTTTATTTTTATTTGTTTTCTATTCCACCGAAAGGCAGCTCCTTTCATCTTTATTTTCTGCTTGATTTTCATAAGGTACAAAAATCAAATAAGTGAGCAAGATAAAAAAATGATGAATTAATTACTTAAAAACTCACTAGTGCGATAATTATTTACTTAGCTAGATAAATCACTTAAAACACAAAAACAAAGTAAATAGCAGAAAATATGAGGAACTAACTAAGAAAAGACACGTGAATTTGATGTAAAAATATATATAAATATGAGCCTATCAAGGACAATAAGCGAAGTCAGCAACTCTACTGGAATGACCATGTTTCTTTCGCAAGACATGAGACCTATATGGACTTAATCAGTTTCCTCATAAGTCTTGAAGTTCCTACAATATGGGATTTAGGGTGCACTGCAAGTAATTACAACTTCTAAAATGATGCAATATCTACTTCTAGGTATCCTCTAAGATTTTTCCAACTTAGAACAAGGATTCCATCCTAAAAAGGTCTATCTCTCGGCTGTTACAAATACACCCATCTAGGATTCGTCTTTGGTAATGCAATCTCAGTACTCTAATTCTCTTGCCCACTGCTGAAGTTTAAAATTGTTTACTAACTTGACTGTCGAAGAGCCTTTGGCTTGCACACACCCTCTCCCTGATCTTAGGCTTGTTCACTGTTATTCTTTGTTTTACAAGTTGCTTGAATTTGTGCCTCCACCATTTGCGGTGTTGCGTAGATTTGGTTCCAACAATTCCTTCTCATGATTAGACAGTTTTAACCATATCTTGGCCATGCACTTTGGTTTTGTTGGGCTCAAGGCTGATGTAGATAGCATATTCGTCGGCCTTGAACTTCGGGATGCTATCATCTAAGGGGTCAAGATCTAAATCAAATTATTTGTAGCTCAGTTGTTAACCCCCGACAGTGATTGCTATGTAATCTCATCTATGGCAGAATTGGATCTTCGTTTTCCTTCTTAGATAGTGTTCATACTTTCTACCACCTCGCAAAGTGCTGTTGCCTGATCTCCCATGATATTTTTACTCAACCGGGTGTTAGGTATCAAAGTAGTTGATGGTAAGATGAAGAGACTATTTTCATCTTATGAAACTAGTTTTTTTTCCTAGTATGGCGTTATGTGAGGTTTAGCAAATCCATGACATGGAAAAATACTAAATAAGTGTAAGGTTTTGCCCGAATTGTCTTTTTCACCGTTCCAAGAGACCAGATTAGACTTTTGTTGAAGGTGTGATGTGTAGTCTTGCTCTTGTTAATGATGTCTAGGATTTGTATCACCTCGATTGCGTCTTAGAAAATGATGTTGATGCCAGACTCGTTGTTTACCAAAAAAGCGGCCAACTAATGGCATTAGGGATTTGGACCTTGATGACAAGAACGTCATCATAGGGTGAATGGACGAGTATATGAGGATATTTGAGTTAGATGGGAGTGTCTTGTTAATAGTCGCCACCATCCGGGGCTTCTTGCATGCCGTTTTTCTTAGGTATTCTTGTTCCCTATAAATGTAGTTGACGTTGAGTTTGCAGCTTTCGGCTAGATCTTGGTCTTTTGAGAGTTCTTGAGCTCTTTGAGGCTTATTTTGTGAAACCTGACGATTATGGCATGGGCGCTTCGCTCATGAGTTCAGATTGGTACTTTTTGTTGGGATCTGGATAAACGTTGCCTCTGTTGCAGAACTTATAAAGCAGAAGATGACCTCCTCAAAGGCTTTCACTCACATTTTGAGGTCAATGAACCCCTCATGCTCTCTGTTTCGTAAATCCTTTCAAAGCTTGTTGATTGTCACGTAACTCTGTAGCAGACTCTCCTAAATTCTATCAATAGGTGGGGTACCTTTGTTGGTGCAATTGAACCGTGTGGTCACTGTTGCAGTTATAGTAGTAGTAAAGTGATATAGTCGAGAGGTTCTTAAGTTTAAATTCTTGATGAAAGCACCATGTTGTTAGAACTAAATTTGCGCATCACTGTGAGCGACAGAGAAGCTTGAATCCTTTTAAAGTAAAAGAACAGACAACCATGAGTAAGCCAAGGACTAGGGCGTGTACGGGTTAAAGGTCTACAATGGTCAAGTTAGTAAGCAACATTAAAGTACCGTTTAATACGCAGACGGGACGAGACGGAACAGAATGGGACGAGACTGAATGGGACGGAACGGAGGTTCCGTGTATGTTTGGTACGTGCAAGACAGAACGGAACTAAAAGAGAATGACTACGAAGCCACAGCCGGAGGTGCAGAGACTACGGGGGGCTTCCAGAAGCTGAGCTGCTGCTGCAGCATATATAAATGTATCCCTTGCTCATCCTCCTCGCCCCAAAAACCCATAGTCCTGAGACCAAGCACGACCAGTCTAACTTGCTACGGCTCTGCCCTGTGCTTCCTCCTAAACTCAACCGTCAATTCCATTATTGGAACCGTGTCTGACTTCGACTTCTCATCACTGATCATCCATTACTTCTCCGGAGACGGTCACGGTGACTCTTTCTCCCTCACTTGCTCTTATCGTATGACTTGAGTGAGATTAGATCTTCTAATTATTCTTCTTGTTAGTCGTCGACAGCGACTCTAGTTCGCCAGCGAAGCTTTCCACCTGGCTTCCCCAGCCATCTCACAGATTCTCAGATTTCTTGCCTTTGGATGGCTTCCCCATTTTCTGAATATTGAGAGATGCCGTGGAAAACTAGGGCTCGGATGGAAGCAAGGAGGAAGACGAAGTAGACAGAGAGGTTGAAATGTTATAATGTTTTGTTCCACAGATGTGGAACGGGTCATTCCAGGGGGGTGAGGCGGAACAAAAAATCACCCAAAACTTGTCCCGTGGAACAGCACGTTCCACCCATTTTAGGCGCACTAAACATAGGACGGAATGCCTTATCCCACTACGTTCCGTCCCATCCCACGTACCTAATGGGACCTAATACTCAAGCAATGGGTATATAATAAGTGTGCAAAGATTGCATTACAAGATATGAACCCTAGACGGGTGTACTTATAGCCTTCGAGGAGACGACTTTTTAGGATAACTGAATCCGTATTAAATCGGGAAAATCCTAGAGGATATCTAAGCAATAGATATTGCATCCTCTTAGTGGTGTGATTATTTGCGTCACGCGTCCATTCTTAGATTGTAAGGACTCTAAGATTACAGGAAACCTACTAATCATTCATTGTTGGATTAGGTTCTCGAATCTTACAGAATAGAAACCAAATTATCAATTCCATCGCTTCCTTTTCCATCATTCACAGAGAAACAACAAAATCAATTCGCTAAGAATCCAAGTTCTAGTGCAAGAACTTGGGTTAGATAGTTGTATCCTGCAAGATAGACGTCAATTGAACTACTGCATTGGTGTAGGGGTGAGTTTCTGCCTTAGGAGGTTACTTCTGCAAGCCTCTAGCTTTCGAAACAAGTAAGTGATTTGTGATTTTACATGCAATTTCATTAATTGTACGTATTTTGATATATATTGTATCTGTTGTGAAATATTCATTCAAAATCAACTGTCCAAATTATTATATATTGTATAATTGACATTTGATTGGTTCTAACAAACTAAGACATAATTTTTGATTCCATGGATCAATCAAATGTTGATGTCGTTAAGCAAGACATTATGATACCTGAGAAGTTCAAGGGAGTTAATTTCAAATGTTGGCAACAGAAAGATGTTGTTCTATTTCGTAACTCTGAACTTGAGTCATGTCATTACTTCTGAGGCTCTTAAAGCACTAGAAGAGGGAGATATTCCTACTAAAATTCTGCAGCTTATAGAAGCCTGGACTCACAGTGAATTTCTATGTAGGAACTACATTCTAAATGCTTTAGATAACTTTCTGTATGATGTTTATTCATCATATAAGATAGTGAAAGAATTGTGGGAGTCTTTGGATAAGAAGTATAAGTTTGAAGTGGCTAGTTCCAACAAATTTGTGATTAGAAAATTCCTGAATTACAAGATAAGTGACACTAAGTCTGTTATCAAGCAAGTTGAAGAACTCTAAGTGATTGTTCATGAGTTAGATAAAGAAAATCTTGGTGGTTTTGTGGTTAGCTCTATGATGGAGAAACTACCTTCGAATTGGATAAGATTTGTCTGAAGCATCTAATTGAAGACATGAGCATGGATCAATTGATTCTCAAACTGCGTGTGGAAAATGATCATGACAAAAATGAGAAGTATGATGTCTCATCGTTAGAGGGTTGTGGAAGGAGGTAATTCACACAAGGCAAGGCACCATCAGAAAAACAAAGGCAAAGATGTTGCAAAGAAAACACTGACTGCTACGAAAAGGAAAACCTTCAAGAAAATCAAAAGAGGTTGCTGGATTTGTAGAAAGATAGGTCATAGGGCAAAAGATTGCCGCCACAAGAAGGATCAGAATATTGAAAATTCTAATTAAGTAAACATTACAGAAGACAAGTTTGTTGCAGTTGTATCTGAAGTCAATTTAATGACTAATTCTTATGATTGGTGGGTTGATACATGAGTAACAAGGCATGTTTATGCTGATTGGAATTTATTTGTTTCTTACCAATCAGTTGATGATGGAGAAAATTTGTACATGGGAAATGCAACTGCATCTGCTGTTGCAGGGAAAGGAAAAGTGATGCTCAAACTCACTTCTTGAAAAGAGCTTTCACTCACCAATGCTCTGCATATTCTTGATATTCTCAAGAATCTAATTTTTGGATCACTTCTGAGTAACAAAAGTTTCAAAATAGTCTTTGAATATGATAAGTTTGTTATCACCAAGGGTGAGGTGTATGGGGGAAAAGATTACCTGGCTGAAGGGCTCTTCAAATTGAATGTACTTTTTGCTGATGCTATTAATAATACTAACAAGTCTAGTGCTTCTTCTGCTTACTTGATTGAGTCCTCTACATTACTTGATTAGTGCTTCTTCAGTGAATGGTTAACTTAGGCCTATTGACCAAATGTTCCATGAATAAAGTATCTAAATGTGAGATATGCACAGAATCTAAATATGCAAGACACTTATATAAATCAAGGGAAAAATCCAATGAAATTCTTGGTTTAATCCATAGTGATCTTTGTGATTTCAAATCCACACCAACTCATGAAAGAAAGAACTACTATTTTTCTTTCATTGATGATTGCAACAAGTACTGTTATGTCTATTTGATTCATGGTAAAGATGAAGCTTCAAACACGTTTAAGACATTTAAAGCCGAAGTCGAAAATTAACTAGACAAAAGAATAAAAGTCTTAAGATCAGATAGAAGTGGTGAATATGAATCTAATGACTTTGCAGAATTTTGTTCGACATATGGAATAATTCATCAAACAATAGCACAATATACTCCTCAACAAAACGGAATGGCTGGACGAAAAAAATCGTATGTTGAATGATATGATTAATTCCATGTTGAATAGTTCTGTTGCACCATATAATTTATAGGGTGAGGCACTCCTTGCTACCAACACGAATTTGAATCGAATTCCACATTAGAAACCAATCAAACTCTTTATAAAATCTGGAAAGGTAGGTTACCTACATATAAAACATTGAAAATGTAAGGTTGTCTTGCAAAAGTTCAAGTGCCTCTTCCAAAGAGAAAAACTTGGACCAAAAATAGTGGATTGTATATTTATTTGTCACGCCAATAATAGTTTGGCATATAGATTTTTGGTCATAAATCTAAAATTGCAGGCATTCATGTAAATACAATACTTGAATCTATAGAAGCTGAGTTCTTTTAGGAAAATTTTCCTTACAAAGATATGTCATGTGTTTTGAATAAAAGAGTACATGATGATACTAGGAGAAATGATGACGATAATCATGCTTCAACTTCTAGAGTCCAAAACCAAGATTTGGAACCACGGAAGAGTAAAAGAGCAAAATTTGCAAAGGATTTTGGTCCTGATTTCCTCACTTTTCTAACTGAAGAAGAGCCTCAAACTTCTAAGGCTTCATTAGAATCCTCTGAAGCACCTTATTGGAAAGAAGCTATTCAAAGTGAAATGGAATCCATCATGCAAAATGATACATGGGAATTGGTTAATTTGTCCCATGGAAATAAACTAATAAGACACAAATAGATTTTCAAGAAGAAATTAAGACTGTATAAAGCTCGTCTAGTTGCCAAAGGGTATCATAAAAAAGGACTTTACTATTTTGACACTTATTCACCCGTAGCTAGAATAACATTTGTAAGGTTATTAATAGCTATATCGTTCGTGTACAATCTCAGGATACATTAAATGGATGTCAAGACTGCATTTCTAAATGGTGAACAACCTGAAGGTTTCTTTGTCAAAGGTCAAGAAAGGAAAGTTTGAAAATTGATTAAGCCATTGTATGGACTTAAACAAGCTCCTAAGCAATGGCATGAAAAATTCGATCATAATATGATCACAAATGGATTTGTGATCAATGAAAGTGATAAATGCATTTATATTAAGAAAACGAAAAATGCTTGTGTTATTGTATGTCTATATGTTGATGACATGCTTATATTGGGAACAAACAAAGATGTGATTAACTCCACAAAGAAAATGCTAAATTCTAGCTTTGATATGAAAGATATAGGAATAACTGATGTGATTCTTGGAGTTCGAATTCTAAGGAATTCAGATGGATATGTCCTAACACAATCACATTATGTTGGAAAGGTTCTAAAAAGGTTTGGACATTATGATTGTAAACCTGCAGTAACTCCATTTGATCCTATTCATAAACTGTTCTAAAAAGGTTTGGACATTATGATTGTAAACTTGCAGTAACTCCATTTGATCCCATTCATAAACTTGCTAAAAATGAAGAAGAGAACGTATCTCAATTGGAGTATACCTAAGTTATAGGTTGCTTGATGTGCATTATGAATTGTACAAGACCTGATCTTGCTTATTCAATAAGCCGACTAAGTAGGTATTGAAGTAATCATGGAAGAGATCATCGCAATGCTTTAATAAGGGTATTAAGATACTTAAAGCATACAATGAACTATGGTTTGCATTGCACTCAATGTCCCCCAGTATTAGAAGGATATAGTGATGCAAATTGGATTTCAGGGTGCACGATAGTAAATCCACAAGTGGCTATGTATTTACACTTGGTGGAGCAGCTAAATCATGGAAATTGTCTAAGAAAACGTGTATAACAGGTTTAATAATGGAATCAGAGTTTATAGCCTTAGATGTAGCTGCTAATGAAGTTGAATGGCTTAAACATTTCCTAGAAGATATTCCATTATGGCCCAAGCCTGTGACTACAATATGTATACATTGTGACAGCATAGCTTCACAAAGTTGAGCAAAAAACGCTGAATATAATGGGAAGTTGAGACATATAAGGCGACGACATAGAACCATTAGACAACTACTCAAGAATGGAACTATTTCCATTGATTATATTAAATCTAAGGAGAATATTGTTGATTTTTTTACAAAAGGCCTATCCAAGGATCAAGTGGCATTTACATCGAGGGGAATGGGTTTAAAGCCAACTCAATGAGTTATAACTTGACGGAAACCTAACCTAGCTAATTGTAGATCCCATGGTCTAGGTTCAATAGGCAAACTAGTTAAGGAAAACTCAAGGTAAGAAACACACGATCCTTACTCATTCCTATGATGGAAAATATTGTGTTGCTTGTAAGACGAAGAGGGTGAATAACTCTTCTAAATATTGCTAATATCTTATGGTTAAGATGAATAGAACATGCTATTCTTGATTAGCATTACCTATATGACATTGATGTGGGGTCACATCTTTGAGAATTGGTATGTCTACAATTTTCTAAAGGTCTTATGAAATCAGGATATGTTCAGGACCAAAATGAACACAACTGTATGAATTGAAGGGTGTCAAGATATGATATGTGTGATACTTATTGTTTCAATTTACTACTAGGAATAATTAGTTCAAGATATTAAATTCACTGCTTCATTAGGTAAGTTCGATAAGTACTCACTAGAAAAGGTTCAAGTCCAAAAGACACATATCCCACTACGTATTATATCTAAGTTCTCTGGAAAGATGTTACTAATTTCGTTAATATGTTATTTTCTATTTAAAAAGTGGGGTATTGTTAGAGTTTGAATAGAAAATGTGGATGGACCTTAGCCCTTAGACTTGGTGGGTTTGGGTGTATATATTAAATGTCAAAGATGGACCTTGGGCCTTGAGGCTCTTGGGCTCAGATGGACGAAAAACACAAGTACCATTTTTACGTTTTTGATTTTTGAATTCAATTTTTTTCCCCGAAAGGATAAGACTGATCACATGAACAGTTACGTCTGTTCTACAAGGATAAACATGAACGGCTATAACTGTGAAATCTCGTTCCTGGATTTCATTGTTATAACTTATAATCTATGTATTTGTATTATTGAGGTTTTATATTATTTTTCGGGAATTTATATTAATTTATTTGAATTTAGATTTTAATTAAACTAGTTACGAAGAGTGAAGTTTGGAAATTAATTATTTAAAATTTGTAGACCGTTCAAGGTCATAATTTATATTATCAAATAGAGCTCGATCTCACGAATGCTTAGGAGTAAACTATTCATGAAGCAGGGCTATAACGAAGAAATTAGAGACGTTTTTGTAGTATTTAAAAAAAAAGGAGAGATGAGAGTATATAGAAGCTGCCAGATGGCAGCTTGTGAAAGGGGAAAAAAGAGTTGCGTTAGAGAAGAAAGGAGGGGAGTGAACCAATAAGAAGGGGAATTAGGAGGAGAAAGGAAGGAATATGCGTAATAAAAAAAAAGGAGGGAAAGGATGGGGGAAATAAAGCATCCAACCCAGATCCTTTTTTATGACCTGTGTGACCGACTCGAGTTCCTCCATACTTTCTGACGGCTTCTCATCAGTTTTTTTTGGCAAATTGCAGCCATACATCATTATAGATCGACTAATGGATGGACCCCTCCCCCACCCCCCATCTTAATTTCCCACCAAACTCTAGCTGTTTTGAGTAGTGTTTCACGATGAACAACCACGTCAGTGCCCAGACTCCACGGCGGCAATTCCACCGATTTCGCAACCATCACCGTCGACCACCACCCTCATCCAACTTTTATGGAGGTCAGGAACAAAGCCCAAGTAAGTTTAGGGACAACGTAGTTGCAAATTCAATGAATCGAAGCCACCATTTCTAGGGTTTCCGGTGGGTTTGGATGAAATTGGGACTCTTTTCGGCCAAATTGGACGTGGCCACAAGTATGAAAATTGATTCATTCATTGAGATCTACTTGCCTATAAAATTTGGTATTTTTTTAAATAGTTGCATTTTCAGGCAAGTCGGTGCGGCGGTGTGTGGCTAGTGGACTGACGATGTCTTTCTTAGTTCAATTAGATGCCCTGATTTCATAATTGATATCTGCATTATGTGGTTTGGTTGTTTGGACTTAGTTTCATTATGATACATTACTTAATCAAATTTTGAATTGATGATCCGATAGTTGGATCATCACCAAACTCTAATATATTATAAAACAAAATATTTAAGGATATTAGGAACTGATGGATTGGGAATATGACGTACAGATCTTCCCGAATTGGATTTCTAAGTTTGTAAAATAAGTGGTTGACTGCCAACTAATTTTAGTAATTGGCGAAGATTCGATAGTCAGATTGTGGTGAGATTTTAGTATGTGGTTCTATGAGAATAATAAGGACCTTAGAAAGATACAGATCTGAAATCTGATGTGCGGATCTTTTGGATCAAATTACGTAGAGTTATGGGCACCACCGTTGATTGTGAGTTGACTTTTGGGCAACATGTCTTGAATCGTTTATAAAACTAAAATTAGTATTAATAGAGGCTTAGTGAGGCTATGCGAGTTTATCTTGATGACTGACTTTAATATATGTGATATGGTGATTACCCGATTTTTTTTATATTAGTATCCTTTGTTGATGTGACTTGATTTTATAAATGTGTTTTATGTTAAAACGTGATTCTTTTATAATTGGCCATCGATCTATTTGTATTAAATGTGAATTGATTCATGGATTGGTAATATTTTTGAAAAAGTGATTTGAATTACATATTGAAATGTTTGTTAAATTGAGAGCTAGTAGGGGAACATGACCCTGATTGTTTAATCCGAGATAGAGGGTCACTAGTGGTCCTGCTTGGTTAATCCGTGATAAGAGACCATATTATTTATGGATCGTGCTTGGTTAATCTGCGATGGGCGATCCTTATTGCCATACATACTTAGGAGTGATCATGCTTGGTTAATCCGCGATAGGTGATCACTGCCTAACAGTTCAGTAGGTGTGACTCTGCTTGGTTAATATGTGATAGGGGGTCACTACCTACTTAGTTATCTTGGTCTTACTTGGTTAATCTGCAATAGAGGACCATGGTCTTGCTTGGTTAATCCGCGATAGGGGACCATATTTTCTATGGATCGTCCTTGGTTAATCCGTAATAGGCGATCCATATATCTTTGGTATGGCCATCCACGATAGGTGATCACTGCCTAACAGATGTGTAGGAGTGACTTTGCTTGGTAAATCCGCGATAGGGGATCATTACCTACTTGATTACTGCAGGGGTGGCTTTGCTTGGTTAATCCACGATAGGGGGCCACCTCCTGTTTGGTTACTTATATAGGCTTCGGCCTAGCTGGCTTCTCTCTAGCCCGAATTTTTAGTGTATTTATGAATGATGGTTTTGAGAATCTTGTTGGTTGAATTAAAAAAACCGTTGGATGTCTGGGTGACTCCTTCGAAGTTTTCATGATGTAACTATGATTTCATAAAAATATGATTTTATATTCGAGGTTTATAAATGGTGATTGATGGTCTTTCTTTTTATTGAATATCACATACTTGTATTATTATTGACAAACCCTGACCTGCAAAAGTCGAAGTTGCTGGCCATCACCGTGAGGTGACGTAACCATAAGGTAAGTGATGTGAAAAAAGTGAATAAATTTAAACTAAACTAGAACTAATTAAAATTAAACAGTGAAGAGTGTGCAATCGTGCGAGTAACCCACTACAGTTATTCAGAGCTTAAAAGACAGTACGACTACCAAAGAATAGTCAAGCAACTAAAGTACACTTATTACACAACATTGATAAGTTCGTACGTCTAAATTGAAGATAATGTCAGAACTGCCAAAGGTTCCTTGAGTGCCACGAAGAATCAGCTATCTAGGTCCTAGAGGGGCGAAAAACAAAGTTGAGCGGGTCAGCAAAACAATGCTTATACAAAAACCTTTAGTTTTTAATATACCAACCCCTTGCTGTAAAACAAGTATAATTTCCTTAAAGAAGAACATGCAACGTAAGTAAGTATGTATCCACAGTTCCATAGAAAATATATACGAGAAATATGCCAAGTTATGATAAAATCAATGCCACAGTAATATAATCATGAGATAATAAATATAAACAGTTTTCTCATCATCTAAGCTAGCACACAAGTTGGAATTGCCTAAAGCAACATGTATGACAAGACTGGGTGTAATTATACGCTCTAATACTACAATCAAGTGAAGACTGGTGCTAAGCACGGTCACATACATGTCGGAATTGCCTAATGCAATATGTACGACAGGACTGGCACCTAAACTTAGATCCAAGGTGAGCGAACGGTGTAGATGTGAATATACATGTGGAAGACTGGCCCTGGCCCTGGGCGGAGTACCAACATTGGGGTGCAGCAAGATGAGCATATACAATATGTAAGAATGTCATGACAGTAATATCCCAACCATATAGCAGCATTGGCATTATAAGTGTAAAATGAAGTAAATACGCATTTATGGAAACTATAACATGTATAAGTTATAAAATAAACTATCCACTCACAAGTACGTCATCGAGTCATAGCCCTCGAGCCTAGCCTGGCCTAGTACCTCCTCGGGATACGTTTCCCCTATATTTGAAATATTTTTGAATTAATTAAAGCATATATACGGAAACCTATATAAAACCCCCATAGTTTACTCAAACCTTAGGTTTAAATATACGAATGTGACCTACTTGACGTCACGAATATCTCCAAATTTTTAGAATTAATTTTGGACCCCACACTCACCCCCACGCACCGGCAAAGGCACGGCCAAATGTGCCCCCACGTGCGGCTAGTCACCTGGTGTTCGTCACGAATATTCTATCAGTTTGACAAAATATTTCGTTAACTTTAACTAAAAGAGTTTGATGCCATTACCTGATGCCGTCTAAATATTCTGTCAACTTTGACGGAATATTCTGTCACCTTCTCCAGTGAGCCTCGCCGGTCGTTGCCGTCTGCAACTTGAATCTCGCCAGTTTTCTGGAAAATTTTCAAACTTGCATAACTTCTTCATTTCTCAACCATTTTTGACCTACTTTATATGGATTTGAAGCTCATAAAGAATAGAATTGCGTTATACCTATTTGGAGTCCAAAAAGTGGACGGAGGTAGTTAGAAAACACCTCGAACGCTCCGGCCAAAAGTGAACTCCTCTAAACTCAGTTGTTTCGATGTTGTTTCTTCACCAAAACTTCACTAAGGACCTCGGAGAGTTGAATGAAAGCCTTTAAAGTTCCAAAAAGCTTGTAACTCGGTCACAAACACGTTGAACAGAAAGCACTGAGTTTGGACCTCACGAGTTCGACGTTGAAAACTCGTTCATTTTGAATTCTAGTGGTAAGGTTGTGTTCGTGAAGATAAGATGAACACGATGGTGGTGTTTTTAAGCTTGATCTATGAACTTTGATGCTCATTCATGGACGCTGCAGAGGGAGAGAACATACGGGAGAGAGAGAGAGAGAGAGAGAGAGAGAGAGAGAGAGAGAGAGAAAGAAATGGCTTTTTCTGATTGGGTGCCGTGTAAAGGGAAATGATGGGATTGGTGAGAGATTTGAGGGAGTTCATTGGTGAGTGAAATAATGGGGGCTGCACCAGTTGGGTTAAAAGGGTAGATATGATAGGATTTGTAGGTTTCTTTTAGTAAAAGAAATCGAACTTATCCGAAACAGGTATTTCTACACTGGTAAAAATCACGTACTTTTGTAATAACATGCACAATTAAATTACAGAACGAGAAAATAAATAAGGAGGGAATAGACATGTCTACATCATTTGCCACTAAGGGCATTATAGTTATTTCACATACTCGAGGACAAATTACATAGAAAATTAGGGACAGGTCGTCACAATTGTCACTCACCTGAGCTTCGCAGTTTATTTGAGTTCTGGTTGGCCAGTGCACCATTCCCATGATGTAAGCACTGATTATACATGTGATAAATTTGGGTAGATTACAAGAAACCACTAGATATTTTGGATTCCGTTGAGTGGTCTAGAATCCTTGCTTTTGTTCATTTCCATAAGGTTAGTCTAGAACCCTAGATTTGAATGAATGAGAATTACACCAAAAGACCTTGTGAATATTAATTAGATTCACCATGTTTAATTACTTATAATTTAAGTAGAGAATTATGTAGAGTGGTGAAATGATATGTTTTCGCATTGATTGATTAACGTAATTAAATGCTAAGATCATGCATCTTTGATTCATGAATTGATTAATTGACGAGATTGTGGAATGACATTAGATATGATTGTTATTATTATGATTATTTTGGTTGATCAATGTGCCATGAGAATAATATTGTGCTTTATTGGTTATTTGATATGTTACATGCTGTCGATGAAGGTATCATGTTGAAAACATAGTGGTTTATATGATAGAAACCTTGAATGTCATGTGGGTTTGTTATGTAGGCCTGAACCTAGTAATTTCATGATTGTTAAGTTCTAATAATTGATTGAGGAATGTTATGCTTTTAGATTTGAAAGTACTATGATAAACGTCGAAGTGTAATGAATAGTGAACTACGAATGACTTGATTCCTATTGAGGGTATGTAGGCAGTCTAACGAAGAAGTTAAATGCAACCATAAAATGTATGAAAAATGCTATGAAATTTGAATCCTGATCTATACTCTGTACGTCTCCCGGATGATGGGTATGTTAGATATATGGGTATTTGGTAACATCACGTATCGATCCTAGACATATGTTGGGATCGGGGTGTGACAAATTTCAAATGGCACGAAGCCACATCAAATTTCAAATGGCATGAAACCGTATCAAATACCAAATGGCTCAAAGTCGTATCAAATCCCAAGTGGCACAAAGTCGCGTCAAATTTCAAATGGCATAAAACCGCATCTAGCTCAAATGGCACAAAGTCCTTGCCCACACGAGTTAAAACTGCACAAGGCATCAAATGCTCCTTCCCTGCACGAGCAGAAACTGCACAAGGCATCAAAATCCCAACAGATACACTTCTAACTATGCCGGTTTGTTTTCATCAAGGATATATAGGCTATCTAGTATGATATTCTAAATGCAATCGCAAAGCCCAAACACAAAATTGAATACTTGGTTCACCACAACCAAATTCACCAAAAATCCAAATTGAATCCCTGGTTCACCGCAACCAAATTCACCAAAAATCTAAATCGAATCTCTGGTTCACCGCAACCAAATTCACAACAAATCCAAATTGAATCCCCGGTTCATTCGATCAAATTCACCATAAATCTAAAATTGAATCCCTGGTTCATTCAACCAAATTCACCCAAGTAAACCAAACACTAATTATTTTTAGTGGGTCATCCACTCACTAAAAATTCCTAGACCAAATCAAAGGAACTACAAGTGATTTGATCCCTCAAAACAGCTCGACCTAGGTGCAGTCCCAAAATCAAACAAACACCCAAATCCTCAAATTTCATATTTTTCATGTTAGAATCAAAGAGTATTCCTTTCTCAAAAGATGGGTTGTAATTAATACGCGCATAGCCCAGAACTGGGCGAACTCAAAATAATAAAACCCTCTTCGTAAAAGTGAGCGAGGGTGAAATTGTGTCGAGTAAATTATTTGCCCTCGTGACAATTTTTTCTCAACATTATTTTTGGCACGCCTGGTGGGACTCATTCACCTTTTCATCTCTAATTATGAATAAATGAAATTTTGTGTGCTAGATGTTTTCTTACAGGATATGAGATGGTACCACAAGTTGTTTACTCCCTGAGCTTAACACACACAACTCATTTCAAGGCAGGATGTGCAAGGTGGGCTAGATGTTGAACGTCATCCATCATCGATCAAGCACCAGTCTCACTCAATGTCCAAAAGCCAAATCTTGGAGTCGAAACCAACAAGACAGCTGTCAAAGTCACGAAGACAAAGCAAAAGAAGATTCCGTCAAAGAACGCCACCAAAAAAAAGGCGAAGAAGCGTGTTGCTAAAGCTCTTAAGAAGAAAAGAAGTGAAGATGCGCTATCGTGGAAGCTACAGAATGCATCAACCAAAGCCGTGAAGGCCAAAAAGCACAGAGTCATCACGACCAATGCACTTAGAGCTGATAAAGCTTGCACCACAACAAAAATTGTGATTGGCTCAACCCCAATCACGTTGGTCACTGAGGAGCCTGTGAATCACCTCCTATTGAAAAAATTCGTGAGGGTCCAGATCTTCCTCAACTTCAGACGTTTGCCAACGAGAGAGACAACGTAGAACCTATAGAGAGTAAGACTTCGGCTGGAGAGTATCGAGAGGATACCATGGGTCATCCATTGAAATATGGAGAATAACATGGTACATGTCCTTCCTAAAAAGGGATGGGCAAAATACCATGGGTTAGGGTAACCGCGGTTACCAGCCCATTTAAAGTTCACAGTTACGGTTATGGGTAACCGTTTACACAAACAAAAGGTTATGGGTATAACTGTTTATCCATAAAATTTAAATGTGCGGTCATGGGTATTATCCGCGGTTATAACGAGTATCCATCGGTTATGGGTATTACCCGAGGTTATAACCGGTATCCATTTAATTTAATATATGTAAAATTTTGGAGCTTTGAATTTTTCGTGGTCATAACGGGCATCCATTTACAAAATAATCAGTGCGCACATGATTATTGTGTGTTTGGACTAATGAAAAGAAATGGTTTTCTTAAATCATGTTTCAATTGCCATAGATGCTATTAGGAACGGGGAATGAAATGGTTATTGTGTGTTTACGAATCATGTTTCAGCTTCTGAAAATACTTATAAGGGAGTACTAACCGATCTTCCAAAGCCTGGAGGTGGCGGTTATAACGGGTATCCATCGGAATATTTTGGAGCTTTGAATAATCTAGTATTCAAGATAATGACTATTTTTTGGTTTTACAAGCTTTACTTTGTAATCATATGGATTATATTAAAGACTTGCTTGGGTGTAGTAGAAAAATATCGTTCGTAAACTATTATTTCAATTATTGGAATTGTATGAGGACTTAAATGATTAAAATAGGGAAATGCATGCTAAAAAGTACCTGTAACGGTGCTGAATTGTTAGAAAACGAAAATTATGACAAATTTTTCTTTTGTAATTTTTAAGTTGTTAAAAAAAAAAAACATGTAGACAGGTAAAAAAGAGGTAAATGGGTAAAAAAATGATAAAGGGTAAAAAAAAACCAAGTAAATGGGTAAATGGTTATGGTTAAATGGGTAAACGGTTATGGTTAAATGAGTACACGGTTATGGGTACAGTTAATTGTTTATAAACGGTTATGGGTATTAGTATAACCGTTTATGCAATTACGCAACGAGTAAACAGTTATGCGGGTATGAACATAAACATTTATGGGTAAATAACCGCGGTTACCCGCTTGCCATAATCGTTGCCCGTCGCTACTCTGAACTCTAGTTGAATGCGGGACGGCTAAACATGCTTAATCGAGATACAGAGGTCAATGATATGACACATGTTGAATGGGTAAACACTAAATTGGTCGTTTTAGTTGTGTAAATTTTGATATTGTAGTTTACTCGCCGTTGCAGTTCAGTACTGTCTCACATGAGAAATTTTGTAACATGTGGGTTATAGTGATGAGGATGAAAGATGGCTTCAAAACACGCAGTAAATACGCTATCTTTAGACCTTATTTTAGCTAACACATTTAGTATCCCGCGTGGAGAGTACGTTCGCAAGAATAAAACTCAAAGGGCGAATAAGCCATGTGGATACAATGAAGCTTAGCAACTTGCTATTGTTGGTCACAAAAGACCCCCTTGGAGGGCTAACACAATAATGTGTGCATCACAAATATTTTTTTATTTTTTATTTATCTTGCACTCACGAAAATCAACCCAACACCGAAAGAAGACTTTCAAGAAACTCAAGGACCCTAGAACGGTGGCAGCCAAATAAACAGTGACGGCTGCCAATTATAAAAACAGTGCTGCAACTTGACAGTAAATAAAAGACAATGACATAAACATATACCAAACAACAATACAGGAGGCGACACAACATTGTGTTTGATAGGAAAGAAATACAAAGAAACCAAAAGAGGTAAAGAAAGGTAAATAAGGAGGAGAGGAACTGGCCTGTAGCCGTAGACCAAGACAAATCAAACACCACAATATGCCTTGACGGTATAGTCAGGTCCAATGCTGGCGTAATTTTTCTTCCTATATTGAGTATATTCCGAGGTATTCAATGGCTTGTATTGTAAGGGGTGGTCCTCGTCTATAAGCTCCTTTGGTGTCAGTGTTTCCCCTACCCTGAATGAAAATAATCCGCCCGAGTATCGTACATCATTCTCACTCCAGGTCACTCGATGTCTACAAGCTCGTATTCTGTCGTTGCTCCAAACCTAAGTCAAGCAAAACCACGCAAACATTCCCGCTAAGAAATTTATTATTATACATTTTCCAATACAAATATTGATATTTTGATTACAAAATATATCATTTCAAATGTTCTGCACCTTTAGAAATTAACAATAGTAATGATAATTTGATTACATACGTACGTATCACATAATTGTGTTCATGGCATACCTGAACTCCATCACCTGCTAGAAATATGAAGGATGAAGGCAGAGGATCAAAACATATCCACTCATCATCCTTTGACTTTATTTCTAGACCTTTGACATCATTTTGATAGAGTATGGTGGTAAAGTTTGTGTCTGTATGACCGTGGATACCACGGAGGATACTCATATCAGTTCCAGTTTTCTCAGCTGGCTCACTGTATTTGCTAAATCGGCACGTGTGAATTGTCGATTGAAGGTGATCATCAAGGTACTCCTCTACACCATAGTTTTCAAATACCATTCTCGTGACAGCATGATGTAGTTCTTCCATCGCTTTTATATACAAATCAGCAGTCTCACTGCCCAACAAAGAACAAATTAGTTGTGCAAAAGTACGTAAAAAAAATAACATTTCAATGTTTATGGTGGAATTAAGTTAAGTAAATCATACTGAAATACATCATTTCCATTGGGCCAAAAATGATGTTCGAATATCTGAGTTTGTTCAGGATTTGTAGTACCAGCAATCCCCAAGCTTTCGTAAGCCGCGCCCTCAACTCTTTGGTAGCCAGTGGGATAAGGTTTTTCGTAAGAACTTTTCTCTTTGGTTTCAGTTGGGAAATCAAACAACTCGTCCAACATACCGAAGTGGGCACTACAAAGCTGCGAAGAAATTTTGTCGGGTAATATTGCCACGAAGCAGCCAAGCTCCTCGAGTGCATGGCAAATGTCTTTGCGTATTGAGAACCAAGAACTTGTCCCAGGCTTGAAGCAGTCTTCATTGGATAAATCTACTATTGCTAGTCTGGCCATTGTTTGAGTATACTATATATGAAGAGGGTTTGAGGGTTCTAGGTTAAACTGCTAGATGTATATACCTAACTAACCAAATTACATTTATAGAGAAGCATGCATGTTATGTATTTTCTGATTTCTTTAATAGATTATACCTATTTTTTAATTTTTTATTAGAAGCGAGTACTACTTAGTTTACGATGTGAATGATTTGAACCCTGCCGATAACGCAGTAGATTGAAGATGAGTGCTCTATCCAATAGGTAACCCATTATAATTTTCTATGTACACTTGATTTGGATGGCTTATTATCGTAATAATCTGTCATTCACACCATGCTGTGAACACTAGTGAAGTCTTGTCCCTCTATTATTTGGAGTTTGATTAGATTTCTTACTTAGATGTGGTAATGGAATTATATGACAATTATAAGTGATAAAAATATTCTTAATATATTTCTTGTAATTTAGCGGTTTGGTGATATATCATGTACGTCGGACTTCTGATTGAATGCAATAATAGAGTTAAGTTGGATTAATTTAGTATTACAGGACAGAGTTGGATTAATTTGTATTATAGGACAGAGATGTAATTTAGCGGTTTACTTGATATTATAACACTTGATGCTAAGTTGGATTAATTTAGTATTATAGGACAGAGTTAACATAAATAAAAGAAGCCGGTCGCTATCCTTTTTTTTTTTTGGTCGAACACTCATCTCTACTACTGTGGTAGTGGGCCACTTACCCGGCTGCTGTCATTTGGCAAGCTTAAAATTTTATATTAAACTTTTGGCCGAGTTTACTAGCTTTATATATGAGTACAGATCCTCTCCGGATCTAAAAAAACTGAGCCTAAGAATCAAATGATCCGAGCCATTAAAATTTGATCCAATAGCTACAAACAGGGGACCTATCTAAAAGTTATAATAATTGTAGCCATTGGATCAAATTTCAATGGCCCGGATCATTTGATCATTAGGCTCAGTTTTTTAAGATCCGGAGAGGATCTGTACTCCCTTTATAAATTTGCTGACCTGAATCATTCGGCCAAAATCGAGGTGGGAAAGAAGCCTGCCACTGTCCTTTGCAGGTACATGGAATGATAAATTCGAGAGAAGTTGATTTTCACACACCATTTGAAAGAACGACAAATTCAAAAGAGGAAGTTGATTTTCACCACAATTAAACAAATGACAGTGAACAATATTAAACAAGGGTGTGTAAGAGAACATAAATTATGCGTATCTATCATTTCCATATAAAAGATAGAGATTACACCACAATGTGAATGAAGGGGTATGTCTTTATAACTAGTGGCAAATGCATTAAGGGACTTGGGTAGTCCCAAGACCACCTGGAAGCCCGAATAAGTGGTCGTAAGGACCTTCGAAGACCACCCAAGTTTGGTCATGTGGTGGACGAGAAGAAGAGCACGCCGGCGGGCCAGCGGCTGCAAGTTATGCAAATGATTAATGAAGAGAAAGAGGGCTATTTTGTTTTTAAAAGACTTGGCTAAAATGACGTCGTTTTGAGCCAAGCCAACTTTTTTTTTTAATACAATGATATATTTAGACTAAGTTATGCATCGAAACTTGGTCATTTAAAACAAACTGATTAAAAGCAAGTCTTCTTATTAAGCCACGTAATAGAGACCCCTTTTTTTTATTAAAAATAAATAAATAGAGTCTATTCTTTTTTTTCTCACCCAATATCTTATCCCATTTTGGACTTACTTTTTCCAATTGGATAATTCCCAATTCCAAATCCATGTTTCCTCTAATGCCACCCAACCGATCCCCAGGCCACCACTAGTTGCTCCACGCCTTCACATGTCTCCTCTCCACGACGACCACTTGGGTCACTTCTCTCCAGTCTCCACTGCCACCTAACCCCCCCACCCTTTCTTTTTTATTTTAATTTAAGAACCCTATTTTAGTATAAATTAATCATATAAAATATTAAAATTGATGTGTATTGAATAGAAAATTTAATTTCATAATAGCTTATAGATATGTTAAGTTGTTATGATTAGCCACTTAATACTAGGGTCTAATGATATTCATCTTCACTTGTAAGTGAAAGGTCTTAGGTTTGATTCTCACAAAAGAAGAAATTGAACCACATTATTGTGGCAAGTCCATTATAAGGCTTAGCCCACTATTGTTTGTTAAAAAAAAAGTTGTTGTGATTAAACTTCATAATTGATATTGTCGACAAATTTAATCTTTATAGCTTGTAATGTGGTTTTTACAAAGATTATAAAAGAAAAGTTGGTAGTTTATCGTCTAATTTTTCAAAGTTATTTTCGTGTATTTTTTTAAGCTTTTATATTGAGACCACGAGATAACAACCTTTCCCTCCCAAGTCTTGAGCACTGCAGCAAAAAGAGGGCAAGGTTCTCGAATGAAGTTTGAACTTTGAAGGAAGGTGAGAAGCTTGGGAACACAGAGGTTGAATGTAGAATAGTAACAAAATTGAAAAAAACCAGCGTCTTGATCATTGGTTTTTTTAAATTTTATTTTATTTTATTTTTACCAAACGATATTATCTACATTAAAAAAGTGAGAGAGTGAGTTAAGCTTCACAATGGGCTGCATCCTCATCATTGTGATTCAATCTCAAAGAAACAGAATCACCTCATGAATATTTAAAGGCAAAAAAGAAATGCGATACAAGGTCAAACAGTGATCAGTTTCTTAAACTTGTCTGTCAATTTCGTACAATAGTTACTGGCGCAAACTAATCCTAGCACTCAATCCTGTAAGGAATTCCAGTGTCACAATATCACAATCCTCATAGTTTCAGCTGTTTGCTATGAAACTGCAACAAGTAAGTCACCAAATCAACATATCATCCTAGAAAACATATGTATTATGTACAAGAAGAGAGGGTACTGCATGCAGTAATTTAAACTACGATATTACGAAGTTATTCGTAATTGTACTTTTGAACATGAAATAAATGCTCCGGTGCTTGGCCACCGAGAATGATTTGAGGTAAGCTGACTACCAATTTGTCTTTGTCATAATTGTGATGATGATTGAAGAGTAAACAGCATTAGAAAATTGAGCATATAATTGTACAGAATTGTGAATAATTAATGTAATACTAATTTGATTTAGTACCTAACATTTAGTGGTTTGGTTAGATAATTATAATGATTCCATGTCATATACATACAAACTTCACAAGGACTTGAAGCAAAAAAAAAAAAAAAATGAAGAAAGAAATAATAAAAGCAATAATAGCCGTCATTTGTTTGAGTGATGTGCCGTATGGAAAGTAAGAGAAAAATGAGTAAATTGTAGCTATGGTCCCTTAACTTTAACTCAATTGGAGCAATGATCCCTCAACTAAAAATCCATTACCATTGGTCCCTCAACTTATCAAAACGTGCAGCTATGGTCCCTCAACTAAAAATCCATTACCATTGGTCTCTCAACTTTAATTCAATTGGAGAAATGGTCCCTTAACTTTAACCCAATTGTAGCAATGATCCTTCCAATATAATTCATTTTGACAAATTTTTTGACATAGTTGACAAAAAGAACCATAATTATACACTTTGATGAGTTGAGAGACCCTAATTGTATAAATGGTCATTCTAACATAGCTTATTTTGACAAAATTTTGACAAAATTGATGAAAATGACTATAGCTACACATTTTGATAAGTTGAGGGACCAATGGTAATAGATTTTTAGTTGAGGGACCTTTGTTCCAATTTGATTAAAGTTGAGGGACCATTTGTACAATTTACTCGAAAAAAAAGGAGTAAAATAAAGTTCCTAAAGCAACGATGGCCATCATTCGTTTGAGTGATGGAACCGTGTGCGTGTGCTAGCGTGCGTCTGTGTCTATATATATATATATATATATATATATATAAGGACAATTAAATTAAGGGCAATGATGATTATATTTGAATGAATTGGTATAAACAAATAAAAAGAAGTGGACAAATGATTGATCTGTGTTTACCTTGAACTTGAGGTATTCGATGAATTGACTGTGTGTAAGAATTTTATGCCATTCAAAATTAGTTATGAAAATATTCTTCATAATGAAAATAATGAATTCAAAGTAATGATGCAAAATAAGTTTTATTGCAAAACTTACAGTGGAGCTTACAATTGATTTACTAACGATTAAGTTAGCAAATAAGAAAATGACTGATGAAAAGGATATTGGTGCACGCAGACATCTTTAGCATTCTAAAATTAAAAGTGTTTACAATTGCTGATTTCTTTGGGTACAGTGTGAACTCAAAGAAAGAAATTTTGCTTGATTGTGGAAAATCCAAACTTGGAACCTTTCATCCTTTGGAGTCTCATCTTATAGACTTGGAAAATGTCTTGGAAGACTTGCTTTCACAATTGGAATGATGACTTGCTTTCACTGTTGATGAATGATGACTTGCTTGCACTATTGATGAATAGTGAAATTGTTGGAATAATTGCTGCATTTACTGTGGAAGCACGGGATGGATGATTGAATGACTCCAAACTTTGTCAGAATCATTGGTGGAAACATGCTGGCAAATTGAACAATTTCATGCTTTGTTGGAATTATTAGTGCAAATATTGCCTGAACACTTTCGTGCGAATAACACCTGAACGCTTCACATGGTGAATTTGGAAAGATGATTGAATTTTCACATGTCTTTATGCAAATGAGTCCTGAGAATCTTGGTAGTCGGCCCACTTAGCTGACAGTGTTTTTTGACTTGTTGACTTGGCTGGTTGCTGTGAGGTTGCATCTAAAGATTTGGAGTCAGATTCTTCTTTAGTGTGGAGCATCGTTGCTTCTGCAAGTAATTGTTGAGCTAGGTCTATGAGTTGGGTGGCTTTTTCTTTGCTTTTTGAGCCTGTTGACTTGGATGACTTGGTTGTTCCTTTGAGTGATGATAATGGACTAATGTCCGATAATGACTGTTCCAGGATGGCTAGCAGAGATGGTTGTGCTAGCTGTGCCATAATTGATGGAGTAATATGAAATTCTGTGAGGACCAGACTGATGGTCTTCTGATAGTTGAATTTGTCCCACCACTTGACCGATATAATTCTATTGACTTCACCTATTTTGACTCCATAATTCCACTCCATGATCCACGAGACTTTGTATTTGGCTATGAAAGTTGGGAGAAGTGTAATTCTGTAGTTGAATCGGCTTTTGTCAAATTTCTACTAGAAACTGGCAAAGAGGACTTGCATAAGTTCTGGCAGGAGATTGGCTATTGGGTCGTGAATTGACCACCATTTTGGGAACCATGTAAGAAAATTCAATCTAAAAATCTTGTCAAAATTAATGAACCAAGAATGACTAAAATCTTTTGTTTGATGAAGAAAGATGTTAGTCTATGCATCAATGTAATCAAAATAATTGTAATGGTTGTTGGAAATGTTGACATATTGGGTATAAAGAGGTTTGGTTTTGTAAAGGGGGATTCCCCATTCGGATTCGGTTAAAAATTTTCCAATGTAAAAAGAATGGTAGAAGATTTTGTTTTCATGGGTTTTACTATAAAGAAGTTTGATTGAAATTGACTCAGTTTCACTGAGTATGGCTTGATAGCATTTCAGTGTTTTATGTGGTGCTAAACGATGGTAGTGGAAATTGGGTGAAAAAACTATTTTGGCTAATTTTTCTGGTGCTTGTTCTTGATTGAGATTGAAAGGGATAGTAAAAAAGTATTCATTGGGGTTTTTCTTGACATAAGGTGATGTTTTGGTACAACTAACTAATTGGGATGATGATGATTGGTATGTTGGGGTTCAATAAGGATCATATTGACTAACTAATGTCATTTGGTAATTGGGACGTGGTGTTTGGTAGTTTGGCCTAAGGTTTCCTATTGTGGAACTTAAGGGAGTGAAATGGTTGGTAATGGCTAAGGTCGATGAAGAATCTAGGCTTGATTCTTATTTTACCGAGGGTGGTTGTAGAGTGGCTGGAAGCTTCCTCTGATCAGGTCTTCTTGTTGTCATTCTTCCCTTCCAGAAATTCTCTAGTTAGGAAATCAAGGATGCAATTTTGACCACCTTTGATGTATTCGATTTCAAAATAAAAAATACTTAATATAGCTTGCCATCGTGCAAAAATCTGTTTTGATGCAATCTTTTGAACATCGTTTTATAAAATATGCTTTGCAGATTTACAATCGAATTTGACTAAAAACTTTCGATTTAATAAATCATCTTGAAATTTACTAATACATAATACTATAGATAATATTTCTTTCTTAATAGTACCATAATTACGTTGTGCTAGATTCCATACTCCTAAATGGAAATGAACAATTTGTTCAGGAGATCCGAAAGAGATTGACTGTTTGAGAATACCTCCATAACCAATATCAGAGGCATCAGTTTCAACAATTTTGAAAGAACTAGGAGTTGGAATGCCAAGACAAGGCAAAATCTTAACATATGATTTGATTTGTTTGACTATGGAAGTATGAGTATTGGACCATGATGAGGTATTTTCTTTTAGACACTCAAACAAGGGTTTGCATTGTTGTCTAAGATGTGGATAAAATTCTGCAACATAATTTAAAGATCCTAGAAATCTCTGTAATTGGGTTTTGTCAGTGATTTCATTCGGGAACTTATCTGCAAATTGAATCACTCTATCTATTGGTTGAATGGTTGAGTGGTGGATATTGTATCAAGAAATCTAATTTTGGTCTGGAATAACTTAATTTTGGTTGGTAAGACAACTAATCCATTTGACTTAATTATCGTAGCAAACATTTTCAAGTGTTTCCAATGCTCATCTATTGATTTGGAATAAATGAGAACATCATCAATGTAAACAATTAAGAAATGACTTTATTGATTAAATATTTCATTCATGATATTCTGAAACTCACTGGGTGCATTCTTTAGACCGAATGGCATTACATTCCATTCATAATGACTGAAAGGAGTGCCAAATGCAGTTTTGTATTTGTCATCCTCATGAATTTGAATCTGCCAAAATCCAGACTTCATGTCGAATTTTGAGAAGATTACAACTTGACTAAGTCTCTTAATTAAATCTCTTTTGTTAGGAATTGAATACTATATCCATTCCAAGACTTCATTAAGAGGTTTGTAATTAATGACTAACCTAGGAGTTCTTTTTTCTAATTCAGTTTGGACATAGAAAGCAGGACAAGACCATGGTGATTTACTTTTTCTAATTGTTCCTTTATTGAGAAGTTCTTAAATTTCTGCTTTGCTCTGCTTTGCAGAATTCCATAACTTCTTGACTCATTTGAATTGGCCTGGCTTTGGTTGGTATTTTCTTTTCATCAAATTCTTTATTGTAAGGAAGTTTAACAATGTGTTGTTTTCTGTGCCAAAAAGCATTGGGAATGTCCGAACAAATTTCATTAACAAGTTTCTTTTGAAAGTTGTCAATGGTTTGTGACAAAGATTTGTTTGTTAATTGTTCCTCGATTCTTTTGTAATTAATTTCTTCCTTTAAGAAATTAATTTGTTGTGATTTATTGGTGACTAAATTGATGGTTTTTGAGATACTATCTTTTTGTAATTGTCTTAATTTTTTTAGATCTGTTTCTGTGCAAAACTCAAATGTGATCTTTTGACCTAGCATTTTTGTGGTTATGCGATTATGGTGTGCTTTGAAGGGTTATAAAAGAGCTATGAAAAGGAGACCTAAAATGACTGAGTGTAAAATATTTGAGTGCTAATATGTGAGTGCTACTAGACACACCCCACCCACCATAGAAAATTAAAAGAGTAAAATGTTATTTCCCCACCTGCCATTATTCCTAAAAAACCATAATATATATTTTTTAAATAACTCTAATATATCTTTAAATAATATTATAAATAAATTTAAAAAATAGAAAAAATGAAAGAAAATGCAAGACCTAAGACCTAGATTCACTATCTCCTACACACCTTAACACTGCTCTGCAGAGACCCCAGATCCCCAAACCACTCTTCTTCCTCCTTTTTTGTTAAAACCACAGATCTCACACCCAATTCTCTTTTTTCTCCATTAAAGTTTCTCGCCTTCATCTAGCTCACGTCCATTCCTTCCTCCAACCTTTTCGTTGATTCTAATCCAAATCTTTCCCAACCTCTTTCCACCAAAGATATCACACCCCACCCACCATTATTTATTTATTATTTTAAATTATTTTTTGTTTTTTCAAAATTTTAATACTGAATTAAATAGGGGTTTAAGAGTCTTCTTTTAAAAGAATAAATATGTTACTAACATTTTCATTAAATGGTGGGTGGGGAAATAAGACACCGGGGTGAGAATATCATCACTCAAATATTTTTAATCAAAACAAATGGGGTTTTAAAACAAACATTGTTTTGACAAACATGGACTTTTGGGATTTCATATTTTAATTGCATTGGTAACTGATTTGTTGCACTAAGAATTTCTATTGATTTATGAAAATACTTAGTTGGAATTAAACCTTCTTAAATACAATTCAAGTATGCTCTTGAGTCAATTAAGGCAATTGTGTCTAACTGAAAGTCTTCAATTATTATTTTTATTTTAGAACACCATTTCTGGATTCTAATTTTTTGTAATAATCCTAACACCAAGTTATGTGTTGAATTTTCTTCAAGTTCTAATTGTTGATCGAATGAAGAATTATTTTGTTCTTCATCTGATGGGGATTGGATGTCATTTTTCCTAAGAAACTATTGTGATTGAATGCTACTGAGATGTGAACAAATTTCTAGGTTTTCTGATTTTAGAAACCTAATCTCATCTTCGATTTTATTGACTTATCCTTATAAATCCTTAACAATAATTTCTTTCTTAGACTTATTGAACCTTTCTAGGGTTGTGCTAAGACTGATTTTTTGGGTTACTTCTTGAGAGACTAATTTCTTGAGCTTTTTTAAGTAAAATGATTTTAACTCAGGGTCATCTACTTTACTAATTAATTCAAGAAGAAGATCTTGGTCTTCTTGTTTATTAAGGACTAGATTGTTTTTACAACAAGCATCTGTACATCCTATCTTAATGTTAAGGATGAAAGACTACTTGAGGAATTACTGGAAGAAGATGAATTAGAACTTAAATCATCTTCGGATTGATTATGGTCTGTGTCTTTCAATTCTCAGACTTGGATTAATTGAGTTTTCTCTTACTCGGAGATTTTCAACTGGTTGATTGTTTTCTTGACTCTACATTTATTTGCATAATGACCAAATTTGCCACACTTGTAGCATTTTCCTTTTTGTTCTTGGTTTTTGGAGTGGAATTTTCCTGAGGGTTTCTTCTTCCACTTGTTTGACTTGGGTTTCTCATAAAATATATTTGTTTCAAAATTCTTATTTTTGAATTTGTTGTATTTGGGATGTCTCCTACTGGAGTACCTATTTGGGTACCTATTGTAGGCTTCAGATTTTTTCTTTCTGTTGGATGGAGCAATAGGAGGTAATCCATATTGTTCACAAAATGTTCCTAATTCATATTTGGCTATTGACTTGTTTTGTGATTTTCATATCAATACACATTTTCAATCGTTCTTTTTGAATAATATTAATAATATTGCCATAAGTAAGGGTATGATATGATATGATACCTTCTTCATTAACTAAAACGTTTCAGATTTTGTGAGCAAATAGATTTGGTAATCCATTAATGAATTTTTCTTTCCAAAATGGTTGATTACTATCTTCTCTAAGCATGACTCTGGACATGAAAATAACTTTGTACCACCTAAAATCACTTAGGGTTGGGCATCTTAAGTTACTAAGTTGGTCATGAATTCTGGAGGTGACATTACTGGGTGTCCCTATGAAATGTTCTATAATGGTGAAGAGTAGTGTGTTGACTGCATCTGGGACTCCTCGTCCTACATGTTCATCAAAGATGGGTGTTCCATCTTTGTCCTTTTTGACTGCATTTTTAATTTCATTTCTTGATTGTTCAGTGAGATGTTTTTCCTACCAGGAATGGAGCATTCTTGTAAATCCAATAACCAAAAGGTCTATATATATATATATATATATATATATATATAATTTTATATATTTAAGAGAAGGGATTCTACTTCTTAAAAAAAAAAAGGTTGAGTTGTGAGGCATGTACCACATCGATATTTAACAATTTTTTTTTTGTTATACTTTATAGGTTATTTTTGTAAAATATTAACCAAATACGAAATTGAAAATATTTGAAATATTTAATTGAGTTCAAAGAAATTAACAAACATTTTGTTATATAAAAAAATAATGAAATTTCATCGTGATAATCAAATAGGCAAATTGTTTCAAACTAAATTAAATTGGACTATCATTGGACTATCAATCTTCTCATCTTGAAAAAATGTTAAGTTCATAGATCATCCGTGCAAAAATTTAATTTAGTTTGAAACAATTTGCCTATTTGATTATCAAATAGACAAATTTTTGCACGAATTTCAATGATCCGAATCGTCTATTTTGTGATGATCAAATAATTAAGTTTCAAACAATTTGCCTATTTGATTATCAATCTTCTCATCTTGAAAAAAATCCAAATCCTTCATATTCTGAACTTTTCAATATGTAAATATCTACCAAAGCATGTTCTTCAACATTCACTTCAAAATTAGCAGCTGTTTGGATAAGAATCATCAAAACACCATCCTCTAAATACTCAAGCATAAATTGGTGGGGAGTTTTAATCAACCAAACTAATCTCTTCAACCATTTGTTATTCAAACAAATGAAAAATGTCACCCCTGATCTTCATACGCAACGAAAATCATGCTCTGATGCCACTTAACGTAGGGAAAAAAACCAAGGAGTCTCGGGTGATGAGGGATGATAACATGAGAATCGCTCAACCACGGGGACAGATTCAGTCACGTCTCTACGGGGATAGAACCTGGGAATCACTCAACCAAGGGCAACAAAATCACTCACTTTACTAATTGTGGATATACTTGACACGACCAAGCCTAACATTTGATTTAAGGAAAGAGAAAATAACTCTCTTCTTAGATTAACTTTAATTCACTATTTCACTTTCTTAAAGATACATTTGGAGCCCTTTAAATAAAGAGATTACAAAGCATTAGTAGAGTAAATATTTAATAGCAAGATAGTTACTAGGAAGAAGGTTCTAAAAAACGCTAGGCGCTAGTCGGGTAGTGGACTGAGGCCTAGCGTCTAGGCGCCTAATTTTTATTAATTTTATTTATAACAAAGCTAGTTTATACATAATAAGATGGGCTAATTATTATTAAGGTAAGCATAATAAGATGGGCCCAGCCCAACCACCCCACCCATTCTAATCTTTTTTCTTCCCCTCTCTCCCTTCTGCATCATCATACCTCACTCTCTTTTATTGTACGTATCCTCATTTCCATCAACTTAAAAAAAGTAACCAAATGCAAAACCTCTATCTCTTTTATTATTAACTTATTAGAAACCTCGGTTCTATCAACATAAAACATAATCAAATGCAGAACTTGTCTCTCTCTTTGGTTATTTGAAACCTCATTTCCATCGCCTCCATAAGCTTACTCCAAATCGTGCAGATAACTCTGCCAATCAAATTGATTTCATCAAGAAACAAATGCTCCTTGTTTTTCTCTTCTCCCTTTCAGCATCTAGCCTTTCTCTCGCCACATCCACGAGTTCTCCGAACCCCCAATTTTCATCCTAAAAACCCAGAAGAATTTCGAAAATCCCGATTATCAAACAACATCGGCGTGGCTCGTTGCTTAATAGCGGTTTTCTGAAGAAATCAGAGATGGGTTCTTTCAACGATTAAGTGGGGTTTGTCTGTATGGCCGAGATTTCTAGTGTTCTCTTCTTGTCAGATCGACGCGAAACATTGAACCGCCAAGGCTTCGACGAGGTCGCCTAGACAGCCGACTACCACCGCCTAGATAGTGCCTAGGGGACTAATTAACTCCTACCCAATTTGATGAACGATTTGGCAAAAATCTCATCGGCACTCCAACGTCCAGTGCCTATGTGCCGCCTAGGATGATTTTTAGAACATTGACTAGGAAACTCAATTAAAAGAGAATGTGACACCTTGAAAAATTGTAAGTATATGAATAATAAGAAAATGAAGCAATATATGATTAAGAATAATTCAGTGGGGAAATGTGAAACACCATTCCTGTATTTGATTATGAAATTAAGTATTTTGTAGTCGTAATCGTAGTTGAGACGTATTTATAATTACGGCGGATAATTTTCCATTAAGTAGAGAATGATGAAAATGTCCCTATTTGGTTCACGTAATTATACGAGGATTTATTTTATTCTCATATATTTTATCATATTTCTTGGCATATTGGGATAGAGCTCGATCTCACAAACGTAAAGCCGCAAACCGTTTGTGAAATGGAGTTATAACAAATCAGATATGAACGAGTAAAATTAGGGGTGAAATGGTCATTTGACCATAATCTGGAATGCTCTAGATAATTCTTAGGTACCACATGTGTGGCAATGGCTAGGAGAGAGGGGGAGAAGCCCAATTAGAAAAGGGAAAGGTTGAAAAAGGAAAGGAGAGAGGAGTATCGGATCACCCTTGACCCGGTTCCTCTATGCAACCCGACCAATTCCCTCCACCCCCACCGACAGTTTTGCATTGGTTTTTCTGGAGAATCATGCCAAAATACACCTGGAAACACTCCACTACCTTCCCACTATCTATACCACCCTAAATTTGGTGAAATTTAGCATTGAAATGGTGAAACCCGCACGGTGGTGCGACGGGGTTCGTGGTGGCAATTCCTCAAATCCTGAATCTAAACCCTCCAATTAACACTACCTTTGGACTCCCCTTAAGGCCTGGAACAAAGACCCTGCATTGGTTGGGGCATCAGAGCTATTTTGGAGTTGAATCAAGAACACCTTTTTTTCTAGGGTTTCTGACAGATTTGAGTGAAATTGAGGTGTTTCCCAGCCGAATTGCACTTCGACTTAGGTATGAAAATTGTTCCTCTCATTAAACTCTACTTGCTTGTGAAATTTAGTAATTTTTAGAGTTCGTTGGAAAATTAGGTTTCTGTTCGCCAGAAGCTACCACGTGCTTTGGCACGTGGCCGGTGGGCCAATACTGCCATTTTGTGCCAATTTTGATATTCTAATTACAAATTTGGTATCCATATGATGTGTTTCAATTATTATAACTAATGTTGGTTATTTCAGATATTTGAATTAGTTAGAAATGGATTGAAATTGAAAGGGTACACTACGAATGGCTTGATCCTTTTAGGGTACATAGGCTGTCTAACAAGGAGGTTAGATGCAATCATAAAAATAACTGAGGATAATCTTTTATTGAAAATTTGTCTAGGAAAAGGATTTGGTTGATTAATATAAATATAAATCTTAGGGTTTACAATTTTGGGCCTACCTTAATAATCATCTTTTGAAATAAATTTTTGGGTCGTTACAGTGACAAAGGTTTTGAAAGATGTAAAGTCACTAAAGCATTAAATATATTTGTTCCCCATGCACTGCATCAAAAAAATCAACAAGCACAAAAAATACATGTGCATGTCATCCACATTAAAGCAGAAGACCATTTGCCACGTGACAATCCTCATGGTCGAGTTTCATTCAAGATCAAGTTTCCTCCACCCTTGAATCAAACTCGATAGTTGAGAAATGAAGTAAATTCAAACCTTTGGAGGAAACCAAAAAGCTCCCTAGCCAAAGTAAACACTTTTGTTCTTTATCCAAGCTCGTGGAGAATCCACAAGCACAACAAACATGTGCTGATTCATCTACCACCCAAGTCAAAGGTCATTCACCACTTGAAACTGTTCGTGCTCTCATTTTGTTCAAGATTAAGCCTCGATGGCCCTTGAAGAAACTTCCAACTCAATTCAAGATCAAGCCTCAACGACCCTTGAATCAACATCTACATTGAAGGACTTCAAAGTACAGTGGTCAAAGTACATCCACTATGCGGAGAGACATCAAAACGCATTGTCTACACGTGACAAGAATGTGTATACTCCGCGCCTTGAAGTAGGGGCATTTGTAGGCTTTGAAATTTCGGTGAAATAAATATTCATCAACACGTTAAATTTTGGCATAACAAGGCATACGTAGCATGCACCGTGAATCTCACAAATTGTACACACGGCATGTGACTCATCAAAACCGAACGAGTCAATAAGGACGTAACGCGATGACATTTGGTGAAAAATAGTTATGAATTATTTTTATTAATTCTTCAATTAATTTTAATTTAAGTCAAACAAATTAACTGATGGAATCAAATCACTAACCAAGCCTCAAATCAAGTCCTAGTTCTTTTGTCAATTAATCAAGTCCACAATAAAAAAGATTGAGAACAATCAGCCATTCAGAACCACTAATAAAAGATGCCCCCACATTTAATGTGCAAAATGAAGTATGCAAAGGAACAATGTGGATACAATGAAGCCTAGCAACTTGCTATTGTTGGTCACAAAAGACCCATTTCGATGGCTAACACAATAATGTGTGCATCACGAATATTTATTATTTTTTATTTATCTTGTACTTACGAGAATGAACCCCGCCCCCCCCCCGCCGAAAAAAGACTTTGAAGAAACTCAAGGATTCTAGAATGGTCGCAGCCAAATAAATAGTGACGGCTGCCAATCATTCAAGCAGTGTTGTAACTTGAAAGTAAATAAGAGACAATGACATAAACATATACCAAACAATAATACAGAAGGGCACAAAACATTATGTTTGATAGGAAAAAAATACAAAGAAACGAGAAGAGGTAAAGAAAGGTAAGGAGAGGAATTGGCGTCTAGCCTTAGACCAAGGCAAATCAAACGCCACAATATGCCTTGACGGTATAGTCAGGTCCAATGCTGGAGTAATTTTTCTTCCCATATTGGGTATGTTCCAAGGTATTAAATGGCTTATACTGTAGGGGCTGGTCCTTGTCTATACGGTCCTTTGGTGTCTCTCTTTCGCCTACCCTGAATGAAAATAGTCCGCCCGAGTATCGTACATCATTCTCACTTCAAGTCACTTGATGTCTACAAGTTCGTATTCTGTCGTTGCTCAAAACCTGAGTCCAACAAAACCGCGCAAACATTCCCTTTGAGAAATATATTAATATACATTTTCCAATACAAAATATTAACATTTTGATTACAAAATATATCATTTCAAACGTTCTGCACCTTTAGAAATTAAAGAAGAGAATGCTTTAAATGTGTTAATTGTATTCTTCTCATTCTGAGGTATATATAATCATGTACAATCCTACTACAAGAAGGAAAGAATAATTACAAGCAATCTATCACCTAAACTAGGAAACCCAAAGTTATAGAAATCCCATAATTAAAGGAAATGTTATACAAGTCAATACTCTCTCTAAAGTTGGTGCATATATGTCACACATGTCCAACTTGTCCAAAAACATTGAAAACTTGTCGCTAGAACCAGCCCCTGTAAGTATATTTGCCACTTGATCCTCGGTCCTAATTGAAGGAAATTCAATTACTTTTCCTTCCAATTTTTCTTTAATGAATAACCTATCAACCTCTACGTGCTTAGTCCTATCATGTTGTACTAGATTATGAGCGATATCCCTTGCAGCTTTGTTATCACATAATAACTTCATCGACTGACTATGGTTAACCCCCAAATCCTTTAATAGAAACTTAATCCATAAGAGTTCACAAATACCAAGAGCCATACCTCTATAATCTGCTTCTGCACTCGATTGAGCTACTACATTCTGCTTTTTTACTTCTCCATGTTACCAGATTGCCTCCAACAAAGGTGAAGTATCCTGATGTCGATTGTTGATCATCTACCAAACCCACCCAGTGCGGTATATCCTTCAATCCTGAAATGCTCATTCTTCTTAAACAAAATTCCTTTTCCTTGACTCCCTTTCAAATAACGCAATATTCTCATAACCGCACTCATATGTTGCTATCCTGAATAATGCATATATTGACTGACCACACTCAGGGCATGAGCAAGATCAAGTCTTGTATGTGCCAAATACATCAATCTCCCAACTAAGCTCTGATATCAAGTCTCGTATGTATTATTTCTTCTATAACTGTGGGGTCAAGCTGCAAGGGAGCCGTGTCACCCACCATCTCAAGTTCAGCATGAAGCTACTATGCAGCAACAACCTACTTAGAACTAGGCTACTGTGTAGTTGGTGTCTCCTCGGCAGTAGGCTGATGTGTTGTGGCCTGTTGGTTGGCGATAGGCTGCTGTGCAATCAACATCTGCTCGGCGATAGGCTATTGTGCAGTGGCTTGCTGTTTGGTGGTGGGTGGCTACACAATAGCCTGTTACTCGATTCCATAATCGAACAAACGAACTTTCTCACCTTGAAACTCCCCCTGAAGTGAGGACTTAGAGGAACAAAAAAACATGTCTGTTTCATGAAAACTGACATCGGCAGTGATAAACATTTGCTTGGTTGAAGGGTGATAGCAATGATAGCCCTTCCTGGTAGTAGCATACCCTAGAAACACATATAGGAAAGCTCGAGGTTTGAGTTTGCTTTACCATTGGGGGCAGTGTACGTAGACAAAGACCACGCATCTAAGAACTCGAGGCGGAGATTGGGAACCGGTAGGCAATTGAGTAAGGACACAAGTGTCTGAAATGGTGTTTGAAACTCGAGAGTACGAGAGGGAAGCCGATTAATAATGTAGGCAGAAGATGTGAGTGCATCACCCTAATAATGCAAGGGAAGCCGTGCCTCAAGGAGAGAGGCACAAACTATTTCTAATAAATGTCGATTCTTTCGTTCAGCGACCTCATTCTGCTAAGGGATATACAGATATGTGGTTTGATGAACAATACTGTGCATATCAAAGAAAGAGCGGAGCTCGATATTAGCATACTTGCCTCCATTATCACTGTGAACCACTTGAATGTTCATATTATATTGGTCCGAAACCATTTTGTGAAATTTTTGAAAGGCCATACTAACTTCACTTTTTTATTTTAACAAAGTAACCCAAGTCATTCTCGTACAATCATCAATAAACGTGACAAACCAATGAGTTCCACCACGAGATGCAATTTTTGAAGGGCCCCAAACATCCGTGTGCATAATCATAGAAGGAATAGAACTCTTATTTGAACTTGGAGTAAAAGAAGTTTGATGGTTCTTAACCATTTCACACACATCACACTTAAATGAAGAAACATCATTTTTCACAAACAAACTAGGAAATAACTTATACAAATAACCAAATGAAGGATGGCCAAGATGATGGTGCCACATCCATACATCTGACACTTTATTATTCTATGCTAGAGTCTCATTCATTGACAGTGCTTGAGTGAGCAATCTAGAGCTACTAGAATTCAACACGAGAAAATACAGCTTCACTCATCTAATACCATAACCAATCGTCTTCCGTGTCCGGATGTCTTTAAATACACAAAAATTAGGCCAAAAAACTACCAAACAGTGTAAGGTAAGGGTTATTTGAGCAACCGACAATAAATTATAATTTAAGGAGGGAACCACATGGATAATATTAAGTTTCCTGGTATTAGAAAGAGAAACAGTGCCTTCCCCAAGAACTGGGGCGACATCAACGTTAGCAACATTAACCTTGGTGTGGGTGGAGGTTTTTAGTGAGGAAACCTGTCTAGAATCACAAGTCATATGTTTAGTGGCTACAGAATCAATTATCCATGTATTATTCATAATAGAAGTGGAAACATTAAGTGCCTTACCATCAGTACCTACCGCCGTAATCAAAACTGATGCTTCGCTTGATACATCTTCTGAATCATTCTTGGTTTCTGCAATGAAAGCTCAAGGTTTATTCAAGCGAGGGCCACGCGTCTTATCTTAATTCTTGGGATACCTAATCAGGTCGAAGCATTGGCTCTTGGAGTGTCCCGTCATGCCACAATGTGGACATTTACCTTGAGGACGATCACGACTTAACTGGCGGTTCATGGTTGTCTAGTTTTACTCTCAGACACACCTCGGTCGGTTCAATTGGAGGAGCCGCGAGCCTTGGCTACCATTGCAGCTGGTTCAAAGCTTTGGCCCACCATCTTCATAGCTTCCTTGCGATCCGCTTCACGATTAATGTACGCATAAGCAGTTTGAAGTCCAAGTGGTGGGTCTTTGCGTAGTATTTCTCCACGAACCTGATCAAACACATCATCAAGTCCACCAAGAAATAAATGCAACCATTGTCACTCAATTGTCTTCTGAAATATCACGACATCTTTTCACATGCCATGGCCAAATTGTTAAAGTGGTCTAATTTTGGAAAAATCTCTGTCAATTCTCCAAAGTAGCTAGCCAATGGCCGCTCATTCTGCCTCAGACATGAAGTTTTCTGATTCAACGAATAAATCCTAGCCTTATCATTCTCATCAAAATCGACAACCTTAAGAGCATCGCAGATTTCTTTAGAAGTTAACAATTGAATATACTGTTTCATGATTTCCGGTTTCACTGCCTACAAGAGCCAACTCTTAATTCTTTGATCTTCAGAGAACCAATCATCATATTTATGATCATCTTCTGCAAGTGCCTTGATAGACCCGCGAATATATCCCGTTCTCTTCCGTCCAGCGATATAAATTTGAATAAGAGGAGCCCATAAATTGTAGTTCTTCTCATTCAACACCATCCTAATGTTGAAGCTTGAATTATCCGGCTAAACAACAATCGAGGCAGTGTCGGGAACAAGTTAGTTGTTCTAGGTAGACATTTTCACATAGGGTGATAGACTTGTGCAACGGCAAGGACACTCACATATCAACGTGTCACATGTCACTTGCTACAATTCGGGGCTGAAACGGAACACAGCAACAACTTCTCGTTGCTCGCTGTTCATCGAAGGCGCAGCAATGGTGCTGGGCACGGCTTGGTAACACAAACCTAGTTAGGGTTCAAAAAATTTCTTTCCTTTTTTACGACCTGGCTCTGGTGCCAAGAAGAGAATGAGAATGCTTTGAATATGTTATTTGTATTCTTCTCATTCTGAGGTATATATAATCATGTACAATCCTACTAAAGTAAGGAAAAAATAATTACAAGCAATCTATCAATCTTACTACAATAAGGAAAAAATAATTACAAGCAATCTATCACCTAAACTAGGAAACCCAAAATTATAGTAATCCCAGAATTAAAGAAAATATTATACAAGTCAACAATTAACAATAGTAATGATAATTTACGTACGTATTACATAACTGTATTTGTGGCATACCTGAACTCCCTCACCTGCTAGAAATTTGAAGGACGAAGGCAGAGGATCAAAACATATCAACTCATCGTCCTTTGAATTTATTTCCAGACCTTTGACATAGTATGGTGGTGAAGTTTGTGTCTGTATGACCGTGGATACCACGAAGGATACTCATATCAGTTCCTGTTTTCTCAGCTAGCTCACTGTATTTGCTAAATCCGTACGTGTGAATTGTCGATTGAAGGTGATCCCCAAGGTACTCCGCTACACCATAGTTTTCAAACACCATTCTCGTGACAGCATGATGTAATTTTTCCATCGCTTTTATTTACAAACCAGTAGTCTCACTGCCCAACAAAATTAAGAACAAATTAGTTGTATAAATGTACGTAAAAAATTAACATTTCAATGTTTATGGTGGAATAAAGTTGAGTAAATCATAACCATTTCCATTGGGCCAAAAATGTTGTTCGAATATCTGAGTTTGTTCAGGATTTGTGGCACCAGCAATCCCCAAGCTTTTGTAAACCGCGCCCTCAACTTTTTGTAGCCAGTGGGGTAAGGCTTTCCATAAGAACTTTTCACTTTGATTTCAGTTGGGAAATCAAACAACTCGTCCAACATACCGAAATGGCCACTACGAATCTCCGAAGAAATTTTATCGAGTAATATTGCCACAAAGCAGCCAAGCTCCTCGAGTGCATGGCAATTGTCTTCGCGTATTGAGAGCCCTTGTCCCAGGCTTGAAGCAGTTTTCATTGGATAAATCTACTATTGCTAGTTTGGCCATTGTGCGAGTATACTATATATGAAGAGGGTTTGAGGGTTCTAGGTTAAACTGCTAGATGTATGAACCTAACTAACCAAAATTACATTTATAGAGAAGCATGCATGTTATGTATTTTCTGATTTCTTTAATAGATTATACCTATTTTTTAATTTTTTTTTTATTACAAGCGATTACTGCTTAGTTTATGATGTGAATGATTTTTTTTAAATTTATTTAGAAAAGGTAAGATATTCATTAATAACAAATGGAATACGTACATCAATGAGGATACGGTGGAAACAGAGGGCCTCGATAAAAACTTTGTCGGTTGAAAGGAAAAAGAGTATGCCTCACCAACATAATTTAATTAGGAATTGCTATCCTCAAAGAGAAGATCAAGAATTACATCAGAGGGTTCCTCAAACCAAGTCACAGTGTTACCATAACTCAAGCTCATACGTGCTAGGCTATGTGCCACCTTGTTCGTCTCCTTTATGTTGACTATAGCTGAAAGGTTGTTAGAGTTGTTATCAAATTAGTTAGTTAAATAGCTTAGGCTGCAAGCTAGTCGTGATGGCAATATAAACTGTTTTCTCATAGTTGTAAAGATGAATTCAGGATCAATGTAATCAATTGCATTTCTTTTTCTCTCTCTCTCTCTCTCACATTAGTTCCTTAGTTTTCTTTATAGCAGTAATGACGTCACATCATGCTGCCATTTGCTCCCCACTGCTGGCTGAGATGATGGCAGCAAAGGACACGGCTTTGTTTGTCAAGGAGTGGCAATTCCCAGCTTTGGTTATTGAAGGTGATGCAATGCTTGTGATGGAAAGACTGAAAAATGAAGGAAGTGATGACACCTCACATTTTGGAAACATTCTAAATGACACGCGTTCAATTACTCATTCATTGCCTAAGTGGAAGGTTGAATTTAGTAGAAAGTGATAACAGTTCTGCAAGAATGCAGAAAACAGACAAGAATGGAAGGTTCAATTCTTTCTGTTCTTGTCTGTTTTCTGCATTCTTGCAGAACTGTTATCACTTTCTACTAAATTCAACCTTCCACTTAGGCAATGAATGAGTAATTGAACGCGTGTCATTTAGAATGTTTCCAAAATGTGAGGTGTCATCACTTCCTTCATTTTTCAGTCTTGCCATCACAAGCATTGCATCACCTTCAATAACCAAAGCTGGGAATTGCCACTCCTTGACAAACAAAGCCGTGTCCTTTGCTGCCATCATCTCAGCCAGCAGTGGAGAGCAAATGGCAGCATGATGTGACGTCATTACTGCTATAAACTCCTTCTTCTCATTTCGAATCACCACCCTAATGCCACCTACCTCATGTTGTTCATCCCAGGCCACATCAAAGTTACATTGTACCCAACCCAATTCTTGTTTCTTCCATCTTTTTGGTTCATTGCTGCTGCGTGTTTGGTTTTTCCCATGCCATCACTAGAATTTTTGTAACCAACTTTGTCCTCTGTAAACTAACTCCAATGGTTCAAGCACCTTTCCCTGCCATAAAACAAGTTATGTTCTTTCTAATGCTCCAAATAAGCACGAGTAACAAATCAAAACTTCCTCTTGATAAATCACTAGCAAGTCTTGTAAACCAATCCGCTAAATGTCCCCCAGTGTATGTTCTACTCCGTAGACCCACCAGGCTTATCAACCAAATCGAAGCCGTTTTAGGACAATTCCTCATCAAATGCATCAGGGTTTCTTCTTTGCCGTTACAGAACATACATGCAGCTTCTCTAGTGATTTTCTTTATTTTCATATTGTCCCGTGTTGGTAACGCATTCATACAACTCTGCCACACACAAAGGCACTTTTCATTGCAAACTTCCCATTCAACTCTGTGGACCAGATTAAAACATCCGGTGTCTGAGAGATACTAAGTGGTATGGTCTGAATAGAGCTTCCTTCTCCAAGAAAATACTATTTATCACTTCTATGTTCCATGCAATCCCTGCCTCCGCCGAGATCAACTTCTCAACCGTAGTTGAATGATCCATTCCCATTGGTATATGGCTAAGAACTTTGAAGAAAGTTTCCCTTGGTAACCAACTATCACCCTAAATTTTAATAGAAGCACCATCACTCACTCTCTACCGAGCTCCCGTTCGAATTATTTTCCTAGCTTCCGCAATGCTTCTCCAACAAAATGAGGAGTATGATTTTATCGGAGCTAGGAGGAAGTCTGTGTTAGGGTAATACCTGGCCTTGAATAGTTGAGAGACCAGTGATGATTGTTGGTGGATGAGCCACCATCCTTGTTTTGCAAGCAAAGCAAGGTTGAATGCATAGAGATCCTTAAATCCTAACCCACCCTATCTCTTCGGTTTGCATAGTTTCTTCCAGTGAATACGACGCTTCCCATTTTCTTTGCCCCACCAAAATTGTGCCACAATTTGAGTCAGTTCATCACATAAAGTTTTGGGCAACAAGAACGTTTGAATGGTGTAAAGTGGCACAACTTGGGCCACGGTTTCAATCAAAATTTCTTTCCTCGCGCTGTTCAGAAGAATACCTTTCTAACCATTCAGTTTCTTCCACAGTCTATCTTTTATGCAGGTGAACATTTCTTTTTTCCCCCACCCACTAGGACCGGTAAACCAAGATAACATTCATGGAAAATCACTCTCGCCATCCCTAAACGGTCCGCAAAGAGTTGCCCATCAAACTCAGTCAAATTCCCACTGAAGGATACACAACTCTTAGAATAGTTAATAGCTTGGCCCGAGATTTCTTCATAAGTTTTCAACAAATGCTTCACCTACAAACATTCCTGGAGTGTACTACGAGCAAAAATGAAGCTGTCATCTGTGAATAATAAATGATTAATTACTGGTGCTCCCTTAGATATTCTAACGCCTTTGATTCACCCTTAACTCTCCCAAGCATTTAGAATGGCAGAGAACCCCTCTGCACATAACACAAGCAGGAACGAAGAAAGCAGATCACCTTGTTGAATACCTCTTTTTTGGGTGGATGTACCCGACGGGCTCACCATTTGATTTGAAGGAGTAGGATACGGTAGTCACACACGCTGTCACAAGGTTGATCCAAAACCCAATTTTTCCATGACTTGCTCGAGGAACCTCCATCTATACGTTCATATGCTTTACTGTTGTCTAGTTTCAATGCCATCACTCCATCCCATCATGAAGATTTCGTGTACATGTAATGAGCAATTTCCAAAGCAACCAAACTATATCCGGCCGATATCGGAGTAGATTGAAAATGAATGATGTATCCAATAGGCAATCCATTTCAATTTTCTATGTCCTCTTGATTTGGAGAAATTTTTCATTGTGACGGGAACATGAATGGTGCACCACATATTTTTATAGAAGTGGTGGAAAATTTTATTTTTTAAGTTATTAACTTTTTAACAACATATCCCACCATTTGTATAGTGACACGTGATGTACCATCCCGTTTGCCCGTCACACTGAAAAATCTCTCATTAATTTGAGTGGCTTTTTATTATAATGATCTGTCTCTCTCTTGGGCTTGTAAACCAAGATTTAAATCGTAGAAAATAAACTGTGTCATTCATACCATGCTGTGAGCACTAGTGAAGTCTTGCCCTCTTATTTGAAGTTTGATTAGATTTCTTTCTTAGATGTGGTAATGGAATTATAAGACAATTACAAGTGAAAAAAACACTCTTAATAATTTCTTGTAACTTAGGGGTTTGGTGATATATCATGCATGTACGTCGGACTTCTGATTGAATGCAATAATAGAGTTAAGTTGACGTAATAGATGAAGTGAAATTTTGAATATTACTTGCTATTATAACATTAGATGCAAAGTTGGATTAATTTAGTATTATAAGACAGAGTTAACATAATTAAAAGACGTCGGCTGATGTATTTTTGTTTTAATTTTTTTATCAAACTATAAATTTGTTAGATTAGATGTTAGATTAAGGAGCCGATGGTATTTTTAAATTACTAATTTATTGTTATTTACATTAATATAGGTTCATTGGGTTGTTGATGAAACCGATGAGAAGCAACGGAAGTATCTAGATGACCTTTTCAAGATGCATTTCCAACAGTGAAAGTTTGATGTGCTACGAGATACGGAGAGTGGGGGAGTTCCTGATGCCCTGTTGATGCCCTAGATGAGGAGGATTCAAATTCATTTGTTTTTTTTTAAGAAATAAGATTTACTTGGTCATTATTTTTTAGTTTAATTAATATATTTATGTTATATGGATGACTATTAATATTCATTTACATTAGTTATAATATGTATTTGGGATAATAAATTAGTTTTATAAATTATTTTGGTAATGTTTAATAAGGTTTGAGTTTTTTTTTAGATTAAAAAAAATTTACATTAGTTAAAATGAAAACAGAAAAAATGAAAAAAGAAATTTAAAAATATGTATGTTGCACGACAAACAGAGTATTCGTCATGCAACATGTTTACATTAATAAATTATAAAGCAAAATAAAAAAATAAAAAAAATATGTAGACTTGCGCGACGAATAATACAGTATTCGCGCAAATATATTTTGTGCGACAAACACCATATTCGTTGCTCAAAATCATTCGTGCAAAAGTAATCTTTATAATGTAGATTCAGCTGCAGAGGCAGAAACTGCAGTAAAACTGTATAATCTGCCTCTGCACCTCCTCCCCTTTCATTTTTCTTCAATCCGGCTTCCGTCACTTCTATTTTCTCTCGATTGCATCATCTAATACTCCCTCCATCTTCTTCTCTAGGTTGATCGAGCTATCTCAATGTGTCTGGTAAGTTTTTTTTTTTTGTTAGGGTAAAGTTATTAATGTAAATTCTTACTAACACCATGAAATTCATTATCTATATGGATATTGTGTGTTATTAGCGATTGGTGGAGAACGATTTTTTAAAATATATAGAATTAATTCAATTATGTTGAATTATGTTGTTATGTTTATATTCTGTTGTGAAATTATATTTATATTATGTTGTTAAATTTGTATGTGACGTACAAATATGTGTTGTGATGTAAGGAGTTAATTGTAATTAACTTCATACTTGCTTTTTCTTTTCTTTTTTTAGTAAAACCTAGTTTTTCGTTCCAAGACTAGTTGGATTTCGTGCATGTATGCGAAAGCATGACTGCAGTTCAATTTATTTTTGAATTTTTCCATTTGGATAGTTTGGGAATGTACAGTTATGGCACGTAGTTTATAGTTAAAGGATTAGGTTTCAGTTGTGGGCATTTTGGTGTCATCTCTGTACGTTCTTCGAGTGGCATATAGGTATTTCATATCTACGTCATCCATTTGAAGAACTGTACTGAGATGCTACCAAAATTCCTCCATGTCGAAATCTAATCTGATGTAGCCGTAAATTACGTTACATAACTTTGCATTCCTGAATGGCATAGGGTCCTTATCGAAGGCATAAGGTGACAATATCATTTGTATGAAGTTGTTGTGATCGTTGTACTGTTATTATGGTTGTAGGGATTCTGGACAGAACGTGGATACAAAACCTGAATCGAGGGTTTTATTGACTTTGCACGTACACACAACCCGGGTGCAACTAGAGTCCGATGTCCATGTAAGAGGTCTAACAACATGTTAAGGGACACAATTGAAAATGTTCGATTTCATTTAGTAAGGAATGGAATGGTAGAGACCTATAATCAAGGTTCTAAAAAATGTTAGGCATTAGTCGGGCGATAGACTAGCGCCTAGTGCCTAGATAGCTAGGCGAAAATTAAGCGGAGTCTAGACGGTATAGGCAGATTTAAGTAAATTTGAATAAATTAATTAAATTTTACTACAAAAAATATAATAACATTGAATAATGTATATATAAATATAGTAATTAAGATAGTTTGACCAAAAAGAATAAAATATATAGTTTTATTTTTATTTTAGAAAGAAAAACCTATACAGTTACAACTCCACCCCACCTTACCCACACCAATTCCATCGGTGAAGCCCATTCACTTACCTCTCTAACATTACCCAAAGTTTCAATTGCAATATCTGAAATGAAATAGTGTAAAAAATATTAAAAGAAATCAATTCTTGCTTTTGATGATAAGGCCTAGCGGTAGATCTGACTGTAAGGAGTGTGATTAGTACACGCAAAAGCTTTTGATGTCTTGAAAATCGGAAAGTCCTTATTTTGTATTATTTTTCCATTTCCTCTTCCTTTTCTCTCTCACATCGTCTTCTTCAATTTACCTCTTACATCGTCTTCTTCAGTTTTCTTTATAACCTATCTTGTTCTTTGAGTTCGGCATAGCGAGATTTGTAGACGAGATGTCATGATTTAGAGTAGAACAGAATACGATAAAGAGAGAATTATGCACAGAGCAGAAGACAGGAGTTTGAGACGATTAGAGTTGCAGAGCTAGCGAAGGAAAATGACCAGATTCAGTCTGCTTAGACATGCCGCCCAGTGCCGCCTTCATCGCCTAGAGCACCTAGGAGGCCGCCTTACTCCTCACCTATTTTGTAACCGAATTGCTCCAAATCGCCTCAAACAGCCCATAATGATTTTTAGAACACTGCCTATAATACTTGGAACCATCATGGGGAATAATTAGACAATGCTTCGTCTTTAAACACCACAAGAGTGGGTTATCTTAAACCTAATGTGGATCCTAACGAACAAGTCATAGATATTATAAATGATGTTTTTCCATTTGCATCGACAAACACCAATCAGGAAGGGGAAGATGAAGCACCAACTGATAGTGCAGAGTTTGAACAATATGAAAAACTATTTAAAAATGCCAACCAAGAATTATATCCAGGGTACGAGAGCTTGTCGGTTCTCACGGTCATTCTGGAACTAATACATGGAAAAATAAAGTATCGGATGTCAAACCAGTGTTTCGACTACTTTTTTGGGGCATAGACATGTGCAAAAGGTGTTGAATGGTCTTGGATTGGGATATGAAAAAATTCACCCTTGCAAAAATAATAGTATTTTATTCTACAAAGAGAATAAAGTATTGGATAAATGCCCTATATGAAATGAGTCGAGGTTCAAAATGACATCTTAGAATAGAACGACTAAGATCCCAGAAAAAGTCATGCGTTATCTACCTTTGAAACCTAGGTTGCAGTGATTGTATATGTCGACGCATATTGCCACTGACATAAGATGGCATAAGGAAAAACAGGTAGACAGCGATGCAAATGAGGAGGCACATAAATAGTTTGATGAAACGTTCCCCGAGTTTGCTGCTAATATCTGGAATGTTAGATTGGGACTTGCCACTGATGGATTCAATCCATTTAGGGTTCTAAACCAACACCACAGCACTTGGCTAATTTTCCTATTTCCATATAATTTGCCGCCTTGGAAATGCATGAAAAAAGAATACATAATGATGAATCTTTTGATAACTAAGGATCCTGGTAGGTCAATCGATGTTTACTTAAGGCTGTTTGTTAATGAGCTAAAGGATTTATGGACAAACGGTGTGTACATGTACGATAAGTGTATTAGGAAGATGTTCACTTTGCGGGCAGCAGTTATGTGGACTGTGAACGACTTTCCTGCATATGTAATGGTTTTTTGGGTGAAGCATTAGAGGTTATATGGCATTCCCTGTATGCAAGGATGATGTAATATCTGGCTGGCATGCTAGAAAAGTTTGTTACCTTGGTCATCGAAGATGGTTGCTATGGGACAACAAATGGCAGGAAAAGGGTAAAGAGTTCGACGGGAAAACAGAGCATCGCCTCAGACCTAGAAAATGGTCTGGTGATCAGATTTTAGAACAGCTTAACCATTTGGATTTTGCTCCGTTCGAGAAAATAGTGAGTAGGACGAGACCTTCTACACATATGAATTGGATGCACAAGTATATGTTTTTTGAGCTCCCGTATTGGTCGAAACTAAAATTAAGACACAACCTCGATATTATGCATGTTGAGAAAAAATGTATTCGACACATTGGCGGGTACCATTCTAGATGTGGAGACGACTTTCAATATGAGTCGTTTACATTTTGTGGAATGTATTCAAAAGATGTGGAGACGACTTTCAATCTAGAGCTTCTTAGACTCCAGTCCATCTGCGAGCATGCCATTCTCCATGTAATATCGTGCTGCCTTCATCTAGAGCTTCTTATACTCCAGTCCATCTGCGAAAAGCGTTCTATTGACTATGTGGTCGACGATGGGATCTTGCCAACTTGAAGTTATGTTGATCTGTGCCACCTTGATTGATGGTTCCTTATCTATACTCGGCTTTTCCAAGTACTCGACTGGGATAGAGTGATTGACCTGATGGTCTAAGGCAGAGCCTAGGCCCGCTAGTACGTCTGCATAGGCAATTTCTTCTTATGGAACCTGAGTGAGTGTGTACCCTAGAACGTCGCTATCTGCTCTCATGCCTTCTTGAGGTATCGGGCCATACTTGAATGCTTTGCTGCGTACTCTCCTAAGGTTGGGTTGGTGATCAGCTGGGAATCGGAATAGATTGCAAGCTTCTTTACCGCTAAGTCTATCGCAAATCACAGACCTACTAGTAACGCTTCATACTCTGCTTCGTTGTTTGACGCCTTGGAGCTTAAAGTGATCGCCTGCTCGAGCATCGAACCATCCAAGGTATTGAAGACTAGGCCTACCCTCGATCCCTGGTAGTTAGATGATCCGTCGACATGCAAATGCCAGAAATCTCCTGCAGGTAGGACAAGTGCGGCTATAGCATGCTCGGCTGCCTCTAGGGTGTTTTTGGGATGAGTCGCTGCGTCTTTCAGGCTTGGGGTGAATTATGCTACGAAGTCCACCGAGGCATGGGCCTTTATTACTGTGCGAGGTTGGTACGCTAAGCCATATTAACCAAGTTCCAACGCCCACTTCATCACTCGTTAAAAAGTGCCTGGACCATTCAAAACTGATCACATTGGGTATTGGGTAATGACGATGACCAAATGTCCTTAGAAGTAAGGTCTGAGCTTCCGAACTGCAACAACTAGCGTCAAAATTAGCTTTTTAATCTTTGGGTATCTAGTTTCCGCATCGAGGAAAGCTTTGGATGTATAGAATACACGTAGTTAGGCCCTTAGCTCTTCTTATATGAGGGCATAACTCATTACTACTTTTGATATTGCCAAATAAATGTACAAGTTCTCCACTGCTTTGGATGGATAGCTGTGAAGGTAACATCGAGTACTGCTTCAGGTCTTGAAATGCTTTCTCACACTTGTCCTCCCATTTGTCCTTCTACGCCCTCTTGATTGCCTTGAAAAAAAGGCTTTCATCGATCGGTGGATCGCAAGAGGAAACGATTGAGTGCAGCTACTCGTCAAGTCAGACATTGGATCTTTTTTAAAGTGTGAGAGATTTCATGTCCAGGATCGCTCTGATCTGCCTCGGATGAGCCTCAATAACTCGCTGGGTTACAAGGTAACCTAATAATCGTCTTGATGAGACGCCAACAGTGCACTTAGCTAGGTTGAGCTTTATTTTGTACTCTCAGAGTATGTCAAAAGTCTCTACCAAATTGCCAATGTGGTCTGACCACTACTTGCCTTTTACCATGATGTCGCCGACGTAGGCTTCCATGGTTACTCCGATTTACTTCTTGAACATTGTGTTTACTAGTCGTTGGTGGGTTGCTCTTGCATTCTTAAGGCCAAAAAGAATAACCTTGTAGCAGTATGTGCCTCGCTCAATCAAGAATACGATTTTGATACTAGATCGAGGTCACAACTCCAATCTTCACTAACCAAGGTCAGCCCAATATCCCATTATAAGAAGATAGGTCACTGACAATCATGAAGGACTAAGATGAGACAATTTGGGGGCTAGTTACGTCGAGCGTGATAGTACCAATGGTGATTGAGGTAAGTCTGTTGAATCCGGTTAAGACCTCTGCCTTACTTTTGATCATGCTTTCCAGACCCATCTTTTGGATAACTGAAAGTTGTAGAATACTAATTAAACTGATGGAGTGGGCTAGTTGAGCAAAAATCACCAAAGCGTCGTCGTGGGGAAATTATGCTCCCTTAGCATCCTACTCAGTGAAGCCAATGATTGCTCTAGGTACAACATCTATGGCTCAAACCTGAAAAACCAATCTTGCATGTTGGATCTTCCTCTTCTTAGAACTATTGGTGACCCCTAGGTGCTCAGATTCGGCAAAGATGCCGTTAATTGAGATCGTCTTGGCTGGTCACATTTGCCTTCCTTCACGAGCTTCTCAAGGTACTTCATCTATATAATACAGTAGTTGGTTGCGTGCCCCGGACCTTTGTGGAATACACAGTACTTCGTCTGGTCTATCTTGGAGATGTCAACCCCTCATTGGTCGCGGCATCTTGAACCACAACATGTCCTTAAAGTCGTGAAGGATCTAGTTGATTGGGACTGAGAATTTGATGTACGTCTTGGGAACTAAGGTTCTCCTTGTTGGAGACCAATCCTTACGTCTGTTTCCTGGTTTGTTTTTTGTAATAAGATGTATATTGCCGCCTTCTTATGAGTTGGCTTTGGATCCTTGCGCAACTGCTCAAGTGACTTCTATGAGTGTTTGGCCTCTTCCCAATGGGAGTGTTTTCTGCCAAAGCATAAGAATCTGTCAGGGTCAAGTTCTGTCCTATAATCAGCTCTCCGCAAATAAGTGATATGATGGGAGCCCCTTCTCGGAGGTTGAGCATTCAATGCTGTCATCACATCTGATGATTATCGCTTTCTTCGCCTTTAACCTCTTCATGTGTGCACATTGACTTCTTCGGGTCCTTCATGTTAAAAAAGTGGTCAGACTTCTTCTTAATCGAGCGATAGGACGAATATTCCTTAGTGAAAACCAAGTAAAGTTCATTGAAATTCCAGATTTATCGTGGCAGCAGAGTGTGGAACCAATCTTGCACCTCGCCTTGGAGCGTCATGGTAAAGATTTTGCACATAAGAGCATCATTGCTGCAGTAGAGGGTCATGGCGCTTCGGTAGTGGATCAGGTGTCTGTCTGAATCTTCATCTCCTTTGAATAAGGTGAAATGCAGCGGGCTAAACTTCCGTGATAGCTCCGTCTACTCGATCTCGTCAGCAAACAGTGACCTGCTTATGTTAGCCATGTCTCTACAAAAGGCATCGTCAGTAGTATCAATGCACTGGAATCCTCATGGCTATTCTACTACGAGCTTTTGTACTTTCTCCTGGAATTGATGCAGCTAGTCTTGGCTTGCTAGTCTATGTTGCTCTTCGGCATATCCTGATCATCTGTGCTGCGGTCGCAATGCACATGGTTCATTATGTGCTACTTGCCGTCGCGCTTGGCGGGGGTTACCAGTGGAACTTGAGATGGAATACTCTCATGCTTTCCTCAGTCCGCCATGTGGCTACCTACTTCAGTGCCTAGTAAGAAGATCTTCTTGTGGACCTAGCCTTGCATAAACGATTCGTTTGGAATGTCCTGAGTGCTCGTTGGAGTGTGGACCCAACCTCGAATGCATATTAACTTGTGAGCTGAGTCGACAATGAACGTTTCTCTACGCATCTAGGCAGGAGAAGAAATTTTCCCGAAGGCCCAAACGAGAGTGCACACTACCCAAAAGTACGGCTCGTGGTGAGCTGAACGGCTATTTATTGTGACGTCAATGGAATAAGTCACGATCAGTCACCCCTATTCTTCCTCGGGACATCTCACTGAGGGCTCGATGTGTCTCGATGTGCTCAATGAGCTGATCTGGGTTAGTAGAGGTGGTCTCAAATTGGATTGAGCTGCGAGTCGGGTTGTTGAAGCGGGTCATGGGGCAGGCCAACCTAGTTGGGTGGTTAGGTCATGCATGTAGACGCGTTGGGCTCACGCGTGTGGTAGCTAGCCTTGGGCCTACTCTATGTGCTGGGTCGATGCTGGATAATCGCGGGCCTATACTCGGTTGGCAACTAAGTGGGCTCAAGCTGCCTCAGTAGCGAGTTGGGCCTAGGCTGCTGGCTGGCTCCAGCTGCTGCTGCTGCTTGGGCTGTCTAGCTGACGGCTTGAGCTGCTGCGGCTTATGCTAGTTGGCTGATAGCTTGAGCTATTGCGCCTTGGGCTTCCTTGGCTCGGTTTGCAGTTTTGAGGTGTTGGACCACCTGTTCTAAACTAAGAAGTGGACCTGGGCCTTCTACCCAGGGTTTTGAAGGCTGTGACGCTACAAGGACAACGATGGTTGTATCTAAGCAGTGGCCTAGTGGCCCTGTGATGGTTGTCGGGTTGCGGTGGCCGCGGTGGCTTGGCTCTGCTGCGATGGGGCCCATACTACCGTCGCATTAAGCCTTGAGGATTGTCATCATGGGGCTATGTCCTCATCTCGACTCTCTGGTCCAAAGTCTTATACGTACGAGGTTCTGTTCGTCGTGGTTTCTGAATTTCCTACCATTATATCCTTTATCCAAGGATTGATCAAGAAACTTTTCTAGGAAAAATTAATTGATCGATGTGTGAGAAATTCAATGTAATAGAAAATTTAAGAAACAAATGCAAGAGGCGTCTTCCAGTATTGAAAGCACCAATTTGTCGATGCAAATTTCGGCCATCTTCAATCTTGATAAAAACGTACTTGCAAAACAATCAACACCTTTGATCAAAGACCTAAGCCTCATGCGCCCATGAGGTGGGGGGGGGGGGGGGGTTAGACCAATGGATCTTTGATGCCTAAGTAAATTTCTTTGACGAGAGTAAAGTGTTAGGGTTTTTTACAGTAGCAAAAAACCTTTCAAATTTGGCAGAATATGGGGTATATATAAGGGGTGGGCCGGCCATAGTATTAGGGTTTTACCCTACACATGACGGCATCCTATTGGCCAATGTTTATAGAGAAATATTCTAAAGATATTAAATAGGAAATAAGATATTGAGATAATGGAGTAATTATCCCTAATTGATTTAAATTGGAATTACTTACTTGATTGGAGTCAATCTTCAATTGAAAATGTATTAAAGATAGGATTTGGGTGATTAATCATTATCTTTAATGCTTTGACTTTTCCTTGTCAAGCGCAGGTGAGCTACGGACAGTCGTATTCAGCTACTGAGACCTTCATGGGTGTGAGTTGCACGTGCAAGTATCTGAGATGCATGTCCATTTATTGAGGGCAATCTTGTCTTTCTTGAGCAAAAGTTCACGTGTTGCCTCTTGAATTTTTGGGGTTATTTCAGACTCCACAATAGCCATGATAATTTGATTATGTACGTACGTATCACATAATTGTGTTTGCGACATACCTGAAACCCATCACCTGGTAGAAATATGAAGGACGAAGGCCGAGCATCAATACACATCCACTCATCGTCCTTTGTATATCCAAACCTTCGACATTATTTTGATAAGAGTATGGTGCTAAATTTTTCGTCTGTATGACTAGGGTACCCGCATCAGTTCCAGTTTTTTGCGCCCACTGTATTTGTTAAATCGGCACATGTGAATAGTCGATTCAAGGTGATCATCAAGGTAGTCCTCTACACAATAGTTTTCAAACACCATTCTCATGACAGCTTGATGCAGTTCTTCCATCACTTTCGTATACAAATCAGCAGTCTCACTGCCAACAAAGAACAAATTAATTGTGTAAATGTACGTAACAAAATTAACATTTCAATGTTTATGGTGGAATTAAGTTCAGTAAAGCATACCGAAATACATCATTTCCATTGGGCCAAAAATGATGTCCGAATATCTGATTTGTTCAGGGTTTATAGCATCAGCAATTGCCGAGCTTTCATAAGCCGTGGCCTCAACTCTTAGCTAGGTAGCCAGTGAGATAAGGCTTTTCATAAGAACTTTTCACTTTGATTTCAATCGGGAAATCAAACAACTTATCCAACGTACTGAAGTAGGTACTGCGAAGCTTCAAAGAAATTTTATTGGGTAATATTACCACGAAGCAGCCAAGCTCCTCGAGAGCATGGAAAATGTCTTTGCATATTGAGAGCCAAGAACTTAGTCCAGGCTTGAAGTAGTCTTCATTGGATAAATCTACTATTGCTAGTTTGGCCATTGTTTGAGTTACTTAAATGTTTCATAAATGACAGTTTTATTGCATACAAATATGTAAAATAGGTTCATTTGTTTGCCACTCCAAGGTACAAACTGTAAATTCTTTTTGCCCCTATAGCAAATTTACACAACGTTCAACTTGTTATCAAAATCAATTCTTCAATACTTTATTGCTCCCTCACCGTTAGTGACTGCTGAAAGATAAGGAGAAACGAAAATCAATCACTACAGAGAATAGATGTGTTTGGGTTAATATTTGAACATTGGGTTTAATTAAAAGAAGGCCCATAGAAGTCAATTGAAGGAGAGTTGCCCGAACCCCAGCACGGAGCCCATAAGCCAATTAAAGCCTTTTCAACCAAGTGCCAGCCACTTACATACCTATGGAAGTGACAAGTGATGGAGACTAACCCACTATTAGCCAAAAAGCATTTTCTAGTGGCATTCAAGTAAAAAGAGCTAATGACTCACTACCATCAAATTGTTTTCGAGCAAGAGCACAACTATTGCAGTCAGGCTAATCTGCCTATAAAAGGAGGAAGTGCCCCAGAGACAACGACACTCAACCAATCAAACAAACAAACTTACAAACTCTGCTCTTGCAAACCAAAGTTGTAATTGGCCCAGATCTCTGATCTTTTAGGCATAGCCTACCCAGAAAGTTTATCTTTCCCTAGTTTAAAGCTCTGCTACTCCTGTAGTATTGATTCCCCTGTGTAAACTTGTTTACCATCCATTACTTTTCAAAGCATACAACCTTTGTAAACACAAAGAGAAGTGTCTTCAAGAAGTTCAACCTTGCTGGAAGAGGTGAAATCTTGATCGAAACTCTTTATTTGTTCTGTAGACTATTAGATCTGTAATTTAGTATATTGTTCAGCATGTAATCAAGTCATTTCCACTTGCATTCTACTTTAAGAGTTCCATTTGTGCTTAGATCTTGTTATCTTTATGGATCTTCTTGCATTTAAAACAAATTTGGAACTAGACAAATCACTTAAAGATTCAGGACACCCTTCCTTCAAAGCATACAAGACCATGAATTGAAAGTCCTTGATCTCAAGGCAAGAAAGAACTTAATATGGACTTACCTTATCCATAACAATCCTTTGATAACAAGAAGTCCAAGTAACTTGGGGCGCAAGAAACCGACTTAAACACACTTGTTCTACATCTACTATAATGAGATAATAGCGGCATGCCTAAGCACTTAGTTAGTTTTGATTGTAAGCCTCAAGGCCTATACCTAAGGCCCCACAAAGGCACATTTTAGAATTAATTTTGTCTTGTTCTTGCAGTGAACAAACAAGCAATAGCCCGACCATCAAATACATTCAAACCAATTTTTGCAATTTTTGTGAAATTCTACAATTTTGTTTTTACACAGTATGGGATACACATTAAAGCTTTACAAACAGATGGGGGATAGGAATATACTAGCAAGAGTTTTACTTCTTTTCTTGCATGTAAGGGTATTAACCAGTTAATTTCATACCCCTACACCCCACAATAAAATGGATTGGCTGGGAGAAAACATAGACACATAGTTGAAACTGCAATCACTTTGCTTAATGCTGCTGGTTTACAATCTGAATTATGGTATTTTGCTTGTGCACATTCAGTGTTTCTAATTAATAGAATGCCTTGCAAAACATTGTCTATGAGTTCACCTTATTTCTTGATGTATAAAAAGGCTCCAGATTTGAAGTCATTGAAGATTTTTGGGTCTGTAGTGTTTCCTTGGTTAAGACCATATAATGCAAATAAACTCCAACCCAAGTCTGCTATGTCTGTATTTCTAGGATACTCAATGGGATATAAGGGTGTGATATGTTTCAACTTACAAACAAGGAAATGTATAATCTCTAGACATGGGGCATTTAATGAGTCGAGATTTCTTAGTAAACTGTGTAAACCACAATCCGTTATAGTATCTCATAGTCAAGAACCTCAGAATTTCATACAAGTTATTGTTCCACTCCCAGTTTCACAGAATTAATTGACAACAACACATGTAAATCATCCAATGCATGAGTTTAGCTCTACCACACCCTTATATGCACCATCAGAGGTATTTGGTTCAACATAGTTTGGATCACAAGTGTTTAGAATAAATGGTCAAATTCAACATTGTTCTCAGGATTCCATCAGTTCACCAACATCATATACTCCGGTTCATAACAGTTCATCAACATCTCAATCTTCAACACCAGATTCAGAATCATCTCCTGGTTATACTCTTTCCACTCATCATGATACACATCCCTTGCTTCCTGTCCTAGATCCTACATAACTATAGGTAATTCTTGCCTTTTCCATTTCTTCTAGTTCAGTTTCATCTGAGATGAGACATCATGGTGTACAAACTAAACTTCAAACAAACGCAATCCAAAGGAAGAACTATGCTAATTTTCTAGCATTACTACTTGACTTATCATCACTACAACTCATGGCTTCAATCTCTGACAATCTAGTATTGAATCATTCTAATGGTGGTTTTTCCTTCTTAGCTAATATTACTGATATTGAAGAGCCTAAGACTTTTAAATGTGCTTCCAATAAAGTGGAATGGCAAAAGGCTAAGCATGAGGAATTTGATGCTTTAAAAGCAAAGGGAACATGGGTCTTGGTACCACCTTCATCAAATAAAGCTATTATTGGGAGTAAGTGGGTATATAAGGTTAAAAAGAATCCAAATGGGTCTATCTCAAGGTTTAAAGCTCGCTTAGTTGCACAGGGGTATACTCAAGAACAAGGTCTCAGTTATTCTAAGACATTTAGTCCAATGGTCAGACATACCACTGTTCGACTTATATTGGCATTGGCAGCACAATTTAGTTGATCCTTGAGACAGCTAGACATTAAGAATGCATTTTTGCATGGAGATCTTGAAGATGAAGTGTATATGAAACAGCCTCAGAGTTTTGTAGATCTTGAACATCCAGACCATGTTTGCAAGCTAATAAAATATTTATACGGGTTGAAACAAGCCCCAAGGACATGGAATTCAAAGTTTTCCAGTTATCTTTCAGCTCTTGGTTTTCAAACATCACTTTTAGATACCAGTATATTTGTCAAAGTTGATAATGATGATATTATTCTACTTCTACTCTATGTTGATGATATAATCCTCACTGGATCGAGTTCAGCTAAAGTTCAGGAAGTGATTAATTACTTGGTAGACGTATTTGATCTTAAAGACATGGGACCACTCTCTTATTTTCTGAGGCTACATGTACAATACAATGGTGATGGTTCTTTGTTCATAAATCAGTCTAAATATGCCAAGGATCTGTTAAGAAAGTTGGAATGGAAAATTGCAAGCCAACTTCAACCCTTTCCAAACCTCATACTCAGTTACTTGCAGATGAAGGCAGCTAGTTGTCTGATCCAAGCCATTATAGGAGCAGTGTTGGAGCTCTCTGGTACCTTACTTTCACTAGACCTAATCTTGCACACTCTGTTGGTATGTCAATATATGACTCAACCCATAGATGCTCATTATTTCCTAGTTAAAAGAATACTTCAGTATGTCCAGGGAACTATCAATCATGGCCTACATTATACAAAGAGCTCATATTTTCAAATCACTGCATATTCAGACTTTGATTGAGCAGCATATATCAATACCAGAAGATCTATATCAGGATTAGTCCGATCTCATAGCAATCTAAGAAACAATCAACCGTTTCAAGAAGCTCCACAAAGGCCGAGTACAAAGCATTAGCTCATTGTGCAGCAGATGTGTTTTGGGTTCGATCTGTGCTCAAAGATACTCATCAAGTTTTATCAAAGCCACCTTCACTACATTGTGACAATTTGTCAGCCTTGGCTTTGAGTACCAATCCTGTATTTCATTCTAAGATTAGGCATCTTGACATAGATTATCATTTTGTGTATGAGAAAGTGCAAAAGGGAGACATTAGTGTGCATTATATTCCAACAAAAGACCAAGTCGCAGATTTTTTTACCAAAGGTTTACACAGTCCTATGTTTATCAAGCATTGTAGACATCTTGGTTTAGCATCACCAACATCATTACAGCAACCTCAGCCGGGCAATGCCATGCTTAATTTGAGAGGGGAGTAATGGCTATAGCATATATGTGATATTTGGTGTTATAAGGTGGTTATGCACTGGTTGTTATAAGGTGGTGAAGTGGATCAAGTTAGTTAGAAATAGGTGGGATTGTGATAAAAGGGTAATGTTGTAATTCTAGCATTGGTAAGCCTACTATAAAGAGAAATTAGTTAGGCAGTTGGAGCATCATCTTGTAATTCTGACTTACACAATGTTGATACTTCACTCTTTCTCTCTCTATCTCTCTTTCTCTTTATTCCGCCATACAATCTCAGATATCTTCATACCTTCATTACTTCCTCTTTCTTATGAATCATGAATCATGATGAGTAACCAACAATAGAAAATTGGGTATATAATTGCACACAGAATTGTGAATAATAAATGTAATAATGATTTGATGTAATACCTAACATAGATTGGTTAGGTTATGCAATTATAATGATGCCATGCATATACGTACAAATTTCATAAGGACATGAAGCGATTAGGTCCCAAAGGCTAGCAGGCAAAAATGTATACCACACTCAGTCTTGGTTCCTTCTACCAAAAAATCATTATAAGAACTGAGCTCCTCCAAAACTTCATGTGTATCCAAGAAGTGGCGAATCAAAATTTTCCACCTATTCCATATCAGCAAAAGTTGAAACTTGAAACCAGCAAACCCTTTCAATGGAAAATTAAACAATCATAAAAAGGATACATAGCAATCATAAAATGGATCTACTTGCTAATACTTGTCGTATTGGTTCAACCTGCAATTTAAAATAACTTAAACGACACCACAGATGCTTCAACTTTCATGACAGTAATAGATAATCCTACAAAGATCAAAGTGATTAATGCATTGTGGGAGAATTTGAAACAATAGATCCATTCTTTGTCTCTAAAAATAATCTAATGTTTTGAGGGATTAACAATTACACTTCTGAAAGCATAGGCCACAGCCACTCCAGGGGGCAGCAGTCTTTCATGCATAATCCTACAGTTGGAAACTTCAAGAAACTTCATTTTTGAACCTGTAAATTTCTGGTCTATAGCATGAATGGAAGAAAAATAAGTTTGTGCCTCCTCCCGATATTTCACAAATGGACCTACGAATTTCTATTCCGTATCACTACCCTGAAAACACATACAAGTGAGATATAATAAAGAGAATTTGGCTGCTGAGAAACACTACAAGAAAAATGGGCTAAGAACACAATTAATTTATGCCCTTTTCATTATCTTTGAGCACAAATATGTTTTTGTGCTTTTTGAAAATCATTGAACACAAAACTATCTCAGATGTGCCCTAATCAAAGGAAATATTTGTTTGTGCTGAAAGGGAAAAATAGAAAAGTATATTTGTGCCTACTAAAATTTGAGCACAAAATTTTTTTGTCTTTTTCTTTTTTAACAAAACTTTGTGTCTAACGTGCATGTGTCCTTTCAATATCAAAAATTAGATTACATGTTAGATTAGACTACTTATAGGGTTAGATTAGATATTTTTTACATGCTTCGATACTCGCTCACTTTACCACAAACGTACCTAAACTTATGGGAACATTTGAATTCAAACGTACCAATATAAATAAACTGCACCAAAAATATATCACAAACCTACCTTAGCTTATTGGTACATTTGAATTCAAATGTACCAATATAAATAGAAGATTGAGGCATCTTCATCTTACTGTCTCTAAATTGAGATGTAAAAAATATGAAATGTCAAAGAAAAAAAAGACGTATAGATTAAAAGTTAAAAAAAAAAAAACAAGAGATGAATATGCTTTAAGTCAGTCATATTAATTATTAACTAGATATATCTTAGCACTTAAAAAAAAAGGGAAGGAGAGAGTGAGAGATATATCGTGGGTGGGAGTGTGAGGTTTTTTTTTTTAATATTAGATATATCTTAACATCACTTGTAGGTGAGGATTCGATAAAAAAAAGGTAAATTTTGAATTTGTGAAATTACAATTTTGCCCAATATTTTTTTCTGTGATAAAAAATTAAATAGTCTTTTCATTTTCTTTTAATTGAAAAATAATGTTCTACTAATAGGTAATTTAGGTAAAGAGATAATTAAGTTTGAAAGTTAAACGTAAATGAAAAGACAAGGGATAGAAAAGATAATCTCGCGGCCTTCATTTCAAATAGCGGCAAAACCATATCCATAACCTCTGCCTTCAAACCTCAGAATCATCTTCGTTTCCAAACCCAGGCCATACTTCGTGGCTAGCAGATGTTTGCAGATAGATTTTTTTGCCTCTATTTAAATGCACAACATTGCAAAAGGACCAGAGGCAACAGCAAACGGCAGATCCGAAAGCAAAAGAGTGGCTGAGATCTCAAAGTTCATGGATCCGAGAAAAGAAAGGTATATACTCATCTACTAGCACTGACCTAAATTTTGATCTGTGAATAGTATATGTGCTACATCTCTGAACATATCTTAGTTGGTTGTTTCGTAATCGGATTGCTTAACAAAGAGTCTCTGTGATCAAGCATGTATCATTGTAATTGGAATTTGTGGCGTGATAGTGTTGTGTTGTTCATGCAAGTTTCAATGAATAAATTTTCCATATTGACACTGAAATTATCTATGGTTTTGTTGTATTTAGCTGTAGAATTTTTCAGGTCGACGGGACGAGAACCCACTCCAACAACACCAATTTGTCCCTACTTAACCACCTGCACAATCCTCATGTGTGGGGTTTTATCACAAAAGGCCTCGTTGTTAGTTAGAGTGGGGAAATTCTATATAAACTGCTCTTTCTTCTTCCCTTTGTCCGGTGTGGGACAAGAGGAGTTTCCAACACTCCCCCGCACGTGAGACCCCATTTTATGGGTCACACGTGAAAATCCACATCGGCAACCACGTAGAGCCATGTCGGGACTCACCCATTACGCGGGGCCAATGGGGACCCACCCAATCACGTGGCATCTTTGGCCTACGTGGAGCCCTATCGGGACTCACCCATCGCGCGGGGCCAAACAGGGACCCACCCAATCACGTGGCGGTACGAGCCCGCCTCTTCACTCTGATATCGTGTAGAATTTTTCAGGTCGACGGGCATGGGGCCCACTCCAACAACACCGATACAGTTCCCACTTAACCACCTGCACAATCTTCAGGTGTGGGGTTTTATCACAAAAGGCCTCCGTGTTAGTTAGAGTGGGGGTAATTCTATATAAACTGCTGTTTCTTCTTCCTTCTGTCTGATATGGGACAAGAGGAGTTTCCAACATTAGTTGAAAAGTTAGAACTTTGAGTGTAGGGTTTGTGTAATTGTTCTATTAATGTTTAGGTAAAATTGCTGAAATTAGTTTAGTTGCTGTGCAGGGTTGTTTATTTGGATTTTTAGTCGGCGAATTTCAATTTTCAAGGCCTTCGAGCACCAACAGCAGCAGCACCATTTGGTTATAATCTTTGGAAAACTACGCACTGGGGTATTTGTGTTTTTGCAAGAAAAAATGAAACTTTTTGTTAAGGATGAAGATTGATACTGATTCAAGATAAATTTACATTTTTATGGTCAAATTTTTGTTAGGTATTACTATTTCATTTTATTACGTAATATTTTAGTTTAAGTTTTTTTTTTAATATTTAACGCATTAGGCACACATCCATGGATTTGATTCCTCTCCTAAGCAGGAGATCAAGATCCTAGGGATCAAATAACATGGACCGTTGGATTTTGATCCAATGGCTACAATTATTATAACTTTTAGAGGGACCCCCTGTTTGTAGCCGTTTGATCAAAATTCAACGGCCCATGTTGTTTGATCCTGAGGATTATGATCTCCTACTCAGGAGAGGTTCCAATTCCCACATCCATGGGAAAGTAATCTGACAGCATTATCACATAGGGCCCTTAACTTGTGCTTGCATCGTTGAATACAAAACACAGTATTGTGCCATTTGACTAAAGCACTCGCTCATAGAGGGCACAAATAAATTATTTGGTTGTTGCACCGTTGCTATTGGTTTATGGGCAACTATGGTGTTTCCTATATAATTTTGGATGAAGTGCCGATTTAGTCCCTGAACTATCACATTAGTGAAAATTAAGTCCCCGAATTATTTTTTAGTAAAATAAGTCTCTAAATTCATTAAAAATTCTAATTTCATCCTACTATTATATTTAAAGCTATTTTATCTCATTTTTCGTCAACTTAAGTCACTTCACACACTTTAGTGTGTAATGCCATCATTTCCTCGCCTATAAGCCTTTAACATTTCATATAGGTTGTGAATCTAATGTCTAATTTAGGGGTGGGAAATTTTGCCATAAACTGATTTATCAACCAAACCATACCGATCGGTTCATAATGATATGGCATAGTTTTGGCATTTTTTTCATAATCGGTTGACATTATACCAAACTGACAAATAATGGTATGGCTTTGGTATTGAATTTGTATACCAGCGGTAAGCCATACATATATATATATTAGGTCTTTTTTACATGCTTGACATGTGAAGAACTGAAAAAATGTAAGTATTGCTATATTTTTTCTAATTCTAATTATAGTACTTCAATCCAATGTTTATTGATATTTTTAATTTATTATTAAATATTACTTCTTATTCTAATCATACTTTTTTTTTTATGTAACATTTGAATTGAAATAGTAGATGCTTTTAACTCTTAAGCAAGAACATCAATTCCAAGCGCTTCGAAGAATTGATTCAAGGAAGATTTCACATGCATTGGTTGTTGCTGTTAATTGATATATACACATCAGCAATGTTTTGGATACACATCAGCAAGGCAGTTAGGGTTTTTGTTAAGATTGTAGAAATATAAGGAAGTTAGTTAGTTGGTGGCTTATCTCTAAAGAAAATGATAGTTGTATAAATACTGACTTCTTTCTCTCTATACTTCATTCGAGTAATACTATCTTTGGTCATTCATTTCCTTTCTAAACACTTTGTAATTGTTCTTTTTTCTTCTTGTTTACTGCAATTCATAGCTTACTATTAATATGGTATCATCGCCAGAGGTCAATCCATGGTGATTTTCCCTTTTTCCGCCATGTGATTTGTTCTTTTTCTATTCGTTTGGAGGATTTGCTATTTGTGTTGCAATTTCTTGGTGATCGACTCATGGGGTTTCAACAGAGAAAAGGTGTGCACTCCAGCTATTTGATAAAATGTGTCAATGAGTATCTCTTTCTGGATTGATGAATTGTTTGCATATAAGGCCAGTTGCCATCGTTTGTTCGAAATTGTGATGAACTATAAGGTGATAGTCATTTCTTGTTGATTTGTATTTGCTTATTACTCCATTAAAGGCCAATTGCCGGAGCATGAAATCTTAATTGAAGGCCGATTACCATATTGTTGTTCAGTCATTTCTCTTCTTTGAAGGCCGATTGCCGAAGAGGTTTTGTTTTCTAGATTGAATCTTGGTGTGTTGAAGGTTGTTTGTCGACGTAATCTTGTTCTTCGTTGTCAACTTGAAGAAGTCTTGTTGGTGTGTAATCTTGATATTTGTGATTGTAGAGGTTTCTATTGAAATTTCTTGATTGTGGCCGAAGAAGAATTTGGTAATAGTAAGCATGATGTCTGAGAGTATAGTGGAATCTGTGAAGATTGAAGGACTTCTAGGAATGTTAACTGTGAAATTACAAGATGATAACTTTGTTAAATAGAGTTTTCAGTTTCAATCAGTTTTGCGTGGATATGATTTGTTCGATTTCTTTACTGGTGATAATCGGTGTCCACCAAAATTTGTAATACATTCTGAAGTTACTAGGGAGGTTACTACTGCATACAAGAACTGAGTGAAAAACTTTACATAGCTTGTTAATTGCTAGGTCGTCTGATGATGCCATGGAGCGTGTGATTGGGTGTAAAACATCACAGGAAGCATGAAGTGCATTGCAAGATCAGTTTGCAACTATCTCAGTCTCATGAATTAATCAACTCAAAACTGAATTTCATACTACACAAAAGGAGGTGATTCTGTTGACAAGTTTTTGCTGAGATTAAAGGCTATACGAGATCAATTAATTTCTTCAGGTGAAAGGGTGTTAGAAAATGATCTTATTATTGCTGCATTAACTAGTTTGATATAGCAGTTTGATATGATTAAGACAGTTATATTGGCAAGGGAAAATCAGATGTCTCTAAATGATTTCAAGGCTCAACTTCTTAGTGCTGAATTGACTATTAAGTCCAGGATTACATCTCTCACAAATACAATGTCTGCAATGTATATGAATGGTGACAGGTCTAATGGTGACAAGTCCAATGGCTTCAATGGAATGTATCAGGGTGAGAGTTCTAACATGGGATCAAATAGCTATCAATGACGTTTTGGCCTGAGTATATATCAAGGGAATGGCAATTATCAAGGTGAAAGCTCTACCATGGGTGCAACAAACAACTATTAGGGAGGCTATGGATTCATTGGGAACAATCAAAGGCCCTTCAATTCTCAGAATAATCATGGAACATTCAATTCAAACAGGAACTCTAAGCCATATTTTGGTAACAAATACAAGGGCAATGGTGGTTTTTTTTCTGATCAAGGTAAAGGACCACAGTCTGGTTTTAGTGGTCAGTCTTCAAATGATGATTCTAAAAATGGGTCTACTTGGCAGAGTTGGAATGGTAATACAAATTTCAGATCAGTTATTACACTAGAATGCCAGATTTGTTCTCGAATAGGACATATTGCTCCTAATTGTCATTTTATAAGTTCAAATGGTTCAAAAGTCAATCAATATCAGCTTTTGGTGTGCCAAATATGTGGAGAGAAAGGCCATGCCACCTTGGATTGCTTTCATAGGAATAACTATGCTTATCAAAGAGCACCACCACCACCATCAATAATCACTGCAACGTCTGCTCAAGGTTCACATGGCTTTACTCAATAAGGAGATAATTTACAACCACAGGGGTTTTCTGCTGCTGATACATGGGTGTTGGACATTGGTGCCACACATCACATGACAACTAATGTCAATACACTTAATCAAGTCACTACTTATAATGGAGAAGAAAAGATAATCATTGGGAATGGTCAAGGTTTGGATGTGAAACATACTGGTTCAACCACAATACCTACTCTAGTAACTTTCTTATACTTGAAAAATGTTTTACACGTTCCCAATATTACTGTCAATCTGTTATCAGTTAAGAAATTGTGTCATGATATTGGATGCTAGTTTATTTGTGATGATTGTGTGTTTTTCATACAGGACAAGGCAACCAATGTGATTCTCTACCAAGAAAAGAGTGATGGGGATCTCTTTACCATACATGTGATAATGTTTTCAAGATCGAATTTGAGGAATGGAGAAGCAAATGAGTTAGGAGCTGGTTTTCTGGGAAAGACGGTGAAGACTGCAATTTGGCATAAGAGATTGGGTCATCCCTCTTAAGAGACATTAACATCTATGTTAAAGTTAGCTAAAGTTCCAGTTAGCATTTTTTATTTGAAAAAAAAAAAAGAAACTTTGGGATTGCTAAATAACAGACGAAATAAATATATAAAGCAACAGAGCCATCATAGTATTTTTTTTTTGAACTACTCCAAAAACAAAAAGAAGGGTGGTTATTGGATCATTTACCAACCCGAGTCTGATAGACCCTATATTTAATTTATTTGATATTTAAGTAAGGTAAAAACGAATTCCATTATAGAGCCGTATGCAATGCGTAAAAGATGCCTGTACGGTTGTTCAATATATATATTTTATTATTCTTTATCTCTGTATGTTTATCATGTATTTCAAGTAAAATGTGTAGGCAATCATTTCTTGTAAAACATAGTAATGCAAGTTTTATGCTTGAAAGAGTACATTCAAATGTATGGGGGCCTTCTCCAAAAATGTCAGTTGAAGGATATAGATATTACATTAGTTTCATTGATGAATATTCAAGGTTTATGTGGATTTTTCCTCTGATTAATAAATCTCAAGCAGTGAATGCATTTGTGAAATTTCATGCTTTGGTGCTTAATTAGTTTCATACGTCCATTAAATGTTTGCAAACTAATGGAGGAAGAGAGTACATGAGTAAAGTTTTTACTGATTTTTTGGAATCTAAGGGGATTGTTCATAGAATTTCATGTCCATATACCCCTCAGCAGAATGGTATTTCTGAAAGGAAGTATAAACACCTAATAGAGACAACACTTACTTTAATGTTAAGCAAATTTGTGTGCATCATTCTGGTTTCATGCTTGCTCTTATGCAACTTTCTTAGTTAATAGATGCCAAGTAAGGTGCTGGACGTGAAGTCACCATATCAAGTGCTGTTTGACAAAGTTCTTGAGATACACAATTTAAAATTTTTTGGAACTGCAGTATATCCTTTTCTCAGGCCTTGCAATTCAAAGACATGTGATTCATGATGAATCAACTTTTCCCTGCAAGCTTCATTCAAAGTCCACTACTAATAGAGATCAGCAAGTGCAATCTTCTATTCATAAGCTTATTTTCATTTAGGTTCCTTTACCAACTGTTGTAGTACCTCAAGATTCCCATATGGATAGTATGAGCAGTTATGAGCAAGATGTGATTCATGGTGTGTCTATTTCTGATACCAATGTTAATTCTGGAATGAGGTCAAGATCACTTGTATCAACATCTAGTATAAAAGACTTTCACAGGATACATCATCAACTCAAGATCCTCATCCCATCACTCATACACCTTCTGGTAGTTCACACATGTTGCCTGTCCATAATGATACACAACTTAAGGTAATTCTTCCAATCTCTTCCCCTATATCATCTAATTCTGATGCTTCTGGAATTGCATCTACACATCCAATGCTTACTAGATTGAAGAGTAGGGCACTCACACAAAAAAGTTACGAAAGGTATTTAGCTACAATACCTGAACTGCAGTCACTTCAACTAGCTGAAGATACATTCTTTGGTGGGGGATTTTCTTTTCTTGTGAGTAATAGTGATGTTGCAAAACCAACAACCTTCAGGAAGGCTACAACTATACCATAATGGCAAAGTTCAATGCAAGATGAGTATGACTCTCTTCGAGCTCAAAGAACTTGGGAATTAATACCACCTCCAGATGATATATCCATTATTGGTAGCAAATGGGTGTACAAACTCAAAAAGAATCCTGATGGGTCTATATCTCGGTATAAAACTAGGTTGGTTGCAGAGGACTTTTAACAAGAACAAGGTATGGATTACTCAGAAACTTTCAGTCCTGTTGTGAGACACACAATAGTAAGAATATTACTAGCATTGTCAGCAATTAATCATTGGGAATTAAGGTAGTTAGACATTAAAATTGCCTTCTTGCATGGTGAATTACAAGAGGAGATTTACATGAAACAACCTCAGGGATTTGTGGATATGGCTAAGCCATCGTATGTATGCAAGTTAATCAAGTCATTGTATGGTCTTAAGCAAGCTCCAAGAGCTTGAAACTCTAAGTTCATAAGTTACTTACCTGCAATAGGGTTTAAAGCATCTGCTTCTGATTCAAGTGTATTTGTTAAGCACAGTGATGAAGATGTTCTCATTCTATTGTTGTATGTGGATGACATTATACTTACTGGATCTAATTCTTGCAAAGTACAAAGTGTTATCACAGAGTTTTCAAAAGTTTTTTAGCTTAAAGATATAGGAAAACTCATTTATTTTCTTGGTCTACAAGTAAACTACAAATCTAATGAGGATATATGTGTTAATCAATCCAAGTACATAAAGGACTTGTTGCATAAAGCTAGTATGGAGTCCTGCAAACCAGCATCTACACCATGCAAGCCTCATGATCCTTTATTGGTCATTGAAGGCACTTTGTTGACTGACCCAAGTTTGTATGGCATCACTGTTGGCTCCCTGCAATATTTAACCTTTACAAGGTCAAATATTGCATATGCAGTCAATTTTGTGTGCCAATTCATGGCTACTCTCATAGAAGTACATTTTGGGGCAGTTAAAAGGATCTTGAGATTTCTGAAAGGAACTATGCAAAATGGTGTAACATTCTCAACTGATACAGAAGTGGGAATTACTACATTTAGTGATTTTGATTGGGCTGCAGATTTGAACACTAGGAGGTCAGTAACAAGTTATGTGGTTTACATTGGCAACAATCCAGTCTCGTGGCAATCGAAGAAGCATAATTCAGTTTTGAGAAGTTCTACAGAAGCTGAGTATAAAGCATTAGCTCACATTGCAACTGATGTAACAGGTTTAAGAAATATTTTTAAGAAATGGCTATTGCGATACCCTTTCCACCTGTGATATATTGTGATAATAAGTCTGCCATTACTCTGAGTGCAAATCAAGTTTTTCACTCCAGGATTAAGCACCTCGACATGGACTATCACTTTGTTCGAGAGAAGGTTCAAAAGAGCAATCTTCAAGTCCAATATTTGCCAATAGATGAACAAAATGCAGATATCTTAACAAAGGGATTACATAGTCCATCTTTCTTGAAGCATTCCTACAATCTCAAACTTAGGAACCCAGTTGAGATTGAGGGGGGGTTGTTAACTGATATATACACATCAGTAGTGTTTTGAATACATGTCAACATAAATGTTTACACATCAGAAAGGTAGTTAAGCGACATATCAGCAAGGCAGTTAGGGTGTTTGTTAAGATTGTAGAAATATAAGGAAGTTAGTTAGTCGGTGGCTTATCTCTGAAGCAAATGATAGTTGTATAAATACTGACTTCTTTCTCTCCGTAATTCATTCGAGTAATACAATCTTTGGTCATTCATTTCCTTTCTAAACACTTTGTAATTGTTCTTCTTTCTTCTTCTTTACTGTTGCTACTTCAATGATGTTGCATTATTAAAACAAGAAGTTATTTGTTCTGGGATTATAATAAAGGGATCTTATAACCAGAACCATACTTTTTTTTTTGTTTATGCATTAGTTGCTACAATTGAATTTAGACAATTATATTAGTTAGACTTTTGAATTTGTGAACTTATAACTATTTGGATAATTATGTTTGCTGACATTGTTGTTGGCTAGTTAAGTTTTGATTTGATTTTCATTTTAATTTGCTAAGTCATAATTATGTTGGCTTATCATCAATTGAAAATTTGCAGTAGCAACTTCTTTTTCTTTTTTCTGTTTGTTGTTTACAGGTCGGTGCATGGTCTTGAGCAGTTGTTTTTGTAGCTTATTTGCAAAACATCGGTTGTGCCATCTACCAACCAAACCAGCTAATAATTTTGGCTGAACCGATTTTTGGCAACCGCAAGAAAATGGTTGGCTAGCGATAACTGATTTTCGATAATTATGTATATGTGGCTTACAGGTGGCACAAGGAATTTGGTATGGTTTGCCAACCGAACCCAGCCCTAGTCTAATTTACCCTCTAAAATTAACTCTATACACTATTTTTATGATAAAATTACCAATCTACCCTCCAATGTGTATCACATGCAAGTAACGTAACTTAAATTGACGAAAAATGGAATATAGTAGCTTCGAATCTAATATTAGGGATGTAATTGGTAGATTTTTATAATTGGCCTAATTTTTTATGAAGAAAAAAAAAGAAAAAAGTTTAGGGACCTAATTTTCACTTAGATAATAATTCATGACTAAATTGGCAATTCACCCTATAATTATTTGTGCACAGTGGCCTTTTTTTTTCTTTCTTTTTTTCTTTTTTTTTTGTAGTGAAAGTAAAGAGTATCTTAGAATAATGCGTACAATAGTCTCAAAGGACCGCCTTAGGGGGCTACTACAATAATGAGTGCATCACAAATATTTATTGTATTTTATTTATTTATCTTGTACTTACGAAAATCAACCCATCATCGAAAGAAGACTTTCAAGAAACTCAAGGATTAATTCTAGACGGTGGTGGCAGCCAAATAAACCAAGCGACGAATGCCAATTATTCACACTGTGCCATTACATTAACATATACCAAACAACAAACACAGGAGGCTACACAGCCTTATGTTTTGACAGGAAAGAAATACAAGGAAACGAGAAGAGGTAAAGAAAGGTAAATAATGAGAGGAACTAGCTTGTAGCGTTAGACCAATACAAATATCAAACGCCACAATATGCCTTGACGGTATAGTCAGGTCCAATGGTGGAGTAATATTTCGTCCTATATTTAGTATATTCCAAGCTATTATAAGGCTTATAATGTTGGGGGTGGTCCTCGTCTATAAGCTCCTTCGGTGTATGGGTTTCCCCTAGCCGGGATGAAAATAGTCCGAGTGAGTGTCGTACAACGTTCTCACTCAACATTACTCGATGTTTACAAGCTCGTATTCTGTCGTTACTCCAAACCTGAGTCAAGCAAAGCCATACAAACATTCCCGCTAAGAAATATATTATTATACATTTTCTAATACAAAATATTGATAATTTGATTAAAATATATCATTCCAAATGATTTGCACCTTCAGAAATTAACAATAGTGATGATAATTTGATTACGTACGTACGTATCACATAATTTTGTTTGCGGCATACCTGAAATCCATCACCTGCTAGAAATATGAAGGACGAAGGCAGAGGATCAACACATATCCACTCATCGTCCTGTAAATATATTTCCAGACCTTTGACATGATTTTGATAGATTATGGTGCTAAAGTTTGTGTCTGTATGACCGGGGATACCCATATAAGTTCCAGTTTTCTCAGGCTCACTGTATCCGTTAAATCGGCACGTGTGAACAGTCGATTCACGGTGATCATCAAGGTACTCCTCTACACCATAGTTTTCAAACACCATTCTCATGACAGCATGATGTAGTTCTACCATCACTTTTGTATACAAATCAGCAGTCTCACTGCCCAATAAAGAACAAATTAATTGTGTAAATGTATGTAAAAAATTTAACATTTCAATGTTTATGGCATTAAGTTGAGTAAATCATACCTAAATACATTATTTCCATTGGGCCAAAAAAGATGTTCGAATATCTGAATTTGTTCCAGGTCTGTAGCACCAGCAATCCCCAAGCTTTCATAAGCGGCGCCGTTGCCAGGTTTTACGTAGGCAGCGGGGTAAGGCTTTTCACAAGAACTTTTCTCTTTGATTTCAGTTGGGAAATCAAACAACTCGCCCAACGCATCGAAGAAGGTAACGCGAAGCTCCGAAGAAATTTTGTCGGGTAATATTGCCACGAAACAGCCAAGCTCCTCGAGTGCATGGCAAATGTTATTGCGTATTGAGAGCCAAGAACTTGTCCCAGGCCTGAAGTAGTCTTCATTGGAGAAATCTACTATTGCTAGTTTGGCCATTCTTTGAGTATGCTGTATATGAAGAGGTTTTGAGGTTTCTAGGTTAAGCTGTAGATGTATGTACCTAACTAACCAAAATGATATTTATAGAGATTATGTATTTTCCGATTTCTTTAATAGATTACTATTATTTAATTTTGTATTACAAGCCATTACTACTTAGTTTAGGATGTGAAGCATTTTGATTACAATCTTGTGAAAACACCGTTCACGACCGTTTCGATCGTTCCGAAAACCAACATTGCCATAAGAGCATGACCATGACGTAGAGAATGTGATCCCTAGCGTCTCCATAATTTTTTTGGATTTTTAACATTTTTTTATTTTTTATTCACTAAATTGCAATAATCCTAACATATTTCCATGCGGCATTATTAGAGCATGCCACTTGGATAATTGAGGCGACAGTTGCGGGCGGGAAATAAAAATTTTGGGGGAGCTTTTTCCCTCCAAATCCTTCGGCCTTTGCAAAAAGCAACAGAAAAGAGATTTTAATCCCCAGTTTTCACCTAAATCCCACCCTAATTGGTGTCAACACAGTTCATTAACTCCCATCTCTCACCTCTCTTTAATTCCCAACTCTCCTTGTATCTTTAATTTTCTATGTACACTTAATTTGGGTGGCTTATTATCATTAAAAATATGAACCATGTCCTTCGTACCATGATATGAACACTAGTTAAGTCTTGTCCTCTATTATTTGGAGTTTGATTAGATTTCTTACTCGGATGTGGTAATGAAAGCGTAAGACAATACAAGTGATAAAAATATCAAAAATGTTATTCTTATTATTTACTTATACCATCATTTGTATTATCTTTTTAATAAAAATGGAACACGCACGAGTTGACGAGCCCTAACTCTTTTAGAGAGATAATACAAGTAATGGTAAGTTGTATTCTAAAAATATTCTTAATAATTTCTTGTAATAATAGAGCTAAGTTGACGTAACCGATGAAGTGAAATCTTTGGAATTTACTTGATAGTATAACACTAGTTGCAAACTTGGATTATTTTAGTATTATAGGACAGAGTCAACATAGTTTAAAGAAGCCGGTTGCTGTCCTTTTTTTATTATTATGTCAAATGATAAATTTGTCACATTAGATGTTAGATTAAAAAATTAATAAAATTTAAATTAACGTTATGATGTAAGGATTACACTTTTCTCTGTTACTATGATAAAGGCCACTTGCCCGGCTGCTGCCCGTTAGCACCATAGCCCCTCAGGTTTGAGGTCTATTACAACCTCGTACAACATCTTTAAAACATTTCACTTTCATACCTTAAGTACTATTTTATTTCAATTTCATACAGCCGTTACATTTTCCATCCATTGAACCGTTAAGTGCTGACGTGGCCGCCACATATATGCCACGTGGCTGCCAAATGTCTGCCACGTGGCAAATAAAAATAATTTTTTATTTAAAAAACCTAAATTTTCTCAACCAAAAAAAAAAATGGGGTAAATTACACCATACCCCCTCAGGTTTGAGGTCTATTACAACTTTATACAACATCTTTAAAATATTTCACTTTCATACATCTAGTACCATTTTATTTCAAAATAACATCTCCGTTAGATTTTCCATCCATTGGTCTATTAAATATTGACGTGGCTGCCACGTGACAATTTTTTTTTAATATTTTTAAAAACCTGAATCTTCTAAAAAAAATATTAAAAAAAAAACCTGAAATCGTCTTCCCCGACTCACCCCTTCTTCTATCCATCATCACCCCCCCCCCCCCCCCCCCAAAATCCCACCCGAGCCACCCCTTTCTCCCATCCCCCATCACCCACCCTCAAAAATTCCACCTGAGATTAGATGGATCTAGTACAAAATGGTACTGGATGTATGAAAGTGAAATGTTTTAAAGATGTTGTATGGAGTTGTAATAGACCTCAAACTTGAGGGGGTATGGTGTAATTTACCCAATTTTTTTTTTTGGTTGAGAAAATTTGGGATTTTTAAATTTAAAAAAATAAAAAATTATTTTATTTGCCACGTGGCAAACATTTGGCAGCCACGTGGCATTTATGTGGCGGCCACGTCAGCACTTAACGGTTCAATGGATGGAAAATGTAACGGCTGTATGAAATTGAAATAAAATAGTACTTGAGGTATGAAAGTGAAATGTTTTAAAGATGTTGTATGGGGTTGTAATAGACCTCAAACCTGAGGGGCTATGGTGTAATTTACCCTAAAACTTTTGGCCAAGTTTACTAGCTCTATATTGCTGACTTGAATCATTCAGGCAAAATCGAGGTGGGAGTTGGGAAAGAAGCCTGCTATTGTCCTTGGCAGGTAGGTGAAATGGCAAATTCGAGAGAAGTTGATTTTTACAAATTATTTGAACAAAAATATCAACCCTCTGATTCTTATCATGTTGTGAACACTAATGAAGTCTTGTCCTCTATTATTTGGAGTATGATTAGATTTCTTACTCAGATGTGATAATGGAAGCATAAAACAATCACAAGTGATAAAAATATTCTTATTAATTTCTTGAAATTTAGCGGTTTAGTGATATCTCATGTACGTCGCATTCTGATTGAATGCAATAATAGAGTTAAGTTGACGTAATCGATGAAGTGAAATCTCTGCAATTTACTTTATATTAACACTAGATGCAAAGTTGGATTAATTTAGTATTATAGGACAGACTTAACATAATTAGAGGCCTAAAGTTTTATATTAAACTTTTGGCTGAGTTTCCTAGCAAAAGGATTCTCGTCGAATCCTCTTTGTGAGGATTCTAAAAATCCTTTAATCATATCTATTTATCGTATATTGTGCGGTTAATTTTCGTCAGGTACTGTTTATTTTCAATTTTAAATAAAAAAAATTACAATACTTTCTAATCGCATGATGTACGATGAACGGATGTGATTTGAGAATCCTCAGGATTCTCACAAAGAGAATTTGACGAGAATCCTCACTCCTCTAAATCTGCTGACTTGAATCATTCGTCCAAAATCGAGGTGTGATGGAACCTTGATATTCTCCTTAACATGTACCTGGAGTGACAAATTCAAGAGAAGTGTGTTAATTTTCACATATTTTTTGAAAGAATGACAACTTTAAAAGAGGAAGTCGATTTTCATCACCATTGAACCAATGACATCGAAAAACATTAAACAAGGGTGTGTAAAAAAATAAAAATGATGTGTTTATCATTTCCGTATAAAATATAGAGATTACAGTGCAAAGTGAAGGAAGGAGTGTGTCCTTATAACAAGTGGGGGATGCATTAAGGGTGCGTTTGGTACGCAGACGGGACGGGACGAGACGGAACGGAACAGGACGGGACGGATGTTGTAAATTTTGAAAAAGACAAGGGGCATTGTTGTCCTAAAATGTTAAAAATTTATGTCCCACAGACGTGGAACAACCCCGTTCCAGGGGGAGGTGGAACAAAAAATCATCCAAAACTTGTCCCGTGGAACGCCTCGTCCCACTCGTTTTAGGCGTACCAAACGCGGGACGGAACGCCTCGTCCCGTCCCATCCTGCGTACCAAACGCACCCTAAGGGACCTGGGTGGTCCCAAACCACCAGAATGTCCGGATAAGTGGTTGTGAGCATGGATTAAAATGCCGATAATATCGACGAAATATCGCCGATATTATCGGTTTTTAGAGACATCGATATTTAAACACATATCCATAAGGTTTTCGGAAAATTATCGAAGAAATATCGAAAAAAATCGATAATATCGCGATATGTGCGATATTATCGATTTTTTTCTTGAAATATCGACGGGGATGGTAGGCGGCGGAGAGGAGAGGAGACTGCGATGGTAGGGGAGGACCGGAGGAGAAGACGGAGAGGGAGAGTGGCGTGTGGTGTGGTGTGGGAGAGAACTGGAGTGTGGGAGAGAACTGGAGAAGAGAGGGAGGGAAGAGAGAGACAGAGAAGTGGACTGTGGGAGAGAAGAGGGAAGGGAGGGAGAGAAGAGAGAGACGGAAGTGGAGTGTGGTAGGGAGAGAAGAGAGAGACGGAAGTAGAGTGTGGTAGCTTGGGATGCGTGGGTTTTTCAGAAAGGAGCGTGGGTTTTTCAGAGTTTTTCAGAAAGTTTTTCAGAATGGGAGCTTGGGATGAAAGCCAGAGGCGCGGGGGGGGGGGGGGGTATGTTTCTGTGGGCGCAGCGGTTTTGCGGGGTGGGGCTGAGCTTTCATTTCAGCCTTTCAGCTTCAGCCATACCTGTCAGTCAGACTGCAGAGTTTGTGTGGTGGTGTGAAAAAAAAAAGAGGATCCAATGTAAGGGATCCAATCAAAATAATGTAAAATAAAATAAAAAAATATATAAATAATTTAAATAATTCAAAAGTATCTGTTTAATAATTTTTACAACGCAAAAAGTAAAACATTGAAAGACCAGAGCCATTCTTTCCTGAAGTCTTTCATCGTTTCTTCTTCTTCCAGAGCCATTCTCCTCTTAGATTGTATTTGCCTTTTACAAATTACACAAAGGATTCCATATTTAAGGTAAGTTTACAAACTTATATTTATATTATTGTAATTTATACAACAATAAAAAAAAATTGTGTGAATAGGCATGTGATCTAAGAACCAAAAATTACTTGTATGTTTAATTTTTGAAGTAATTAAGTAATGTTGTATAATTATTTATTCTTCCCTGAAGTCATTCATCGTTTCTTCTTCTTCCAGAGCCATTCTCCTCTCAGATTGTATTTGCCTTTTACAAATTACACAAAGGGTTCCATATTTAAGGTAAGTTTACAAACTTATATTTATATTATTGTAATTTATACAACAATAAAAAAATTTGTGTGAATAGGCATGTGATCTAAGAACCAAAAAATACTTGCATGTTTAATTTTTGAAGTAATTAAGTAATGTTGTATAATTATTTATTCCCTAGAATAATTTTAATATGTTTAATATTATTTATTATTTTATTATCAAATTGGATTATTATTCATTAATATTAGGTTTTATTATTCTATATTATTTTTATAATTACTTAAATTCTTACAATCATTTTCTTTATATTATTGTAATTTGTAATTTATACAACAACAAATAATTTGTGTGAACCTATGCATTTGATCTAAGAACCAAAAAATAATATGTTTAATGTTATTTATTATTTTATTAATATTAGGTTTTATTATCAAATTGGATTATTATTCATTAATATTAGGTTTTTTTTATTATCAAATTGGATTATTCATTAAATTGGATTATTATTAAATTAGATTATTATCAAATTGGATTATTATTCATCACTATGTTTGGATTATTATTGATCACTATGTTTAATATTAGGATTTTTTTTTATCAAATTGGATTATTATTCATTAAATTGGATTATTATCAAATTGGATTATTATCAAATTGGATTATTATTCATTAAATTGGATTATTATCAAATTGGATTATTCATTAAATTGGATTATTATTAAATTAGATTATTATCAAATTGGATTATTCATTAAATTGGATTATTATTCATCACTATGTTTTATATTAGGATTATTTTTTTATCAAATTGGATTAGGTTTTTTTTATTATCAAATTGGATTATTCATTAAATTGGATTATTCATTAAATTGGATTATTATCAAATTGGATTATTATTCATCACTATGTTTTATATTAGGATTATTTTTTTATCAAATTAGATTATTATTCATTAATATTAGGTTTTATTAATCCATATTATTTTTTTAATTACTTAAATGTTTACAATCATTTTCTTTACTTCGTATTTAATTCTTCTGTACAATAACTTTATTATTTAGGTTCTCTTATATAACCGTCATCACTACTATATTTTTTGGCCAAAATATATTTGTCTAATTTTCATGAAAAATAAATGTAGGTACATTTAAGATGTCTAGTGGAGCTACTAAATGTGATCCAGCTTGGGAACATGGAGACCCAATAGACGGAAACAAACATGGCACAATTTGCAAATATTGTGGTCGGGTAATGAAGAGTGGTGGAGTGACACGACTTAAGTACCATCTTAGTGGATTAGATCCAGCAAAAAATGTCCAACGATGCGATAATGTCCCCCCAGAAGTGAAGGCATTCATCAGCACATTATTAAAAAATAAACAACAGCAGAAGGAAAAGAGAACACAAGGAATGGAAAATATTCGAGCTGGTCTACGAGGAGAAGTCATTGGCCAAGAGGTTGACAGTGATGATGATAACGATGAGGACGAATGTGATGATGACATGGGACCTGAAGAACGACGCAGTTTGAAACAAGCATTACGTGCCTCCAAACAGTCAGCATGGAAAAGAGAACACCTTCATAAAATTCCTAATAGAGCACAAGGTTCCGGGACAAGTGGTGGTGCACAAATGAGACGGGGAGGCAGTCTTAGAGAATCACAACCAACACCACCAATAGCCCCAAGTTTATATAAGTCATCCAACGCACGTCAAAAGAGTGTTTGGAGTTATTTCAAGGGAGGTAATGTGAAGGAGGGAATGGGGCGTCTAATTAGCAAGTTCTTTATCTATGAAAATGTCCCTCCTGCAAAGGCATCATCACATCATTTCAAAAATATGGTAGTGGGATGTCAACAAGCCGGTGTTGGAGTACAACCTCCCACTCCCTATGAGATAAGAAACAAATATTTGGATTGGGAGTATAACGACATTGGCGAGTATGTTAACAAGTTGAGGTCAAAGTGGGAAACACATGGTTGCACAATCATGTGTGACGGATGGACTGGGCCGACCAGATTGTCCATCATAAACTTCATGGTATACTCCAAGGGAAAAACAGTTTTTTTGAAGTCTGTTGATGCTTCAGACCATATAAAGAACTACAAGTATATTTACAAATTATTGAGGGATGTAATCATGGAGGTGGGAGAGCATAATGTTGTCCAAGTTGTGATCGACAACGGTTCTGCATTTGTCAAAGCTGGAAAAAAGTTAATGAAGCATCATAATGTGTTTTGGACATCATGTGCAGCACATTGTATTGATCTCATGTTTGAGGCAATGGGGAAGAGAGAGAATGTTGCTACTGTGGTCAAAAGAGCTAGAACGATCACAAATTATATTTACAATCACAGTTGGTTGTTGGCAAAAATGCGTGAATTTTGCAAGGGAGAAATTATTCGTCCAGCTACCACTCGATTTGCCACCAATTATATTGCATTAGACAGCCTAGTTAAGAAGAAAGCAGGGTTGAAACAACTATTCACTAGTGACGATTGGGCCAACCACAATTTCAGCCGCTCAAGTACAGGTCGTATGGTGGAAAGTATAGTGCTTGATCATGCTTTTTGGACTCAATCAGAACATGTGTGCCAAGTGTTTGAACCTCTGTACAAAGTTTTACGGATCGTTGACACAGAAGTATATCCTACTATGGGGGCAGTATATGAGTTGATGCGTGTAGTGAAGGATGAATTGCAAAGAAAACATGGTGCAAGGTGGGTCATAAAGATAATTGATGACCGATGGTATAAAACATTATACCACGATTTGCATGCAGTAGGTATAAATTATGTCAGAATTTGCAATTCATTTCTTTAGTTGCATAAGTATTATTTCTCTTATTAGAGTATGTGTTTCTTTGAACAGCATATTATTTGAATCCCCGATACCAATACAGACCCGGTGTTGGAGATGATGGTACCCTTATACGTGCTGTACATAATGTATTCTCTAAATTAGACCCTGCATCGCCAGCAGTTGGCCAATTTGGAAATGAGGTACACAATTACTTAAATTATAATAATTACTTTGTTGGATTAAACTAACACGATTTATTGAATTCAGCTAACATGGTTTAAAGATGCAAGAAGAACTTTTGGAGAACCAACATCAGTTGCTGCTCGAACAAATATGTCTCCTAGTGAGTATAAACATATTTCACTATAAGTTTATAATAGAATTTGTTGGAGTTATTAGGCTTATCAACATTGTTTTTCATTGTAGCTGAATGGTGGATCATGTATGGGACCGATGCACCAACTGTGAGAAAGTTAGCAATCAAAGTATTATCACAAACAGCTTCCTCATCTGCTTGTGAAAGAAATTGGAGCACATTTGCACTCATACACACAAAGCAAAGAAATAAGTTGGCTCATAGTAGCTTGGAAAAATTAGTTTATTGCTACTACAACATGAAGCTTCAACTTCGAGATAAGGAAGCAGAAATAGATCATGTCGACCGTGGTGACCCACTAGATGTGTTTGATATTGTTGGTGCAGATGATGATACACAGGACAACCAACTTTATCAATGGATTAGACCTCTTCATTTAGATGATGATGAAGGCAACCCAGCTCCCAGAGTTGCTGAAGAAGCACGTAATGAAGGGATAAATGTAGAAAAAGTATTAGAAGAGGAGGTGGGATCTAGCAGCGCTGACTCTTTGGAAGAACTTTTGCGCCCAAGACCAAGAAACACTGGAATTCCACCTTCTTCCAATCCTACACAACCACAACATCGTGATGATACTAATGATAGCTCTAGTACAAGATCAGGAGACTCACCTACCACCAGAGGTGGGAATGATGAAGGATACAGTGGAGCTGGAGGTAGTGGAGCTGGAGGTAGTGGTGGTGGATATGGAAACTATTATGGACCACCTCCCGGATTTATGACCCCCTTCACTGGTGAGGCAAACTTCACGCATGCAACACATGATGATGACCATGGCAGTAGGCGGGCAGGACCAGGAATTGGTGCCATAGGGAAGGACTATACTCGTAGAGAAAGAGGCAAAGGGATTTTGTCAAGTCAAGAAGATGACTCGTTATCTAGAACTTCGGACTCTGTTGGTGTGGGAAGTAGTAACTATGGTTATACTCATAGCCAACCATTTCCCTACCCTTCATATCCCATTCCTGTTGGGATGGAATCGAGCGAGTCATGGAAACAATCCCAAACTCAATCTTCAAATGATTTTGCTTATGGACAACCTCAACCAATCTCGGATCCATATGGGTGGCATGTTAACAATTACATGCAAAACTATTTTGGGGATTTATCATTTGATAACTACTCTTCACAATACACTCACTCTACACGTAGAGATGATGAAGATAGTGAAAATTTTGAACCTCATAGGAACTCTATGTGGTACTAAAGTGTAAAATATTGTATTAATTCATTATATATAAATGATTTATGGTGTGTTTAGACTTCTTTCATTAATTACTACATATTTTCTACACTCACAATGTTTGTCAGCTCGCTATATAATCAACTTGATAATGTTAAATCCATCATGCAATGTATTTCCTTCCAATTTTTTTATAAACTAATAGATAATTGACTAAATAAACATCCTGCAAAGTTTCAATAAAAATTTCCAAGTTTTTCTTACAATTTCCGTGGTTTCCATGTAATTTTTATCGATATCGATATTTCCGTCGATATTTCCGTGTTTTCGGACTACCGATATTTCTGATATTACCGATATTTAAATCCTTGGTTGTGAGGATCTCAAAAGACCACCCAAGTTTGGTCTTCTGGTGGAGGAGAAGAGTGCAACGGCAAATAGACGACTGCAAGTTATGCAAATGCTTAACGAAGAAAGATATATTAATTTGTATTTTATTATATTAATTTTTCAAATCATAATAAATGCTAAAAGAAACATAAATAGCTACACTTATACCAAGCATTTAATGCAATGCTAGTAGACCCGACAGTTTCTTACCCAACACAAAAATGACAAGAAAATAACGGGTTTTGGGTTAACATGATAACTAATCGGGTCATTATCAGGTGACCCGTTAAGAACTCGTTAATAACGGATATACACGCAGGTAATTTGTTTCGACCCGTTAAGAAAAATAAATTATAATTTTAAATTTAATTACTACAAAATTTATTATAAAGTACAATAGTCATATTGTATATATTAGTATATTGTATATTAAATATATATTTTTGTATTATTATTCTATATAAGTTTAAAAAATTAAGTTTTATTCATTTATTTATTTTTATTATGAGAGTTTCTTATTATCATTAATATGATAAATTTTACTTAACATATTGTTGTCCAAAATTAAAATCAACTAGTATAGTATTAGTATAGGCAATAAGACATCCCTACAAGTATGAAAAATGTGAAAGAATATATAAACACTTGTAATTCATCATTCATCCATGAGTAGACAATTGTTACACTTACATTATCGTTTAAATTCTTAAAACCCTCCAAACCGTCATAGATAGTGTTTTTTATTTGAGTGTAAAAGTAATAAAATTAATGATAATTATTGTAGAAGTATAAGAAATGTAAAAATTAAAAAAATTAAAAAAAAATGTATATATATATATATAATCACTCATAGTGACAAGCTTTACAACTTTCGTGAAGGGGTCAACTTCGAAATCCGACACTATAATCCATAAACCTTAAATTTGTATTTAACCATCAATTGTTATTTAGGCATTATTCTTTATATTGAATTTCATTTTTAAATTTTTTTTTTTTGAAAACATGATCTTCTGGGGGATGTAGGAAGATGAATAGCTCGGATTTTTTATATCATATCCCGATATTTACGGTTAATTAAAATATGAGTCGATGTTATAAGATGTTATATGGTTTGTAGAGACTTTATGACACCAAGCAATATTTTTACTAACGGTAAAACTCTTAACATAATATTAACGATCTGAACCGTTCATCTTCCGATATCCTCTAATAGATTATGTTTTCAAAAAAGAAAATTTAAAAAAAAACAAAATTTGGTGAGAAAAATAAAGCATAAATGTAAACAACAATCGATGATTAAATCTTGATCTATGATTTATATGATTATAGTAGCACATTTCAAAGTTCAACCCTTCACGAAAGTTGTAAAGCTTGTCATTACGAGCGTTTATAGATTTTTTCTATATTTTTCACACTTTTACATCAATTAAAAACTATTAAAGACTTTATTTAAACAATAGCCATATGATAAATGAGAAGAGACTGCTAATGTAGAAAACCTCACTGAAAATATCATCAATATAACTCTTGAAAACAATATATCAAGCCAAAGTTCCAATATCGTTTCTCATGGTAATTGATGAAAATTGAAGAGTTTGATTGTAAGAAAATGTGCAAGGTTCCAAACCTTGAAACATAACTCCCTTAATTTTGCAAATCTTTTGAACATTTGGTATTTTGTAATGTTCTAATGTTTATTTATTTATTATTATGTTCTTATTTTGGGTATGTAAGTATATAATACTTGAAAGACAAATGCGTTTTTATGTTGAATGTGATAATATGGTATGTATATATTTATTTAGTATTATGTATTTCATTTGATTATTTATTGGTTTGAAATATATTTTCCTTAACTGGTAACGGGTCAGGTCATATTACCTGTTAATATTATCAGGTCAATTTTGAGTGTTACACGACACGACACGACCCGTTAAGATATTGAGTATAACACAAAAACAATACGAACACAGGAAACACGACACAAATGTTAGGTCTAAATGCTAGTCCAAAAGTTTTAAAAAAAAAAATTTATTTGGGATATGATTTTTGAGGCGGCACTTTTGAATCCTCACATCAAACTTTCAATCCATATCAGCTATTGGCTGATGGATTAGAATGAAATGAGATGCCATTTTTTACACAGTTACAAGCCCACTTAGTAATTTGAAGCATCGGTTAGAGATGCTCTAATTACACATAGAATTGTGAATAATTAATGTAATCTAATTTGATTTAATACCTAACATATAGTGGTTGGGTTATGTAATTATAATGAAGCCATGTCATATATGTACAAAATTCACAAGGACGTGAACAGATTAGGCCCCAAAGGCAAGCAGGCAAAAATGTATACCACATTTTTCAAGGCTGAAGCAGACGGTGAAGCCAAATATCTTAAACCATCGGTGGGATGTCATATGCGATATGGTAGCTTGCACCAGCTGGGCCCCATCAGTTTTGTTACTTTTAAAGCTCCAGATATGGAGATAAACGACTCCTAACATCAATTTATTCAGACGGTAGACTATAGACATCGTAATCACGAGAAAGATAATATGTTTGTCATTAGTACTACTTAGAAGAGACTACAGAAACATAATAACCAAACCTGGAAGAAGGGGCAACAACATTTTGTAAGACATATTCTGAAATTACAACAACAAGATATTAGGATAACGATCAAATCAAATCAATATAAAATAGAAATCAACTAATTATATTAAACTTATCTGTAGAATACGGAAGACATGGTTATGAAGGTGAAGTCATTAATGAACTCTAGATTGTCTTCTCCTTCCAATACTCCAAAATATCCCTCTACTTTATGAATAGGTTTTAGTATTTTTAGGAATTCAACGTATGGAAGCAGGGACTTAACCTAGTATTTATATACCATTAGGATTCCTTATTAGCCGGCCGATTAACAGCTAAGAAGGTCAACCCTATCACCTTGATTGAGTCCTATCATGATGCAATATCTTTGTATTTGAACCTCTAGATGATTCTCCTAGATTAGCTGCAATGATTAAAGACTCCACAATTCTTACCCAACAAGGACTCTTAATTTACTCGAATTGCACATCACTAAATAATCAAGCGATTTGTTCCTCAAGTAAACCAATTGTCACACATTGCCATTCACAGAACTTTACATTCTCCCACTTGAATGTCAATGTGATGTCTTGATAAGAACTCGTGGTGATCACTGAGTCTTCATGAGTTTGCAACCAATCTTTCCTAGCAACTTGTCACTTTTGAATCAAGTGCAGAACCACAGAAAACAAGGCACACATTGGACAGTTCCTCGCACTCCATGATTACATGCACACTTAACTCAAAACACTGTGTTACTAACAAAATCATGATATCAAGAGCAAATAGTCAAAACATTAGCTCACAATAGTTGAACTGAAAATATGAAAGTACATTTCAGTACAAAAGTAGTTCACAAAAAAACTCAACAACATTGGTAACAAAATCTAACTTTTCTGTCAATTTAGAATATGACATGAGAACAAGTAAAATACGACATACTGTTTACAAAATCAGAACCTCTTATTAAAACTTATGAACAAAACTTACGCAAAATTTACTCTTAAAATATCAGCCACTACACTTCAAATTTTTAACACAAAGGGTAATATCTTACTCCCACTGATTAATAGAGACAAAATTATATATAGATACATTATTATTACTCCCACTGATTAAGAGAGTAAAACAATACTTTGTAAATGTCTACAAAATGAAATAGATACCTTTCAAATACTCCCATTAGCAAAACAATAGTCATGGAATCTAAAACATAAAATTTGTGAGGTCAACATCTTTAATCTAGATATCTGTAGGGAAGTGGCTCTTGTGACTGAAAAACTATACAATCATTTGGTCAATTTTGTTCATCTAACATTTGCCAGAAATAGAAAACTTTAACTAAATGTTTTCTTATTGCATCAAAAGCATATAATTCCATAATCATCTTTGGATTGAAACTAATTATATTAGTTTGCATAGCTAAAACATAAAATACAAGGGCAACGCATATTGTTTCAACACTTTTGAGCAGATGAAGTATATACAATCTTGTCAATTTCATGTTTCACTATACATTGATTTATAGTTGTACTGAATAAGAAAACACTTTCGAGCAGATTAATTATTCATCAATAACATATAAATCACAAGTCCAATTTCTTGAACAACATACAAGAATTAATAAGTAAAACACTTTTGAGCATAATACACTCATTAACCCTTCTTGATTTTCCTACAAGATTAGTTGCATACATAACAAATAAAATATAAACAAGTATGATAATGTACATTTTATCTACCAAAACTATGACCATTAAAAGCATTCAAAATTAATGAGTGTGAAGCCCATAATACATTATTTCTTCCACTTGGGCAAACACTCAAATATAGGCTAGTTGAATCAATAAAGATAATGTAAGCTCTACCAAATTTTTAGATTTAATCATAATTTAAATAAAACCAATTTACAATCTTTAATATGCTCAAAACACGAAAAAAATTTAAATAAATTAAAGGTTCATTTCATTAGATAAATAGCCTTTAATATGCCCAAAACATTAAAATTTCTTAAACAAATTTGTTGAGTCACGAAATAGTTAGTTTGGACATAATAAACCAATCTATATGTATCAAAAATAGGCTTATATAAGCAACAATATCTCAACATTATTAATCAATCTAAAAGTGACAAGTGATTAGATAAACCAATGGCTAAAAAATTTATTTTAGCGTATGAGAGAAGACTCACATATGTGTTAAAAAATTAGGTCACAAATTAAAATGAAACCTAATAAGAGAATCCAAACTCAAAATTTATGTTTTAATTGTAAAACAAAGTAGAATAGATATCTCAACAACATCAATTTTTCAACAATAATTTTAATCCAATTTAGAACTCACAGAAAATAAGGCAAAAAATTGACAAATTTACCAACTCATTCTCGATTCTGCAAGATTCATTATGGAAGTAGTCGAGTTGTGGAGGATCGAACAAACTCCAAATTGCATGATTGTTACACCTTTGGGCAGAAACTAATTATGCAAAGAAAATACCTGCATAGCTAGCCAAAACATAAAATACACAAAATACATATAACTTCAACAACTTTGGCTAGATGAAAATATGTTAGAAATACTTTATGATTTGCTATAATACTAATTTATAATGGTGAGTGATTTCCTGAAATTCCCATTGGGATAAAAGTATTCACCATATAAATTAGAATTCTGATTTTTCAAAATAATCCTTTAGAACAGTATTAAATAACCATTTTGTTAGATATTCAATGATTCTCAAAATATTCAATTAGATACAAAAGTATGTCGTTATTGACATTGAACAATAGAGTTCTTCGAAAGAGGAAACATGGTTATTCAGTTATTCGATAGGGATCAAAGTGATCAATTAATAAAATGATGCCACTTTTCAATTTTCTCTCAAAAGACAATTATCATTAGAATCAGAATTCATGACCAAACAAAACATTGGTTTAAGCAAAACAAACCAATACATCTTTAAATCAAAATTTAATCAGTGTTGTCTAATAAGAGTCATTAGTATTAATAATTTGCATTAATTAAGGCCATATTGGAACCCTAAACTTGTATAATAATCGGTACCAATAGATGTGCATATATAAGTGAAAACAATATCACATAACAAAACTAGTTTTGAAGTACCAAAATTCAACATTATCACTTTAGTTTGCAAATTCACTAAAAACTTAATTCTCTTTAGATTGACATGAAAAAATTTAGGTATGAACTAGACATACATGACTACTGTTTTGAAAAATTTCATGATTTTTAAATTTTATAAGCGAGCCAAAAATGAATTCGAAAAGAGAGGTGCTGCAGAAACCGCAGAAAATGTTCAGTACAGACCTGAGATTACAAATTCACCAAATATTCATTGTTCATCCAATATGCATGAAAAGTTTCAGACAATACCTAAACATATAAATCTGTTAATTCTAAAAATTTCATAATTTTTGAGGTTTAACAAGTGTACTAAAATCAAATTCGAAATGAGATGTGCTGCAGAAATGGAAAACATTCTGCAGTACATACCCGAGACTAAATAATTCACCAAAACTTCAATCTTCCTCTAATGTGTATGAAAATTTTCAGAAATAAAGTAGACATATATATGTATTGTCACCCAAAATTCCATTATTTGTTCGATTTTAAAAGTGGGCTAAAAATAAAATCGAAATAAAATTTACTGCAGAAACCCCATAAATTCTACATGACAGTCCCGAGATTAAATAAAATTCACCAATAATTCATTCTCAAACCAATGCTAGTGAAAATTTCCAAATTTGAAATAAATATCTCAATGTATATCATACTAAAATTTCAAGTATTTATCAATTACATAAATATATCAAAATAATATCACAAGTAGACTTTTCTGCAGAAGTCTGCACAATTCCAACAACATGGTATCTCACTTAAAATTTTACCATAAATTCATTTCTTGTCCAAAAAAAAAACGTGGAAATATACCAGCGTCTACAATCCATTCGATATTACAACATGATCGAATTTCATAAAATTTGGAATTATGAAACTATATAAAAAAAAAAAAAAGTCTATTAAACCCAGATTATTGACATGAATGGTTTCCATATCAAAATTACATCAGTTACCTAAAACACTTAAGTAGTATTTATTCTTTACCATGCCATAATAGACACGAACTATCAATTTCATAGAGAAATAACCAAAACTTAATTATTCATTTGCATATGCTCTATAAGGATAGGAGTCGAAAAAATGCAAAATTGAATCAATCCAAAATGAAAACACTATAATGAGACTTTAATGGAGACACGACTTTGGCAATTAGTGACAAGATTATAATCATACCCCAATATGAACCGACTGAAAGCAATTCATAATAATGTAATTAACCACACATCAAAATTATGATAGAAAGCAATCCTTCATAATACAATAATTTGTTTACATATACGTAAGTTGGCAAATAGTTTCACCAGTATCGGTTCATCGAAAACAAACAATTGGGAATGTCTTTTACAACTTGTTAAATAACAGTAGTAAATCCAAATATATATATATATTTTTTTAAATTTTAGGATTTATAGGAGACAAAGAAACCTGAGACAACTCACTGCTTTATGCCTTATCCATGAAAGCAAAACAAACCCATTCCTAATAATTAAGCGAGAGCCAAAAGGAAAAATAAAATTTCATGAATACTGTTGAGCAAAAATTGTACATAACATGTAAACAAGTAATTTACTCGACATAATTTCACCCTCGTTCATTTTTTCGAAGAGGATTTTATTAACTTGAGTTCGACCCATTCTAGGCTACGCGCCTATTAATTACAACCCTTCTTTTGGAAAGGAACACCCTTTGATTCCAATTTGAATAAATCGTAACTTGGGGATTTGGTTTTTTTTTTTTTTGATGTTGTGACTGTACCTAGGTAGAACCCTCGGTTGCCTACGTACCCTCATTGAGGGATCAAGTCACTCGTAGTTCCTTGAATCAGTGTTTGTTGCCTTGTGTAGTTTCAGCTCGTGCAGGCGAGGAGCATGTGATGCCTTGTGCAGTTTTAGGCTATTGCAGGCGAGGACTTTGAGCCATTGGAGCTTTTAATGCTTTATGCAGTTTAGGCTCTTGCAAGCAAAGACTTTAAGTCAATTGGAGCATTTGATGCCTTGGCAGTTTTAGCTCATGCGGGCAAGAAGCATTGATGCCTTGGCAGTTTTAGCTCATGCGGGCGAGGAGCATGTGATGTTTTTTTTATAGCTTTGTGCCATTTGAAAGTTGATGTAACTTTGTGCCACTTGAAATTTTGTTGCGGCTTCGTGCCTTTTGATATTTGACTCTTCCTTCGACTTCGTACCTTTTGGGATTTGATACGGCTTCATGCCATTTGAAATTTGATGTGGCTTCGTGCCATTTGATGTGGCTTCGTGCCATTTGATGCTCTTTACAGCTTCACCTCACGGCTTTATGCCGGCTTTGTGCTATTTGTAGCAGCTTTGTGCCACTTGATCACTTCAGTAGTTGAAGGGGAATTTGATCCATTAATTTAAGGTGGTGAATTCATCAAGCTTCACACTTTAAGGTGCCCTGTGTCCACGGTATTTAATGTCAAACACGATGTCTCCATGCCTACTTTCTTTTCTTCATGTTGCTGACTTTGAGCCCTATTTTTATATGTGACTTATAAGGCTCCACGTGAGCCAATTCCCACAATTTAATTTGGGACAAGTTTTGTGACTTGTTAAAACCCATTTAAACCTTTTCTTCTTTTGACTTTTCAACCCCAAATGACATAGAATTGAACAGAGACTTTCCCTTTATTTTCCATATTTTTCCATATTTTTCCATATACTTTTAAGACTTCCGAGTCATCTCCACGTGAGATGCACCAAAACTTGTGAAATAGTGAGACTTTGAACTTTGTCCTTTCCTTAAGTAGCTTTTGAGGAAAAAGAAAACTGAAACTTTGAGAAAAGGTTAAGCCACCCCCTTTTTTCTTTATATTTCTGCCCATTTGAACTTTCAACTTCTTTTATGAGGGTTTTTTTTATCTCATTTGTTTTCTGACAACACACTTTTCTTGAGAACTTCTCCTCTTTTCCATGTGAGCAAATCCCCACAAGGTGCTTGGTTTAAAGTGAACTAGGATTTGCTTTTTGAACCGAGTCTTTCTGATAGCACCTGCAAGCTGTAGGGCTCACGTGAAGTGTTGCCCTTGCCCTTTTTTTTTTTTTTTTGTCTCTTTATCCTTTTGTCCTGTGAAATCAATTAGATGACTTTTGTTTTATACTCTTTGACTCTTCCTACTTTAGTTGATTCATGGCTCTTGATGCATCAGACTTTCTCTTTTTATTTCTCAAATTCTTACAGCTCGCCAGTAGCTTTAGTATTGGATGCATCAGGTTGCTGCTTTCCATCTTGGTTGGGCTTGGCTCTCCTTCCAGACGGGAGAAAGCTTTTCGAGACGACGGCGCGGGGTGAGGTGATCGAGTGAGCACGTACTGGTCCCCTCTTTCTTTATATGGATGGAGAGTATGGATGGTTCTTTGTTTCCATAAAAATATAACAGTAAATGGCAGAGCTCATTTTTCTTTTGTCAGTGTCTTTGAACATGTATAGAAATCTTTGCTCTTGCTCTTGCTCTTTTGATGTTGGACCTGTACGTATATAGTGATCCATTTGCTTTGGTTGAGCGGAGCCTTTAACTTGTTGTCTCTAATATTCTGGAGGTGCATGTCTCAGAGTAGTAGAGCTTCTTACTTGTCTTCTTTCTTCATTGGCAGCAAGGAAATGTCCTTCCTTTCCATTGGCGATTTGGATGACAATTGTTACACTTTGCATATCAATGCAATCTTCTTTTCCAGTGCAGGTGACATCTTCTTTTGGTCAGCGGCTTTTCTTCCTCCACGACTTCAAGACGGTGGCTGCGACGGGGGTTGCTTTTGTTTGTTTTCTTTCTTTGCTGGAAACATCCTCATTTCTGGTGCGACTTCTTTCTCTGACTTTGTTCATCCAGATCCATTGCTTGTTGTGACCTTCTTGTTCGACGGCTTTGATCACGCGATGTATGGCTTCTGGAGTGAAGAGGGGCTTCTTGCATCTTCAAAGGCTTTGTCCGATAGTTTTGACAACAAATAGGCTTAGAGGGCTTTGTTTAACAACTTGAGTTGGTATTTCCTACGTAAATTAGGACTTGGAAGCAGTGAGCATCGATCGCTTAGAGTGCTTCGTCTTCGTTTATGAATGAGAGAGATTGCTTTGCTCCTTTCTGACATTCTCCATCATGACTTGCTTTTCCAAAAGACTTTTTGAACCACGACCCGTCAACTGAAATGGAGGTCTTCCATTCTTGTTTATTGGTGCGAGACTCATGCAGGACCAAAAGTGTTGTAGTGGTTTGGTGCACGACTTCCTTCTGGGTTCTTCTGGTTTTATGCAACACGGCATTACCAAACCTATTTTCTTCAAGCCGTATCCTCCATTGGTGCGACTTCCTCCGAGTTCTTCTGGTTTTATGCAACACGGTATTACCAAACCCATTTTCTTCAAGTCGCACGGTGCATGGGCTCTATCTGGAAAACCACCGGAGACGACGGTTGAAGAGCGGTGGTTTGCAGTTTGGTTGTTGTAGTGCAGTGATCACTTAGACTTGGTTGGAACTTCACGGGGTGGTTTAGACCACCCCGAAGAAATTCATGGGAATTTGGAGATTATTTCTGCCTTTTTTCAATGGGAGCACACTTTCTTTTTGCAACTGTTGCTGATCAAGGTTCATTCAGGGAAACGCTTGCCTGCAAAATAAATTTACTGGAGAGAAAATGGAGAAGAAAGAAACATAATTTTATACCTTCTGATTGTTGCTTGTAGTTTTCTCTTCCTTGAAAGGCTTGGTTTGGAATCACCGGTAATGGAATTCCTTTGTCTTCTCTTCCGGCAGTCCTTTTTTGCTCACTTCTTCTCTCAATTTCTATCTCAATTTCTGCTGCGTTTCTCCTTTTTTTTTAATAGTCCCCTTTTTTGTGCGACTAACGTCTATTTATAGGCATTATAGGAAGCCTCCAGAGCCTTTTACGTGGGGGAGATAGTGGCCATGTCTTCCGCCACCTGCTTTTAACTGTTGTGTAATCCTCCACGTTCTGCAGAGAAACAAGGCAGCCCCCCCTTGTGGCACGTTGATTTCTCCACGTAACTAAAAAGAACGTGGGCAGCACTTTTCTTGAGAAATTTGTTTGATGCAAACTTCTTTTTTTTTTTTATGTTTTATTTTATCTCAAGGGTTTATCTTATGCTAGTTAGCAGAGAAGGGAGTTCAAATTCCCTATTTTGGTGGCTTTAAATAAATAGCATTCTCCCAAACTTTTGAATTTCTTTTGATCGGCTCCGCACAAACTTTTTTTGGTACTTAACAGTCCTTTTTTTTTTGTACTCAACAGATTGCCCCCTCAAGCCTCGTGCGTGGAAATGACTTTGACATGTGCGAGGCTTGAAATTTTTTAGCTCCATTTATTTTTTGATTTGACAGTGGCTTGACATCCCAATAGATTTTTCTGAGTTGGCCAGGAATTCTGCCATTGCTATTGATTTTCAGGACTTCTTTGACAATTTGACTCGGTGCTGTTCGGCCGAGAGAGTGAAAGTATCACAGGGAACTTTAAAATGAAGGTGGTGATTATTATTTTTTCCTTGGTTTACCTGTTGTCGGCAAAGTTGAAGAGGAAGGAGAAGGGATTTCTTCTATCTTTTGGCTGCCATGGCGAATTTTTTCCATCCATCCTTCAGTTTGCTTTTGCCGTGGACCCTCTGCACTTTCCAGATCATCAATTTTCTTTTGCAAGTCAAAACCAAGTCTTCCTCTTTTTTCCTTCTTGCCGTGTCCATTAATTCAACATGGTGGCACAAGATTTTAATATTTCTTGTTAGAATCTGGCTACAACAACCTTCACTTTTGTTTTTTGGTTGACGTAGGATCAAAGGCGCAACTTTAATGCTGAAAGGTTTTACTTGGCATGCTTCCTTAGAAATGGTTGCACCATTTTTCAGATATGGCTGCTACTTTTTTAGTCAAGTAGAGGAACTAATATAATTTTGATATTTGGGCTCTACGCAATTAAGCATGGGTGACAATCATTGTCTTTTAATGTATTAGCTCCGTCCTTGTTATGTCTTCAATGTATTAGCTCCGTCCTCCTTGTATGCGAAGAGTTTAAACAAATGCTTTTGTCCTTCTCAATTTACTATCTCTTTTGGTGGCTTTTGCCTTGATAATTATTGAGAAAGTTACCGCATGGCAGTTTAAACATGCTAATTCCATTAGAGGAAAATATAATTTTTGATGAGTTATGGCTGCATCTAATTTTGGGGATTAGATTGCCTACGTACCCTATGAAGGGATCAAGCCAAACATAGTTCATCCCTAAATTTATGGGAATGATTTTTTTTTTTTTTTTGTTTTGTTTTGTTTTGGTGTACGACTGCACCCAACTTTAATGTTAGGCTGCCTACGTACCCTTTTTTGAGGGATCAAGTCATACGTAGTTCAGAGGAAAGGATCTTCTCCTTGCTTGCTTCCTCCGTGCTTGCTTCCCTCTCGGTGTTCGTTAGGCACTGTTTATGCGTAGAACTTCTTTTTGAGCTTTCCGTTGACACACGGGTATATGCATTTCCCATTAGCATTAGAGAGCTCATAAGCGCCTTTGGTGAAGACTTTGGTGACAACATACGGTCCTTCCCATTTGGCCTCAAATTTTCCTTGCATATTTCTGGTGATGACAACGGGTCTTCGGACGGTTAAGACTAAATCCTCAACAGAGAATGATCTAAACTTAACCTTTTTGTTGAATGCACCTGCCACTTGAGCTTGATAGACTTCAAGTCTTTGTTGCACTGCAAGTCGTTTTTCGTCAAGTGCTTCAAGTTCCGCCAACCTGATTTTTACATTTTCTTCGGGATCTGTCAATTGTGTGGCTACTCTTAGGGATGGTAGCTGAATTTCCAAAGGTAGCACAGCTTCAGATCCATACACCAGACTATATGGAGTACATCGGGTGAATGTACGGATGGTGGTCCTATACGCCCATAATGCTTCGGGAAGGCGTTCATGCCAATCTCTTTTGTTCTTTGCCACCATCTTTTTCATGATGTTGCACAACACCTTATTGAAAGCCTCTGCTTGACCATTGGCAGTTGGATTGTAACTTGCGAAGAAGGCTTGTTGGATGCTGTACTTTTTGCAAAGATTGACCATGGCCCTACATTTGAAGTAGAGAGCGTTGTCTGAGATTATTTTGGACGAAACCCCATAACGATAGATTATGTTTTTCTTTATGAAATTTGCAACATCTTCTGCCTTCACTTCTTTCAACGGTATTGCCTCAGCCCATTTGGAGAAATAATTTGTGCCAGCTAAGATGTACTGATGTTGGTGAGATGATTTTGGGGTTATCATGCCTATCACATCTAAACCCCATGCATTGAACGGCCAAGACAAGATGGTTGGATGTAGGGGTAATGGATTTTGATGTTTGAAGTCTCCATGTATTTGACATGCTCGACATGACTTTGCAAATTTCATTGCATCTTGAACCATTGTAGGCCAATAATACCCAAGTCTTTTTAACTGAGTTGCCAGCTTAGGTCCAGATTGATGGGCTCCGCAAATACCGGCATGGGTTTCGGAGAGAGCGTAGGCTGCTTCTTCTTTTGTCAAGCACCTTAGCAGTATTCTGTCAAATGACCTTTTGTATAGTGTGTCATTTAAATACACAAATCGGTTGGCCCTTCTTCGTACATCAATTCTACCTCTGGGATCAGTTGGTAGTTTTCCATGTTGAAGGTAATCAATCAAAAATTGCCGCTAATCTGAACATTCTTCTACTTCCAAGACTGTAACTGCATTAACTTCATGGTTCCTTCAATCCGTGCTAATGCCGAAGGAAGTAAATGACGTTCTCCAACTGTAACTTTTATTTCTCTTTCCTCAGAGAGAGTTAAAGATGCCGCAAGTTTTGCCAACGCATCGGCTTTGTTATTTTCAGACCTTGGAATATGAGCAATGTTGATTTCTTGGAATTGTGACACCAAGTGTTTTGCCCTTTCATGATACAAGATCAGATTTTCATTTTTCACAGCGTACTGACCATTCATTTGTTTGATGATTAATTGTGAATCACCATAAGCTTGAAGGCAGTCAATGTGCAGCTCGAGTGCAATTTCAAGGCCGATGATGAGTGCCTCATATTCTGCCACATTGTTTGAGCATAACTCCATGAGCGAAAATGAATACGAGATTAGGCCTCCAGATGGTGTGATGAACACGATACCTGCCCCCGCGCCTTTTTTCCTTGCCGCTCCGTCGAAATAAAGTTGCCATTGAGAAATGTATGTTGAGAATACCTCTTCATCCGGCAAATCGCTTGGTAGCTCCATATTGTCGGGAACAGGATGAGCTGCTAAGAAATCAGCTAGTGTTTGCCCTTTTATGGCTTTTTGAGAGACATACTTGATTTCAAATTCGGACAGTAACAAAGACCATTTTGCAAGGTGAAGGAAAAATTATGGCCTACTCAAGAACATGTAAACAACATTTCAATACACATGCAAACATTTAACAAATTAAATTAGGCATGCATCCAAAAACAATTCATAAAACCCATGACTTTCAAAGCCTAGTATATGGTGAACCTTAACTCTTTAACAACTTTAAAGAGAAGAGAGATTTAGAGATTCATTACCCTTGAAGCTCATCCTTGATTACACAAGGGATTCACCCAAGTGGAGGGCCTTCAAGTCACCTCCTTGCTTCTTTGAGGATTTGTTCTCCAAAACACCAAAGGTTTGATGTCTCTAACTTTCCACACCAAGGATTAGTTGTGTAGATGAAATGGATGACTTAGGGAAGAAAAAGTTGCTAGATATTTTCTTCCTAAGTGGCCGGCCTCTTTAGACAATTAGAGAGAAAGTGTTTTCACCCAATTTCTTTTAAGAGAACCCTAAATGAAATAAAGCTATAACTTTGAATTTATACTTCATTTCTTGTGAGTGGCAAACTTGTAATTAACACAAGTTTGTTACCCCTCACCACATATGGCCGGCCTTGCTTTGTCATTGGGCTAATTGCCCATTTTGTTTTAGTTGTCATACAACTTAAACATAATGGGCCTTGTGGACCAAAACACTTTTGGGCCCCGAAACCCAAAACCAACTTAGAAGCCCAATACGAACGTTTCGTATAATTAATTAACTAATTAATTAACTTTGACCATTCTTCAATTAACCATTTAATTGCTTATCCATTTCATTTGGTTACTTCACTTTCATCCTCACTCGGTGTACGATCCATTAGGTTCCAGTTAGCGAGGCAGTGGGCGATGTTACTCTTAACGATCGATTGTGAATTGAAACCACATTTCAATTCTCCCTTAAGATTAGTGTTTGCTAATCTTTAGGGCTTCCACAAACCATGAGTGACACCTAGCAGCATGTCATGGTTACCCAAGCTAAATAGAAGTGGTTGGAGAACCTATCCAGTTACAACTACAATGCAATACGGTCCTTCTCTAATACAATACTCTTAATCACATTGTTTAAGTGATAGTTTGTTTCATGTCTACTATCCAATGTGATACTTCTCTGTATGATTCGCTTGAATAAGATTTGGAACAAACTTCCTAAGTCATATTCATATGCTTTGGCCAAAGACTCTCGAATCATATCTTAGAGTATTCTCCTTCCACCAGGAAAGGTTAGAGATCCCTTGTTGTGCATTCACATGTCTACATGACTAGATAGCTTGACCCCAACCATGCCGTGGACACTCCAAAGGAATGTCATTTGACACGATCAAAGATCAAGGACCTAACCATTAGACATCTATGATGCCTCAGGTCAAAGGACTATTTTGCGTATTGTAACCATGAGTTCTTACATGACATGTATGTTTGAACTCTCTTTTGATCGTAGTTCAGTGTACTCGATTACCCTTTCGAGCACCTATGTGTTTGTCTTAGTGTCCAACACTAAATGACTTGAGACTTGTCATATCCACGCTTGAGTCGACATAACACATACTAACCTTAGCGGATTGTCAATGCCCAATTGGCAACCCTATGGCTAGGAACATTTTAGGAATGAACATAAGAGAAAGGTCTCGTTAATCTAACTTACTTAAATCACTTATCTCTTAGATCAAATACATTCCTTGGATTCCCTTATTGCTTAAACACAAGATACAATAAATAGTGATTAACAACAAGCTTTGCCCTCCATTAAACATATAAAAGTTTAATACAATAAGTATTCCAAAAAGCTATTACATCAAATGAGTGGCTTTGTGGGCATACTTCCAACACAAGGCGGCCAGATGGCATTGGTTTTGATATCAAGTATCTGAGCGGGTCAGCTTTAGATATCAAAGTAATGCTGTGTGACAGTAAGTAATGTCGTAGCTTTTGCACAGCGAAAACTAAAGCCAAGCAAACCTTCTCAATAGGGGTGTAATTTTGCTCTGCCCCTACAAGCGTTCGACTCAAGTAGTAGAGCGCATTTTCCTTTCCTTCTTCATTATTTTGTGCAAGCATTGCCCCCAGTGAGCGCTCAAGTGCTGCGATGTACAAAATTAAAGGTTTCTCTTTAATTGGAGACATCAACACTGGGGGTTTCAAAAGATACTCTTTAATGCGGCTGAGGGCATTTTGACATGCGTCATCCCACATGAAAGGCACGTCTTTTTTCATCAGCCTTGTGAATGGTTGACACCTCCCAGATAAGTTTGAGATGAATCTCCTGATGTATGCCAATCTTCCTTGCAACCCTCGTAACTCTCGCAAATTTCGAGGAGGAGGCATTTCTATGATTGCCTTGATTTTTGAAGGGTCAACTTCGATTCCTCGGTACCTCACTACGAAGCCAAGAAATTTTCCAAATGTCACTCCAAATGCACATTTTAAAGGATTCATCTTTAATTGATGTTTTCGGAGTCTATCAAAGACTTTCTTTAAGTCATTCAAATGACGCTCCATTTTTCTTGTTTTGACGACGAGATCATCCACATAGCATTCAACAATGTTGTGCAACATTCCGCTGAAAATGACTGTCATGGCCCTTTGGTATGTGGCTCCTGCATTTTTGAGCCCAAACGGCATTACAGTGTAGCAGTAGACTCATTTCGGAGTGCGGAATGCCGTGAGTTCTTCGTCTTCAGGTGCCATCTTGATTTGATTTACCCTGAGAATCCATCCATGAAAGATAGAGCCTCGAAACTGGTTGTGGCGTCTACCAATAACTCAGTTATTGGAAGAGGGAACTCATCTTTCGGACATGCGTCGTTAAGATCTCTAAAATCTATGCAGACACGAATTTGTCCATTTTTCTTTTTAACCGGTACGATATTGGCGAGCCATGTAGGGTACTGAACTTCTCTTATAAACCCTACCTCTATCAGTTTGTCAATTTCAGCCTTAATTTATACTTCTAGCTCTGGTCGAAAACGTCTTGGAGCTTGCTTAACATAGCGCCCCTCTTTTGATATAGCCAATTTGTGAACTGCCACCTTAGTGTCCAGACCAGGCATATCTTGATAGCTCCATGCAAACACGTCTCGGTAATCTTGGAGAAGACATTTGTAATCTTCTAACTCTTCCGGTGCTAGTAGGGCACTTACAAATATAGGCTTGGGCTTGTCATTTGTTCCAAGATTAATCTCTCGAAGTTCATCCACAGTGGCCTGCCCCCCATCCTCTATTTGAGGTGGTGCTGGTTGGGTGTTGTCAATAAACTCGGTTGATTTGTCATCATTTCCATCATTTTCATCCTCAATGGTGACGCAATTTACTTGAGCAACCTTACAAACCTCATCTTTATCCTTTTCTGTGCTTGATTTTTCATCCATTCCATAAGCTTCACTTTCTGGAAGTAGAGGTGCATTGTTGAGGGTTCTGAAGTCTATACAAATGCGACTTTGCCCCATTTCTCTTTTTGACAAGAAAGTAGGTGGGGAATTGTCTAATAAGCGCAATTGGTTTGTCCTCAGATTCTTTGCTATCAATCATGTTAACTTGAACAATGTCTGGTACTTCCTCTTGTGCCTCGTCATTTTTGTCTCGGTTTATTGTCACCTTATGGCTTTTAATTCTCCACTTTTTTCTTTTGCGAGACATCTTAAGTTGGGAATTGGTGATTTTACCAAGTCGTTGGAAGACAGAAACTCGAGGTGGCTTGTTACTTGGCTCTTCTCTAGCCAACATTGCTTTCTCAAGATCAGTAAAGCCTTCTAACTCGTTCTTGGTTTCTGAGACAACTGCTTTGAGCATCCCATTTTCTTGGTGCACCGTGACATTGATAGCACTCTTTTTAGCTTTATGCCTCTTCGCTTTTATCTTTAATGGAACTTTGGACGATGGCTCCTCTCGTTTGAACGAAACAATGCGACCATGTCGACCATTATTCCTTTGCAAGTTTTTTGAGACTATCAAATTGCCCTCAGGAATTGATTGGTTGATTTTGCGGAAAGGCTTTGTGTAGCTGGTCACGAGAACTTCAAATGCATTATGGATTTGTTCTGTTGCCTTCTTTTCGGGTTCTCTTTGATCTTTTAAAGAGCGGTTGAGAACCACCTTTTGGGACTTCGGAGTTTTGGAACTCGTAATTTTGACTAGCCTCGATGGCTTTGCCTTTTCCACAATTGGTGATTGTGATTCTTTCTGCACCACTTCATTTTTTATTGGTTGTGAAAAAGTGACTTTTCACTATTTGTAGAATTTTGCATCTGCATAATTCACTTCTTCGCCTCTAAATGGGTCGGTGTCCGCTAGAACTTTCTTGACTTCGCCATTTACCAAAAACTTGAAGCACTGATGGAGTGTAGAAGGAACAACCCCATATGTATGAAGCCACGGACGTCCCAATAAAACATTGTAAGATGTGTCAGCATCAATTACATGAAAAAGGGTGTCAGAGTATAGCTCCCCTATCTCCATTTGTAATGCTATCGTTCTCATTGCTTTTTGTCCGACTTGATTGAAGCCTTGAATAGTTAGCATTGATGGTGTCAGTTGACGAACATTTATCCCCAGAGCTCGAAGTGTTCGAAGTGGAAGCAGGTTTACTGCTGATCCGCAATCGAGCAAGATTCGATTTATTGATGTATCTCCTCCTAGTCCACTGACATACAAAGGCCGATTGTGATACTTATCTCCAAGTATAAGGTCATCCTCGTCAAATGTGATACTTGCGAGGCAACAAGTGCAATACTTTGGCAATGTCGTATCCACTTCTGCGAATTTGAAGCTTATTTCAAACATTTCAGGACTTGTCAAAGCCGTAATGAGTGTTTCTCTAAGCTCTTTTGACATCTTCAAGGCATCATACACGCTGAGGAGAGATGGGATGCGCTTAAGATGGTTGACGATGTCGTATTTGCTATCTTGGGCTTGTAGTACTTCCTTTGCAAGTTTCTTGGATGTATTTGCCCTTGTGGTTGAAATTCTTATTGCAGGCTCTATAGTGGTAGTGACCGGAACTTCTTTTGCACTTGGTTTGTCAGAGTGATTGGCTAAATCAACTGCTTCTTTACTTCCTTTCTTGTCTGCAGACGGGATGCTTTGACCAGAGCGTAGAGTTATTTCACCTACCTCATTATCGCTATAGATTTCGCATGAGGTCGCACAACAGTTTCCAATTTCTCCTTCGCTTCCCTTACTCTTGAAGAGTTTTGGAGGGAGGTAATCCTCGAGGGTTATTAGTGTTCTGACAGGTTGCTTGTACTCATCGTCTTGAAAGACTCTCGGCCTTCTCTGGGTACCTTTTTTCTTTTTCTTTCCATCCTTTGAGGATGGTCCATTCCTTACTTTTTCTTTTGGTCGCTTTGTGGAAGAAAGACGTTTAATGGCCTTTTTCACCTGCTTTTTGCTAATAGTTTTCCACTCGTCTTCGGATTCAAGTGATGACTCCGATGAATCCTCCCAAACATCAAAACTTGGTGCTGTCATGAGCTCGTACAGAGTTGGGATTTTTGGATTTTCGGAACGAGGCATGTCAGGATAAGCATGGACAACTGTGGTTTCATTATCGACATGAAATCCTACAGGGATTGACCCTTCTAGTAATGGAGCGGATGGTATTGATTTCTCTTCAATCATATTAGACGTTGCCATCTGATGTTTTGAAGATGAATCCACCTCGATCTCATGCTTGTTGATTTTTTCCTGAATTATATCTTTAAGGATATAGCAATCCTCAATTGTGTGGCTGATGAGTCGATGATACCGACAATACTTTGGATCATCGGTTTTATTTACTTCAGCGGGACGCTTTGGTTCAGGAAGCGTGATCATCTTTGCCGCAAGAAGTTCATCAAAAATAGCTCCGACATCTTCATTATCGAAACTATACTTAACTTCTTTTCTTTCTTTAAGCGACATCCTCTTGGTCCCTTTGGTTTCTTCTTTTCTTTTGGCATTGTCATTTTTCTTGTCTATTTTGACAAATGTTGCCATAGAATCTCCCTTCTTTGGTATTCTTTTGTTATCTCATTTCTTGGTGTCAGACTTCTTTTCTGAGTCTTGGATCATTTTTCTAAACACATTTTTCCGGGACATTTGCTTTTCCACGTTGCTTGCTTTGGATACCAACTCGTCGAAAGTTCGAGGCTCCGCAATTCCTACAAATGTTGCAATCTCAGGGATGAAGTTGTTGTAACATATTTGCACTGCCCAAAATTCAGAATTTTTTTCCATGCATTGTAGGTTAAGGCTTCTCCATCTTGTGATGAATTCACTCGCGCTTTCTCCATACCTTTGTGTCGTTTGAGCCAAATCCATTAACGTGACTTTTTTCCTTGAACTTACGAATTGAGCTAGAAAAGCTCTTTGCATATCGTCCCATGTTAGAATAGATCCTGGCTCCAACTGAGTGTACCACGTGAAAGCAGACCCTTTGAGTGATTGAACAAATTGTCGAACCAGTAAGGGATCTGACTGTGATGTTTCCCCACAAGCTGAGTAAAAATGAGCTAAGTGTTCTTGAGGAGAACCATTTAAACCATCAAATTTATCAAAGCTCGGTTTTTTATACCCATGGGGAAATGGTACTGTGTCATAGTGAGCAGGATAGGGCTTCCAGTATCCAAGAAGTGGTGTCGTTAAAGACATTTGAAACTCGCGAATTTTTTCAGCAAAAATCGCGTTGATATCTTGATGTGTGAGCTGGGTACCAGAACTTTCCCGTTCTATTTTTCTTCTTGCTCCATCTCCAGTATTATTTATACTAGCTTGAGCGGACAACTGAGCTGCTAAAGTTGCGATCTCAGCTTCCTTATTGGCTACCAAAGCCGCCATTTTTGCTTCTTTTTCTGCTAGCCTTCGTTGCTTTTCTAGCAGTTGTTCTTCTGCTTTTGATGCACCAGTCATCAAAACTTGCATGCTCTCAGACTCGACATCCTCGTTAATTTCCAACCTTTGGAATTGAGTCATTACCCCAGGAATTTCCTCTTGGGAAAAAGATTCAATTCTTCCAACTGTGTTTCCAATGGTAGATGAACTTTCAGGATAGTGAACCGCCAATGCTCGGGCCCTAGCACGTGTGATAGGTCCCTCAAATTGAATGTTGTCGCCTTCTTCGACAAGTTCATAGGCCTTGGCCTTTTGTTGAACATTTCCAGATATTATTGGCAGGATTTCTTCATCTTCCTCGACAGAGGTCATCATTACCGACTCCGTTGAAGGTAAAGTAATCGGAATTGTTCCGATCATGATTTGAGTGACTACATGAACCTTTGTAGGTAGTGATGACGTCACTTTGATGATCTTGTGATGAGGCACCTTGGTGTCCTCATGTGAAATAACTTCAGGGAGCTCCCTTGAGATGATTTCAATTTCTTCAAGTAAACGTTCCTTAGCAATCTTCTTCCTAAGAGCTCGTGCCACTCTCTTCCTTGCGTTCTTGGACGGGCACTTCTTTGGCCCAACTTTGATGACTTTGATAGCAGCCTTGAATGTCTTGGTTGCTCCCTTAGTCTTCACCATATTGCAGATGGTTGGTGCTTGATTGATGATGAAAGAGATTCGGCGACCAACATGCCTTCCATGTCCAAGTTTAGATTCGGTGGCAGAGAGCTCGTGAAAGTAAACAGTAACTTGTGGTGCCATGTTTCCTGATACAAAAAACAAAACACATAGTACATTAGTGATTTTCAAAATTAGAGATGAAAGGGAAAATGGGTCCCACTGGGCGTGCCAAAAATTATGTTGAGCAAAAATTGTACATAACATGTAAACAAGTAATTTACTCTACATAATTTCACCCTCGTTCATTTTTTCGAAGAGGGTTTTATTAACATGAGTTCGACCCATTCTAGGCTACGCGTCTATTAATTACAACCCTTCTTTTGGAAAGGAACACCCTTTGATTCCAATTTGAATAAATCGTAACTTGGGGATTTGGTTTTTTTTTTTTTTTGATGTTGTGACTGTACCTAGGTAGAACCCTCGGTTGCCTACGTACCCTCACTGAGGGATCAAGTCACTCGTAGTTCCTTGAATCGGTGTTTGTTGCCTTGTGCAGTTTCAGCTCGTGCAGGCGAGGAGCATGTGATGCCTTGTGCAGTTTTAGGCTCTTGCAGGCGAGGACTTTGAGCCATTGGAGCTTTTAATGCTTTATGCAGTTTAGGCTCTTGCAAGAAAAGACTTTAAGTCAATTGGAGCATTTGATGCCATGGCAGTTTTAGCTCATGCGGGTAAGGAGCATTGATGCCTTGGCAGTTTTAGCTCATGCGGGCGAGGAGCATGTGATGTTTTTTATAGCTTCGTGCCATTTGAAAGTTGATGTAACTTTGTGCCACTTGAAATTTTGTTGCAGCTTCGTGCGTTTTGATATTTGACTCTTCCTTCGACTTCGTGCCTTTTGGGATTTGATACGGCTTCATGCCATTTGAAATTTGATGTGGCTTCGTGCCATTTGATGCTTTTTACAGCTTCACGTCACGGCTTTGTGCTGGCTTTGTGCTATTTGTAGCAGCTTTGTGCCACTTGATCACTTCAGTAGTTGAAGGGGAATTTGATCCATTAATTTAAGGTGGTGAATTCATCAAGATTCACACTTTAAGGTGCCCTGTGTCCACGGTATTTAATGTCAAACACGATGTCTCCATGCCTACTTTCTTTTCTTCATGTTGCTGACTTTGAGCCCTATTTTTATATGTGACTTATAAGGCTCCACGTGAGCCAATTCCCACAATTTAATTTGGGACAAGTTTTGTGACTTGTTAAAACTCATTTAAACCTTTTCTTCTTTTGACTTTTCAACCCCAAATGACATAGAATTGAACAGAGACTTTCCCTTTATTTTCCATATTTTTCCATATGTTTAAGACTTCCGAGTCATCTCCACGTGAGATGCACCAAAACTTGTGAAATAGTGAGATTTTGAACTTTGTCCTTTCCTTAAGTAGCTTTTGAGGAAAAAGAAAACTGAAACTTTGAGAAAAGGTTAAGTCACCCCACTTTTTCTTTATATTTCTGCCCCTTTGAACTTTCAACTTCTTTTATGAGGGTTTTTTATCTCATTTGTTTTCTGACAACACTTTTCTTGAGAACTTCTCCTCTTTTCCATGTGAGCAAATCCCCACAAGGTGCTTGGTTTAAAGTGAACTAGGATTTTCTTTTTGAACTGAGTCTTTCTGATAGCACCTGCAAGTTGTAGGGCTCACGTGAAGTGTTGCCCTTTTTTTTTTTGTCTCTTTTTTATCCTTTTGTCCTGTGAAATCAATTAGATGACTTTTGTTTTATACTCTTTGACTCTTCCTACTTTAGTTGATTCATGGCTCTTGGATGCATTAGACTTTCTCTTTTTATTTCTCAAATTCTTCCAGCTCGCCAGTAGCTTTAGTATTGGATGCATCAAGTTGCTGTTTTCCATCTTTGTTGGGCTTGGCTCTCCTTCCAGACGGGAGAAAGCTTTTCGAGACGACGGCGCGGGGTGAGGTGATCGAGTGAGCACGTACTAGTCCCCTCTTTCTTTGCATGGATGGAGAGTATGGATGGTTCTTTGTTTCCATAAAAATATAACAGTAAATGGCAGAGCTCATTTTTCTTTTGTCAGTGTCTTTGAGCATGTATAGAAATCTTTGCTCTTGCTCTTGCTCTTTTGATGTTGGACCTGTACGTATATAGTGATCCATTTGCTTTGGTCGAGTGGAGCCTTTAACTTGTTGTCTCTAATATTCTGGAGGTGCATGTCTCAGAGTAGTAGAGCTTCTTACTTGTCTTCTTTCTTCATTAGCAGCAAGGAAATGTCCTTCCTTTCCATTGGCGATTTGGATGATAATTGTTACACTTTGCATATCAATGCAATCTTCTTTTCCAATGCAGGTGACATCTTCTTTTGGTCAGCGGCTTTTCTTCCTCCTTGACTTCAAGACGGTGGCTGCGACGGGGGTTGCTTTTGTTTGTTTTTTTTCTTTGCTGGAAACATCCTCATTTCTGGTGCGACTTCTTTCTCTGACTTTGTTCATCCAGATTCATTGCTTGTTGTGACCTTCTTGTTCGACGACTTTGATCACGCGATGTATGGCTTCTGGAGTGAAGAGGGGCTTCTTGCATCTTCAAAGGCTTTGTCCGATAGTTTTGACAACAAATAGGCTTAGAGGGCTTTGTTTAACAACTTAAGTTGGTATTTCCTACGTAAATTAGGACTTGGAAGCAGTGAGCATCGATCGCTTGGAGTGCTTCGTCTTCGTTTATGACCGAGAGAGATTGCTTTGCTCCTTTCTGACATTCTCCATCATGACTTGCTTTTCCAAAAGACTTTGTGAACCACGACCCGTCAACTGAAATGGAGGTCTTCCATTCTTGTTTATTGGTGCGAGACTCATGCAGGACCAAAAGTGCTGTAGTGGTTTGGTGCACGACTTCCTTCTGGGTTCTTCTGGTTTTATGCAACACGGCATTACCAAACCCATTTTCTTCAAGCCGTATCCTCCATTGGCGCGACTTCCTCCGGGTTCTTCTGGTTTTATGCAACACGGCATTACCAAACCCATTTTCTTCAAGCCGCACGGTGCATGGGCTCTATCTGGAAAACCACCGGAGACGGCAGTTGAAGAGCGGTGGTTTGCAGTTTGGTTGTTGTAGTGCAATGATCACTTAGACTTGGTTGGAACTTCACGGGGTGGTTTAGACCACCCCAAAGAAATTCATGGGAATTTGGAGATTATTTCTGCCTTTTTTCAATGGGAGCACACTTTCTTTTTGCAACTGTTGCTGATCAAGGTTCATTCGGGGAAACACTTGCCTGCAAAATAAATTTACTGGAGAGAAAATGGAGAAGAAAGAAACATAATTTTATACCTTCTGATTGTTGCTTGTAGTTTTCTCTTCCTTGAAAGGCTTGGTTTGGAATCACCGGTAATGGAATTGCTTTGTCTTCTCTTCAGACAGTCCTTCTTTGCTCCCTTCTTCTCTCAATTTCTATCTCAATTTCTACAGCGTTTCTCCTTTTTTTTCTGTCCCCTTTTTTGTGCGACTGACGTCTATTTATAGGCATTATAGGAAGCCTCCAGAGCCTTTTACGTGGGGGAGATAGTGGCCATGTCTTCCGCCACCTGCTTTTAACTGTTGTGTAATCCTCCACGTTCTGCAGAGAAACAAGGCAGCCCCCCCTTGTGGCACGTTGATTTCTCCACGTAACTAAAAAGAACGTGGGCAGCACTTTTCTTGAGAAATTTGTTTGATGCAAACTTCTTTTTTTTTTTTTTTATATTTTTTTTTTATCTCAAGGGTTTATCTTATGCTAGTTAGCAGAGAAGGGAGTTCAAATTCCCTATTTTGGTGGCTTTAAATAAATAGCATTCTCCCAAACTTTTGAATTTCTTTTGATCAGCTCCGCACAAACTTTTTTCGTACTCAACAGTCTTTTTTTTTTGTACTCAACAAATACTAATTAGCAGCAACAGTATGCATAATCACTACCCAGACCAGTCCATATAATATAGTCAATAGGAATCATACCAAATGAATGCAAATTTATTACGTCTCTTTACTCATAATAGGGTTGAAAGGAATGAAGGAATTAACCAAGAAGGAACCCAATGCAGAAGCGTATATTTATGTCGCATATATGTAGTCACAACACGAAGACTCACTAGGTCAAAAACCCAAGCACGATAAGGCAGCGGACATCACGATACAAGCATTGTACGTGTTTAATCATCTATGAAATTATAATCAAACATATTACCTTTAATTCAGACCCTAAGCTTGTTGTGTGGCTTTGATACTACATGTAAGACATATTCTGAAATCACAACAAGACATTAGGATCACGAATAAATCAAATCAATATAAAATAGAAATCGATTAATTATATTAAACTTATCTGTAGAATACGGAAGACATGGTTATGAAGGTGAAGCCATTGATGAACTCTAGATTGTCTTCTCCTTCCAATACTCCAAAATATCCCTCTACTTTATGCATAGGTTTTAGTATTTTGAGGAATTCAACGTATGGAAGAAAGGACTTAACCTAGTATTTATATACCATTAGGGTTCCTTATCAGCCGGCCTACTAACAGCTAAGAAGGTCAACCCTATCACCTTAATTGATTGCTATCATGATGCAATATCTTTGTATTTGAACCTCTAGATGATTCTCCTAGATTAGCTGCAATGATTTAAGACTCCACAATTCTTACCTAACAAGGACTCTTAATTTACTTGAATTGCACATCACTGAATAATCAAGCGATTTGTTCCTCAAGTAAACCAATTGTCACACATTGCCATTCACAGAACTTTACATTCTCCCACTTGAATGTCAATGTGATGTCCTGATAAGAACTCGTGGTGATCACTGAGTCTTCATGAGTTTGCAACCAATCTTTCTTAGCAACTTGCCACTTTTGAATCAAGTGCAGAACCACAAAAAACAAGGCACACATTGGACAGTTCCATGCACTCCATGATTACACATTTAACTCATCATGCTAGAAAACTGCAATAAGTAACACATAGTATGTACAAAAGAGAGGGTACTGTATGCGATCAGATATTGCCAAGAATCTAAACTACAACATTACGAAGTTATTCGTAATTGTACTTGTGAAATAAATGCTCAGGTGCTTGACCACTGAGAATGAATCGGAGGCAAGCTGACTGCCAATTTATCTTAGTCCTGTTTATGATGATGATTGATGAGTAACCAACAATAGAAAATTGGGTATATAATTGCACATAGAATTATGAATATTTAATGTACTTATAATTTGATTTTAATATTGGTTAAGTTATGAATTATTATGATGCCATGTCATATACGAACGAACTTCACAAGGACTTGAAGTGATTAGGCCCCAAAGGCAAGCAGCCAAAAATGTATACCACAGAGTCTTTTTAAGGAAGACTGTTACCACACTCAGTCTTGGTTCCTTCCATCAGAAAAATCATTATAAGAAATGAGCTTCTCCAAAACTTCATTTGTATCCAAGAAGTAGCGAATCAAAATTTTCCACCTGTTCCATATCAACGAAACTTGAAACTTGCAGACTCTTTCAATGGATAATTAAACAAGAGAACATGCTCATACTGGTTATACACTTCCCTATTGAAAAGAGGCGTGGCAATCATAAAATGGATCTACTTGCTTATACTTGTCTTACTGTTTCAACCCGCAATTTTAAATAACTTGTACGACACCACAGATGCTTCAACTTTCAGTGTAGTAACATAATCCTAAACAGATCAAAGTGATTAATGCATTGTGGCACAATTTGAAACAACACATCCATTCGCTGATCTTCTTATTAAGCATGGGCTACTTCACAGCAAACCTCCTCTCGCTGCGAAAGTTTTGTTGTCCTCCACCGATGGTCCTTTATTATCTAATCCTACCGAATTCTGCGAAATTGTTGGTGATTACCTCACTCAGTTGAATATCAGAGTGTGCGACGAATAAGATTACAAAATAATAAGAATTTTATTGAACAAACGAAAATGCCGAAACAGTTACAAAACCCTAAGAGGCTACATTGTGAATATCTCTTTTCAAACTAAATTACAAGCAATATTTATAGATAACTAAACTTAAGAAACCTTAACTCAGATGGGCTAGGCGCAAACAAAACCCAAATACTAAAATAAACCTAAATACTAATATTTTCCAACACCCCCGTCAAACTCGTGGCGGTACATGACATGAGTTTGCCAACAGACGATGTGGATGCAAGCTTGTTATGCTAATTTCCGATGCCAATTCCGATACGAAATTCCATCGGTGCAAGTGCAAGATTCCAATGCCAGTGACAGTGCAAGATTCCAATGCCAGTGATAGTGCAAGATTCCAATGCCAATGACAGTGCAAGATTTCCATGCCAATTGCGAACTTCCAAACCAACTTCATGACAAATTGATACGCAGCGGACAAACGGATGAATAAATTGATACCCATCTAGGACAAATTATATTCCGAAGAGTCAAACTTGCTCTAATACCAAGTTGAATATCAGAGTGTGCAATGAACAAGATTACAAAATAATAAGAATTTTATTGAACAAACGAGAATGCCGAAACGGCTACAAAACCCTAAGAGGCTACATTGTGAATAACTCTTTTCAAACTAAATTACAAGCAATATTTATAGAGAACTAAACCTAAGAAACCCTAACTCAGATAGGCTAGGCCCAAATCCTAAACTAATAAACAAAACCCAAATACTAAAATAAACCTAAATATTAATATTTTCCAACAACTCCTACATGCCCTGATATTGTCTTTGCTGTCAATACAATTGTTGAAAGAAGTCATCAGTGGTCAAGGTACAAGTTGCACCTGCAACTTCATCTACTCACGTGTGAGTTGCAGCTGCCACTGTGCACCCTTGAGTCACTTAGTGAATGGGATAAAGCTGAACATGCAGCACCATTCCTCCCATACTGTGTTGCAGCTGCTCCATGCATCTTTCTCCATAGTTTTGGTATTCATGATTTACCTAGAAACTTGTATCTAGTTTAGTTGGTTTAAATAGTGGCCTATATTAGTGGCTTATAGCTGTTTTTTGTCTTAGGCTGCTAGTCTTGCTCGGCCTATCAATAAAGAGCCCTCACTTGTAATTGTCTCACATGAAATGAATATACAAAACAACCATTTTGAACTAGAAATCATCATGGTATCAGAGTAGGAACCATAATTGGCCCACCTCTGATTTCTTTTCTATTTTTTCCTTCTTCTGTGGCAGAAGACAATCATTTTGTTTCAGAGACTACGAGTTCCTCCACCTCAACTTCCAGCATCGTTCATGGAGAAATCAATCCTAATCAAAGGCTGTGCTTCGTGTTGTTGAATGAATTCAACTATCTACCTTGGTCTCGTGCTGTCACACTTGCCCTAGGAGGAAGATCTAAGATAGGGTACATCAATGGCAATATTAAACCTCCTGAAACTACCTCTACGTCTTACGATGCATGGCTGTGTAATGACCAATTGGTTATGTCGTGGATGCTCAACTCCATGGAGCCCAAGTTATATGAGTTTTTCAGTTACTCAGAATCCTCATGTACTCTTTGGGAAACAGATGTACGGGAGTCAAAACAACGCTGCTCGTGTATTCCAACTCAAAAGGAACCTTGCTAGTTTAAAGCAAGGTGATCAAGCTTTTGTTCAACACCTTGGAAGCTTGAAGAACATGTGGAACGAGCTAGATTTGTATCACCCTCACACCACTAATTCCACTGTGCTTCTGAAGAGAGGTGATGAAGATAAGGTTTTCCAAATCTTGGCTAGTTTGGGACCAGAGTATGAAGACCTCCGCAACCACCTTTTAATGACTCCTGAGCTACCATCTTTTGCAAGTGTGTGTCAAGTTGTGCAAAGAGAAGAAACCCATAGAAAAGTGATGAGTGTCCAAATCAAGACCAACTCTGAAGCTAGAGCATCCACTATCAACCACAAATTAGCTGGGTATAAGCAGTTCAAAGGAAGAAGGTCAGATTGGAAGTGCACTTATTGCAATGGTGGTGGTCATTTGAGGGAGAAGTGTTGGATCATACATCTTGAATTAAGACCTAAATTTTAAAAAATTTTAAAACAGGTCGTTCAGAGATGTAAAAGGTCCACTCAATCACTCACAAATTCTTACTCCAAAGGCATATCATGCAACAAGCACATCTTCTAATGATCTGATAAATTTCACCTCCAACCCTGTTGATTTAATAAATGCGTTTGCTGCTTATATACAAAGGAAGAAGGGAAGCACTAAGAGTAAAGACCAAGCCACTAGAAATCCCACTACTTTACTTGGGACATTTGCTGGATTTTTGGCCGAATCAGAATGTGTACCACAAGGAGACATCTCAGGTATAACAAGTGCTCTCTCCACAACTCTAAATATAGGTTTTTCACATGATGTTTGGATTATGTGAAAGTGATATAATTATAGATAATGACAAAAATGGACATGGTAGTGAGGTGGTGGCGATGATAGAAATGGCGAAGGCAATAAAGGTGATGGTGGTGGTGGTGATAGGGAGCAATGGTGATGGCAATGCCAAAGGTGGGGGTATAGTAGTGTGGCAATAGTGGGGTGTGGTGGTTGGGATGTAGAAGTAACAATGGTGGTAGGGCTGCAGTAGAGACAGTTATGGTGGTAGTTTATGGTGGTGAAGGTGGAGGTAGCAGCAACGATGGCGATGGTGGTGGCGGTTATGATGGCGGTGATGATGGTAGCAATAATGGTGGTGGTAATCACAGTGGTGGCGTAAAGTTACTGTTTGTAGTAGGTGATGGCGGTCACTTTGTTCTTAAGGGATAAATTTAGTATAGAAGGTTAAACAATGTCAATTTAACAAAAAAAAAAAAATAATGAGAATGTTACAGAAGTTGAAAATATCCACTAAAGGCTCAACTCCTCTTTTATTAAAGCATCTTTTAAAAGCAACCTACAGGCTACTTTTAAAAGCTATTGTTGGAGGCCATTGCTTTTAAAATAAGCAGGATATTCTATTTTTACCAAACAATTTTTATTGCTTAACTTTAAAGTGATGCATCTTTTATAGAAAAACTAATAATAATACCAAAAGCGGCCTATCCCTAAAACTCTCTCTTCTCATAAAAATTGACTTACACATTGGAGATTCACAATAGATGTAAAGTTGAACTATTGTAATTTAGTGAAAAACGTCTCAATCAGTCACATTGGTTTTTGAACAAAGTTTGCATCATTAAAAGTTGTTTAGTGAAATCTGAAGAAGAACAAGTCGATCAGCATACGATTTATGCATGATATACAAACAACGAGCACAGGAGGCTGCACAGCATTATTTTTTACAGGAAAGAAATACAAAGAAACGAGAAGAGTTAAGGAATGGTAAATAAGGAGAGGAACTGGCTTGTAGCCTTAGACCAAGACAAATCAAACGCCACAATATGCCTTGACTGTATAGTCAAGTCCAATGTTGGAGTAATTTTTCTTCCTATATTAAGTATATTCCGAGGTATTTAATGGCTTATACTGTAAGGGATGGTCCTCATCTATAAGCTCCATCAGTGTATGTGTTTCCCCTACCCTGAATGCAAATAGTTCGATCGAGAATCGTACATCATTCTCGCTCAAGGTCACTCAATGTTTACAAGCTCGTACTCTATCATTGCTCCAAACCTGAGTCAAGTAAAACCATGCAAACATTCCTTCTAAGAAATATATTATTATACATTTTCCAATACAAAATATTGATAATTTGATTACAATATATATCATTTCAAATGTTTGGCACCTTTAGAAATTAACAATAGTCATGATAATTTGATTACGTAGGCACGTTTCACATAGTGTATTGAAGTTTGAATGTCTATATTATGTTATATCAAAACAAGGTACAAGGATAGCTCATATATATGAGCGGAAGAAAGGGAAAAAACAGAAAAGCAAACCAAGGAACAACACTTCCTTGATTTATGCTTTACCAACAACTAAAGGTAAGGGACAATCAACTAACAACTAAAGCAAGATAGCAATCCCTTGAATTAGTGAGAATGACAACCATGACAGCCATACTTAGTTGTTAGACTGCAATGTACCATACATACACCCATGCTTCCTGCCGACTAGGGTTTTCGGATTAACTAGACTAACCCTAACTGAGTAACTAGACTAGAACTTCTTCCAATACTCCCCTTCAAGCAGGATCAAAGGGATCGATTGATCTGAGCTTGGATAAGAGGTGATGAAAAGTAGCAAATGATAGTCCTTTGGTGAAGATATCTGCAAGCTGATCATGACTTCGAATGAAGTGTGTAGCAATCACCTTGGACTGCACTTGATTCCGAACATAATGACAGTCAACTTCAATGTGTTTAGTTCGCTCATGGATGACCGGATTTGATGCGATGTGCATTGCTGCTTGATTGTCACAATGAAGAGACATAGGTTGCGGATGAGGAAACCCTAGGTCCGAGAGTAGAGTTTTGAGCCAAATGAGTTCACATGCAGTCGATGCCATAGCACGATATTCCGCTTCTGCACTTGAGCGTGCAACCACACTTTGTTTCTTGCTCTTCCAGGTGACGAGATTACCCCCTACGAAGGCGCAAAAACCAGTGATAGACTTACGATCGAGGGAGTTCCCTGTCCAATCTGCATCTGTATATCCTGAGATCTGAGTATGACTGTTGTTGCGCATGAGAATCCCTCTACCAATGGAACCCTTCAGATAGTGAAGCACACGGTGAACAATCTTCATGTGGTCCGTGTTTGGAGCATGCATGAACTGACTAACAAGGCTCACAGCATATGCTATATCAGGACGAGTGATAGTTAGGTAAATGAGCTTGCCAACCAATCGCTGATAATACTCTATATTAGGAATGAGATCACCATGAAACTGCATCTTCAAGTTGCTATGCAAAGGTGGCCGAGCAGGTTTACAATCTGTCATGTTTGCCTCATGAAGAAGATCAATGATGTACTTGCGCTAATTTAGAAAACAGCCCTTGTGGGAATGTGCCATCTTGATTCCTAAAAAATATTTAAGAATGCCGAGATCTTTGATAGCAAACTTGTGACTGAGATATTGTTTAAGAGCACTAATCTCAGAAACATTATCACCTGTAACAATTAGGTCATCAACATAAATAAGCACCACAAGTTTACCCGATGTGCCCGATCGCACAAATAGGGAGGAATCAGCATTGCTCCGAGAGAAACCAACTCCCTCTAGGACATGACTGAGCTTGGCATACCATGCTCGTGGACTTTGCTTGAGGCCATAAATGGATTTATGAAGTCTGCATACCATGTCTGGATTGTTTGATTGCGGATGACCCGGAGGGATTTTCCTGAAAACTTTTTCTTCTAATTCCCCATGTAAAAAGGCATTTTTTAACATCCATTTGAACGAGAGGCCATGCATTGTTAATGGCAACAGATAACAGCACTCTCACTGTATTCATCTTTGCCACAGGTGCAAATGTCTCCTTGTAATCCACTCCATAAGTCTGAGCAAATCCACGAGCAACCAAACGAGCCTTGTGTCTTTCAATCGTGCCATCTGAATGGAACTTGGTCTTGTACACCCAACGACTTCCCACAGCCTTCTTTCCTTTAGGAAGTTTCATGATTGTCCAGGTGTTGTTTTCGTGAAGAACTTGAAGCTCTTCTGCCATAGCAGCTCTCCATTCACTATGTAGATTAGCTTCTTGAAAGCTTTAAGGTTCACAGGTCTCAGTAATTGTACTGAGGAATGCATCAAATGAAGGTGACACTTTGCTGTAATTAATAACAGAAGTCAAGGAATGCCTGGCATTGTAAGTTACATAATCATTTAACTTGGATGGGAGTTTCCTCTCACGAGAAGGATTTCGACGAACTGTGGGAGGTTGAGCCACTGGTGGTTGAGCAGTCTCTTGGTTGGAAGAACTTCTTGAGGGTTCAGATGAGATAAGTTCATTAGGATCCACTGGTGGGATGTTCTGCAAGTTGTGAGAATAGACTTCATTCAATGTTTGTTCCTTTAAGACATCAGTTGTGTCTTCTTCACTTGGATATGGTATTAGAAACAAGTCAAGCATGTTCTCCCCCTCTCGAGAGTAGTCCAGAGGCTGAATGAAGTAAGGCATTGTTTCCTCAAATCTTACATCTCTTGAAACAACTATTTTCCTAGTTGTGGGATTGTAGCATTTGTAACCTTTTTGAGTGGAAGAGTAGCCTAAGAAAACGCATTTGGCTGCCCGTGGTTCTAGCTTGTCACGTTTTTGTGCTTGAATGTGAACAAAGCATGTACATCCAAACACCCGTAAGTGTGACAAATCGATTTGTCTGCCTTTTAGGATCTCATAAGGTGATTTAAAATTCAAGACCTTACTAGGCAATATATTGATAAGATATGCAGCAATAAGAACACCTTGAGACCAAAAAAAATTTGGCACATTCGAGTGAAACATCAGGGCCCTAGTTTTTTCAAGTAGATCTCTATTCTTCCTTTCTGCTACCCTGTTTTGTTAGGGTGTTCCAACGCAACTGGTTTGATGTAATATGCCATGTGTGCTTAGATAATGAGACATATATTCGGAGCCATTATCTGATCGTAAGACATGAATATTTGAAGCAAATTGTGTGTTTACAAGTCTATGAAAATCTTGAAAAACTTCCAGCACTTCACTTTTAAATTTCAAAAGATATCACCAAGTTATCCTTGTGAAATCATCCACAAAGGTTACAAAGTATTTGTATCCGTCAAAGGACTCTAAAACTGGTCCCCAAACATCGGAATACACGATTTCAAAAGGATTACTAGCCCTAGATAGGGAGGAGGTGAAAGGTAACCTAGTGAATTTAGAAAAATGACACACATCACAAGAACTTGTAACCTTTCACAGGTTTGGAAACAAAAAGGATAGAACTTTATCAGAAGGATGTGCAAGGCGTCGGTGCCAAAGTTGTTGTTCTTGAATCAGACTTGAAGTGACTTGAAAAGTCTTGGGAGATTGAACATGCTTGGAAAGGTAGTAAAGGCCGTTTAGGAAAAAACCTTCACCAATCATCTTCTTGGTGGTGATATCCTGAAAAACCACAGTTTTTGGAGAGAATATGGCAATACAGTTTAGTGAGTTTATGATTTTTCCAACAGATAAGAGCTGAAAAGGGAATGAAGGGACATAAAGGGCCTCAAACTCGACATTGCTAGAGATCAAATGTATTTTTCCTTTCCCTACAACCATGGCACCCTAGCCATTAGCAACTGACACTTGGGATGGACATGAAATGTTTTTAAAATCATACAGATTTGTGGACTTGTTGGTCATATGATCAGTGGCTGCTGAATCTATAATCCAATAATCATGCATATTACCTATTTTAAGAGCAGTTGAGAAGGATCGTAAGATACCTGGAATATCTTGTTGTGTCACGCCTTTTTTCCCAGCCAAAAAACCAGCAAACTGCCCAAGTAGAGCAGCTGGTTTGTTGTCAACCTGACTGGTTGATCCTTCATTCTCTCCACCACTTTGTTTCTTGTGGAGGAAGGCAGCAAATTCATTTATCAGCATGGCCGGGTTAGAGGTGAACATCTGTGCTTCCTCGGAGTGAGAGAGCATGGTATGGTTTGCCTTGTGTGATGAGTTGTGTGCTCCTCTTGTGAAGCCCTTGTTGTTGTCCCTCGAATGCTTGGGCCTTAATTCAGGATGAAGAATCCAGCAATGATCTCGTGTATGTCCACCAGTGTCACAATAACTACACTTCACAGTAGGTTTCTTCCCTTTATAGCCCCTCTCTTCACTAGCCCTGTGGTTTGAGAAATATACCCTAGATTCTGGTATATTTGATTTTAATTCCACAGTCATGATTTTTCTGCGAGTTTCTTCCCTTTGGATCGTGGCACACACACTTGAGAAGGAAGGAAGTTCAGGATTCATGAGAACATGACTCCTGAGATCTTCGTATTCGGAGCTTAAACTTGCTAGAAGTTGAAAAAATTTATCTTCCTCAGCTCTCTTGATCAGCACGGCAGCGTCAATGGTGTGTGGCCGATAAACATTTAACTCGTTCCACATGGTGGTTAACTTGCCAAGATGATGCACAAATGAGTTCCCTTCCTGTTGTAGACCAGCAATATCCTTCTTTAACTGGAACACTCGAGCTGTGTTATTCTGATTCCCATACATCTCTTTGAGGTTTTTCCAAAGAACGTATAAAGATTCCGCATAACTGAAGATTTCTGCAATCTTTTGATCCATAGAATTGAGCAGCCATGACATGACCAGTTGGTCCTTGCATAGCCAATCATTGTAATCTGATGAGGACACATCAGGTGCTGGAATCACGCCATTAACATAACCAAGCTTCGATCGTCCTCCCAACGTAAGAGAGACTGCTCTCTCCCAGGGGAGATAGTTGAACTCATTTAGTAAAACCGAACTGAGATGTTGATTTGGATTGATATCAACGTCTAGATGAAGTGAAGAAGACGCAGCATGCGAGTTTACTTCTTCGCCATGCACGGAGCTCCCTTCAGCCATGATAGAGAAGAAACAGGAATACAGCACTCAGAAGCAGGTCAATTGAGATCACTGCTCTGATACCATATTGAAGTTTGAATGTCTATATTATGTTATATCAAAACAAGGTACAAGGATAGCTCATATATATGAGCGGAAGAAAGGTAAAAAAACAAAAAAGCAAACCAAGGAACAACACTTCCTTGATTTATGCTTTACCAACAACTAAAGGTAAGGGACACTCAACTAACAACTAAAGCAAGATAGCAATCCCTTAAATTAGTGAGAATGACAACCATGACAGCAATACTTAGTTGTTAGACTGCAATGTACCATACATACACCTATGCTTCCTGCCGACTAGGGTTTTAGGATTAACTAGACTAACCCTAACTGAGTAACTAGACTAGAACTTCTTCCAATATAGTGTTTGCGGGTTACCTGAAATCCATCATCTGCTAGAAATATAAAGGACGAAGGCAGAGGATCAATACATATCCACTAATCGTCCTTTAAATATATTTCCAGACCTTTGACATGATTTTAATAGAGTATTGTTGAAGTTTTTGGTTTAAGTTTTCTTGTGTATTCTCAATAATAATTTGTGTATGTACAAGGCTACACATATACAGAGAAGAAGGACCAGTTACAAACAACGGTCCTTACTAAACCCTAGACTCCTTGATTAAAGGAAATTATACCAAACACTAGATATCAGCCATACTCCTTAATTGGAGGAAACCAACTACAAGATTAAGAAGATATTTACACAAAATCTATCAGGAAACACAGAAGGTGCCATGCAGTCATGCTGCACCATGATTTCTAGAATAGCATCAAACGGCTAGGGTTGGTAACTCTCAATACTCCCCCTCAAGCTGGATCGAAGAGTATAGTCAATCCAAGCTTGCCTTAGTGAACACGTCTGCCAATTGATCATAACTGCAAGTGAAGACCGTTTGGATGATTTGTGACTAAACTTGAGCCCTAATAAAGTGACAGTCAACTTCAATATGCTTGGTCCGTTCATGAAAAACTAGATTTGCAGCAATGTGCATGGCTGCTTGATTATCACACATGAGAGACATAGGAGTTGTACTCGAGAACCCTAGATCAAACAAGAGACTTTTAAGCCAAATCAATTCACATGCAATGGCAGCCATTGCTCGATACTCAGCTTCAACACTAGATCAGGCAATGACTTGTTGTTTCTTACTCTTCTAAGTGACAATGTTGCCTCCAACAAATGTGCAATAACCAGTAGTGGATTTTCTGTCGATGGCACTACCTGCCCAGTCAACATTAGTGTATGCATGAATCTCAGTGGAATGGTTGTTACGCATAAGGATACCTATATCGATGGACCTTTTGAGATAACGTATGATCCTTTTAACAATATTAAGATGTTCTACTATGGGAGCATGCATGAATTGACTGACTGAGCTCACAGAAAAGGTAATGTATCGACGGGTGATAGTAAGATAGATAAGCTTGCCAACCAATCTTTGATAATAGGTGACATCTTTGAGTGCTTCGCCATCAGTGGTAAGCTTAGGTTTACTGTCAATTGGGGTGACAACTGGCTTGCAATTAGTGAACTTAGCTTCCTCGAGTAAATCCATGACATACTTGCGTTGGTTGAGAAACAAACCCCGTTGAGAGTTTGCCATCTCAATGCCAAGAAAATACTTCAACTTCCTAAGATCCTTGATGGCAAAGGTTTGATGTAGGGAGGCTTTCAAGGCTTTAATTTCATATGCATTTTCACCTGTGATAATAAGATCATCTACATAAATAAGGACCACTAACTTCCCACATATTCCATTCCGTACAAACAAGGAAAACTCAGCATTACTTCTAAGAAAACCTTCCCTTTCCAACACTGAACTAAGTTTGGCATACCAAGCTCTTGGTGATTGCTTCAAACCATAGCTAGCCTTATGTAGTTTACACACCATGCCATCCTTTGCTAGAGAGTAACCTTGGGGAATTTGCATGTAAACTTCCTCATGAAGCTCTCCATGGAGGAAAGCATTTTTAACATCCATCTGGTATAACGACCAACCACAATTGACAGCAATAGAAAGTAGCACATGCGCTATGTTCATCTTTTCTATTAGAGCAAAGGTTTCTTTGTAATCAATCCTAAAGGTTTAAGTGAATCCATGAGCAACAAGCCAAGCTTTGTGTCTTTCTATTGAGCCATCAGTCTTGAGTTTCGTTTTGTAAACCCAACGACTACCAACTACCTTCTTTCCTAGAGGTAATTAAACGATACTCTAAGTACAATTTTCCTCTAAGGCTTGAATTTCTTCAAACATAGCTTTCCTCCAGTGAGGGATGAGATTGGCTTCTTGAAAAGTGTTAAGCTCTACAAGATTTGAGACTGCAATAAGAAATGCCACATGAGAATTTGAAAAACTATGATTACTTATTGCTTCACAGATGGGATATCTAGAAGCATAAGCAACGTAGTCTACAAAGTTGGCAGGAGCCTTCCTTTCTCGAGTTGGAATCCTCTTAACATCTTGAGAACGTTGGTGAGTGAAAGGTTGAGATGCAGCCTCAAGATCAATATTTTCTTGTGAGTTGGGTTGAGAAACTGTTAAAGTTGTGGTGTCCAACATGACCTCCTGCTCGTGACTACCATTGCCCTTTAAAAAATCATCATAACTCAAAGTCTCAGAGTATATAGGCAATGGAAACAAGTCACACAAAGTCTCCCCCTCACATGAAGTAGGATCCTATTTAAAGAATGGAGTCTCTTCCTCAAAGCGAACATCTTTGGATACAACACACTTGTTAGTGACAGGATTAAAACATTTATATACTTTTTGGGTGGAGGAGTATCCCATGAACACGCATTTAACTTCCCTAGCATCCAATTTGTCACAATGTTGAGTTTGCACATGTACAAAACAAGTGCAACCAAAAACTTTCAAGTGTGACAGGTTTATTGGTCTGTCTTTAAGGGTTTCATATGGTTATTTGAAACCTAGAATGCGATTAGGGAGCTTATTGATCAAATACGTGGCTGTAAGGATTGCATATGATAAAAAACTTTTAGATACATTCATATGTAACATGAGTGCCCAAGTCTTCTCAAGTAGATCTCTATTCTTCCTCTCGGCTATCCCATTTTATTGTGGGGTTCCCACACAACTTGTCTGGTGAATAATTCCTTGTGAACTCAAGTATTGAGTCATGATATTGGATAAGAACTCAGTGCCATTGTCTGATCTCAAGGTTTTAATAGTTGAGTGAAATTGTGTTCCAGCCAATTTATGATAATCTTTAAAAATAGTTACAACTTCACTTTTAGATTTCATGAGATAAAGGAAAGTGATTCGAGTGTAATCATCCACAAATATGACAAAATATTTGTAACCTTCTATTGATTCAAAAGTAGGACCCCATACATCAGTGTGTACCATTTCAAATGGTGTACTAGACTTGGATGTTGAAGAACCAAAAGGCAGCCTAGCAAATTTGGAAAAATGACAGGTATCACAATTACAAGATGGGTGACAAAACATGGGGAATAGTTTTGACAAAACAACTTCAAAAGGATGAGCTAATCTTTGATGCCAAAGTTGTTAATCCTGAGGTTTACTTGAGTTTGCTTGAAGAGCTTTAGGAAGATAGGACTTCTTGCAAAAATAATACAAGCCATTTAGAAAGAAACCTTCACCAATCATCTTCTTAGTGATACAATCCTGAAATACCACATCAGTTGGTGAGAAAGTGGCAATGCATTTTAAAGTAAAAGTGAGTTGCCCTGTAGAGAGTATTTAAATGGAAACGATCGAACATATAGAGCACTAGACTCGATGTTCTTTGACATCAAATTTAATTTTCCTCTACCCATCACCGAAACATTTTTTCCATTGGCAATGGATACTTGAGAAGGTTTTGAAAAAGGATGAAAGTCATGCAAGTTTGAAACTTTATTTGTCATGTGATCAGTGGCACTTGAGTCAGTTATCCAACAATTAAGTTCAACACTAGTTTGAAGTGCTGTGGAGAAAGCATTGAAGATACCTAAAGCATTACCAGGATGAACATGGTCATGGTCAGCAAGGAACCCAGCAAATTAGTTAAGAAGTGCAGTGTGGTTGTCATGTCCACCTTAGGAGTTGGTACAACCTCTCTATGTCTTTTGCTTTAAAGATACATTGTAAACTCGTTGATAAAGGACAAGGAATTGGCAATGAAGTCAACTAAACCATGGTTGAGTGAGCTCGAGGCATAATTCGCAGCATGTTGTGCCTTGTAGGGTGTTATCTATGATGCTCTGAGAGTGATTGACCTAATATTCTTATTGAACTTAGGTTTCAACTCTAGATGTAGTTCCCAGCACCTTTCTTCCACATGTCCTGTAGCATTGCAGTATTTGCACTTTAAGTGTGGATTCCTCCCCTTGTAAACCTTGTTGTCAGTTTACCTGTAGTTTGCAGCATATCCTCAAACCTTAGGCAGTTTTTGGCTTGATTCTTGGTTCATCACTATTCTCCTTGATTCTTCACGTTGCACAGTAGCACAAACATTCTGAAATGATGGCAACTCCATACTCATTAAGATGTGACTTCTGAGATCTTCATACTCAGAGCTTAAGCTTCCTAATAACTTATATATCTTATATATCGTATCTTCCTCAGCACGTTTGAGAAGAATAGACAGATAAGTGGTATGAGGAAGGTATACATCCAGTTCATTCCACATGGTTTTAAGTGCACCCAGGTGTTGAACAAAGGTCTTTCCTTCTTATTGAATACCTCCAATATCTTTCTTCAACTGGAACACACGAGCATAATTATTCTGGTTCCCATACATATCATTCGCAGACTTCCATAGATCTTGTGAGGATTCAAAGTAACTAAAGATCTCAGCCACATGCTTCTCCATATTGTTGAGTAACAGAGACATGACTAGTTGGTCCTTGCATAACCATGCTTCATGTGCTTGAGTAGAAGGCTCATGTGCTTCAACTCCTCCATTGATAAAACCTAGCTTTCCTCTTCCACCGAGAGTAAGAGACACTGCTCTAGACCATGGGAAATAGTTGAATTCATTCAACAAAATGGATCATAAACGCTAATTTGTATTTATCTCAGTGTCAGAAACAAAAAAAAAGGAGAAGCTTATGAGTTTTCTCCTTCAAGATTTACTGAGCTTTCTTCAACCATCACTAGAGCTTGAAGATGTACAACAACAGGAAAAAAAATAGGCAGAGACAGGTCAAGGATGACACTGCTCTGATACTATGTTGAAGTTTTTTGTTTACGTTTTCTTGTGTATTCTCAATAATAATTTGTGTATGTACAAGGTTACGCATATAAAGGAGAAGAATGACCAATTACAACCAATTGTCCTTACTAAACCCTAGACTTCTTGATTGAAATAAATTACACCAAACACTAGATATCAGTCATACTCCTTAATTGGAGGAAACCAACAACAAGCCTAAGAAGAGATTTACACAAAATATGTCAAGAAACACAAAAGGTGCCATGTAGCCATGCTGCACCCATGATTTCTGGAATAGCACCCAACAACTAGGGTTGGTAACTCTTAATAAGTATGGTGCTAAAGTTTCCATCTGTATGAATTGGGGTACCCACATTAATTCCATTTTTCTCAGGCCCACTGTATTTGTTAAATTGGCACGTGTGAATAGTCGATTCTAGGTGATCATCAAGGTACTCCTCTACATCATAGTTTTCAAACACCATTCTCGTGATAGCTTGATGTAGTTTTCCGGTCACTTTTGAATACAAATCAGCAGTCTCACTGCCCAACAAAGAACAAATTAATTGTGTAAATGTACGTAAAAAAAATTAACATTTCAATGTTTATGGTGGAAATAAGTCAAGTAAATCCTATCGAAATACATCATTTCCATTAAGCCAAAAATGATGTTCGAATATCTGAGTTTGTTCAGAGTTTGTAGCATCAGCAATTGCCAAGCTTTCATAAGCCGCAGCCTCAAATTTTAGGTAGCCAGTGGGGTAAGGATTTTCATAAGAACTTTTCACTTTGATTTCAATTGGGAAATCAAACAACTCGTCCAACGTACCGAAGTAGGTACTGCAAAGCTTCGAAGAAATTTTGTTGGGTAATATTGCTACGAAGCAGCCAAGCTCCTCGATGTTAGAACTGCAAGAATCTTTGAAGAAAAGTTACATAAAGCAAAAGGAAGAAGAAACAATTACAGAGAGATAATTGAGCTGAGCGGGAGAGAAAGAAAGAAAGAAAGAAATAATTAGTTGTATTATTTTTTAGTGTCTTGCAACTATTTACAAAATCTATTATATCTAGTTACAAAGCTTTCTCAATAAGCTAAGAACTAACTGCCTAACTACCTTATAACAGACTATGTAATCTCTTGACAAGTGTCACTCATTTCTTCCATAGATTTATCTGTCACTTGGATGTTGGTTTTCTTCACTTCACTACTCTTACATCCCCACTCAATCTCATGCTTGTTGGAGCTGAGTATGAGATTGCCACAATGCAACTAAAACAGTGGTGCAGACATCCCTTTAGTCAATATGTCAGCAAATTGATCAGAAGAAGAAACATGTTGAATCTGAAGATCTCCTCTTGTTACACATTCTCTTACAAAATGGTAATCGATTTCAATATGTTTGGACTTAGCATGAAACACTGGATTTGTAGATAGAGCAACAGTAGAAACATTGTCACAATGAATCATGGAAGGCAAGTGTAATGGAATGTGAAGATCACAAAATAATTGTCTTATCCATGCAAGCTTAGCTACAGTGATGGCAAGAGCTCTATATTCAGCTTCAGTTGAGGACCCAGAAACAGTATGTTGCTTCTTCGAAGCCCACGAAATTGGATTTGAACCAAGAAAAACAATGAAACCAAATGTAGACCTTCTGTCATCAGGATCTCCAGCCCAATTTACATCACTATATGATTGTAGATAGAGCGGTCCTAATTGAAATCGAATACTCGGACCTCCACTTAGTTTCACCCAAGCTTCATCCTGGTCATGGATAGATCACCCAGGTTCGGTTCCATAAGCAGTGACAATTGCCCTATGAAGACTCGCTTTCGCTATGGCTCATACTCCGAAGTACCTTTGAGATACCTAATTATTCGTTTGACTGCAACAACATGGGATTCCATAGGATTGTGCATAAACTTACAAGCTTGATTAACTAAAAATGCTATATCAGGTCGAGTAAATGTGAGATATTGCAGTGCTCCAACAATACTTCGATACTGGTCAGGACTGTGATAAGGTTTCCCATCATCTTTGAGCAATCTGTGATAGAGAAGACAAGCAACTTTGTTAATTAACTCCTTTATATACTTGGATTTAGAGACAAATAAGCCATCAGAAGTATATTAAATATGTTGCCCTAAGAAGTAGTTCAAAACTCCCAAATCCTTCGAGTCAAATTCCTTTGTGAGGTCTACAATAACATCAAAAACCAATTAAAGATCACTGCATGTGAGAATCACATCATCAAGATAGAGCAATAGAACAACCGTGCCCTGTGATGTGTGTTTAACAAATAAAGAAAGATTGGCTTGAGAGAGTTGAAATCCGAATCCTGGCAGAAAACTTGTGAACCGCTCATTCCAAGCTTGAGGATATTGTTTTAGACCATATAGGGATCTGTGAAGCTTGCATACATAATTGGAGGGATGAGTAGAACTTTGAAAGCCTGGAAGTTGTTTCATATACACTTCTTCTTGGAGTAAACCATGCAAGAATGCATTTTTAACATCTAGTTGTCGAAGAGTTCAATTAAACTGTGCTGCCAATGCTAGAATCAATTGAATGGTTGTTGGTTTAACCACAAGACTGAACGTTTCACCATAATCAATGATCTTCTCTTAATTGTAACCATTTGCAACAAGCCGGGCTTTATATCTGGATATTAAACCATCTGCATTCCATTTGATTTTGTACACCCACTTACATCCAACAAGATTTTTATTTGAAGGGAGAGGAACAAGAGACCATATTTGTTGAGAATGTAGAGCATCAATCTCCTCTTACTTCGTAGACTGCCATTCTAGTATTGTTGCAACTGCTTTGAATGTTCATGGTTCTAGTTGTGGTGAATTGATAGCCACTGATGCAGAATAAGCTTTTCTTTTGACAATGCCACTCTTTGACCTTGTATGCATTAGATGCAAATTTATATGGATGGGAAGATCAACAATTAGTTGGTCTTATTGGAAATCAAGATCAACAGGGATAGGGAACTGTGTAAATTCATGGTGGCTAGATTATGTGGGTGAAGAAAGTAATTTTATAGCCAAATGATGTAGTAAGGGTGTTTGAATAGACTCTGAAGCATTACATGATTGTGTTTCCAAGAACTCTGAGGCTGTAGATGTAGTTAAGGAACCTATGGCACTAGATGAAACTGCACTCAAGGACTTTGAAGCTCTAGATGAAGATGAATACAGATGAGATTATGGTAATTTGACTTGATTGTGCAATGAAACTGATGGTATAGATGGTACAGATAAAGGCAGTGATGAATTAGGTGTTGATTAGATCAACTGAGAGGCAAATGGTGTGGTTGAATATGGAAACTATGTTTCATCAAAAAGAACATGTCTAGAAATATAAACCTTGTATGTGATCCCATCTAGATAGAGAAAACCTTTGTATTTTTCTGCATATCCCAAAAATATACAAGTTGTTGTTTTAGGTTGTAGTTTTGAGCTGTTATAAGGCTTTAATAAAGGATAACATGCACATCCAAATACTTTAAGATGTGTAAGAGCTAAAGGTTTACCAATTAACAACTTGTAAGGGGATTGCATTTTTAAAAGAAACACAAGGCATTCTATTTATCAAATAAATGGCTGTTGAACAAGCAAAAAATTAGAACTTGGATGGGAGTGTAGTTGTTTGCAACAATGTGATCGTAGTTTCTAGAATGTGCCTGTGTTTCCTTTTTGCCAATCCGTTTTGCTATGGGCTGTATGGGCAAGATTTTTTATGCAAAATGCCTTTGGATGCTAGAAAATGTTAAATTGATGACTTGTATATTCACCACCACATTCACTTTGAAAGGTTTTAATATGTGTAGAAAATTGGGTACTTAAGAATGCATGAAACTTAACAAATAATTGAAAAACTTCTGCTTTATTTCTCAATGAAAAAATCCATGTGTATTGAGTACATTCATCAATGAAACTAGCATAGTACCTATAATCTTCAAAAGACAACATAGGGACAGGTTCCCATACATCACTATGAATCATCTCTAATGTGGTTACAGACTTATTTCCAGGAAAAGAAAAAGGCGAATTTGTAAATTTGCCTTTCAAACAAGAGGTACAAATGGTTTGACAAGTATCTGTGAATGTAGAAACTTTAGTGTGTTGCAACATTGTAGAAGTGACTGTATTTGAGGGATGCCCTAATCGTTGATGCCATAAGCTTGTAGTAACTAGTTTGGCTAGATAGTATGCATGTAATGTGGATGATGCAGGTAGTATCTTCTGTGGAGATTTAAACAGAATGGGATAATAGCCAGCTTTACACAGCCCCTTGAGTAGGATTTTCCCTGTGATTTTGTCCTGAACCCAAAAAGAAATATCATCACATATGAATCTACATTTGTTATCCTTGCAGAGTTGATATATGGATAATAAGTGTTGTGATAGTTTAGGAACATGCAACACATTTTTCAATGTAAACGTGTGACTAGGAGCTTGCAGTGTAGATGTACCAATACTAGAAATTGTCAAACCTGAACCACTTACAGTGGTTATTGTATATGTGCCTTGATATTGAGTAGCCAAATCAAGATTTGCAAGTTCTGAAGTCATATGAGATGTGGCATCAGTATCCACAACCCAGAATTGTTCAGGTAGTGCAGAAGGATTGTGACTTGCTTGCATTGCAGTGAGATTAACTGAGGGTAGTCGTCCTTGGTATGCAAAGTTGTTTCTGTGATAGCACTGAATAGCTGAGTGCCCAAACTTCCAACAGTTTTGACATTGAATAGATGCTCCATGTCCAACAGTTGATACATTATGCCTTTGAAAACAATCTGCAGCCACATGACCCTTTTTGTTGCAAATTTGACAAGTAGGAATCTCATTTGGATGATTAGAGCAGGTGTGTTGAAAAACTTTTGGAGCTCCAAGAATTCCGGGACTAGAATTGTATGTTGGAGAATGAAATCTGGGACCATTGTTATACTGAAACCTGCCACTTCTTTTTCCTCTATAGTTTGTCCCTTTGTATCCACTAGAAGAAAATGAATTGCCATTAAAATTTCCAGAACCATATTGAGAAGATGACCCTTGTCCAAAGTTGTAGCCATTAGAAGTAGACCTCCATTGAGACTGTAGCATTGACTTGAAGACCCTATGTCAAAGCTCTGAGACTGAGATGAACTGTTGATCAAGACTAAGAGCTTTTCCTTTTTTAGATTGAGTGCTTGCAACCATTGCAGTTCCAAAAGACATAGAAGACTCACAAGACTGTCCAATTATAGCTTCTTCAGCAAAAAGCTGTGATCGAAATTCTTTCAAAGAAATCCCAATTTCTCTTCCTCTAATAACACACCAAAATGTATTGTAATTAGTAGATAACCCTTTTAGAGTAAGGAGGATTATATCATCATCATCAAATAAAACACCAGTTGCAGCAAGATGGTCTCTGGCATCTTTGATTTTTTGTAGATAGACAGATATTGAATCAGACCCTTTTTGTATGTTCTGAAGCTTTGTCTTCATCTGAAAAAATTGTAGCATTAGTCACTGTAGAAAACCATTCTTTGATATTTGTCCACATTGCATGAGAACTAATACCGCCAAGAACACAAGAAATCACAGTAGAAGATAACGTAGCTATGAGAAGCTGCATAAGAGCACGATCGTGCATTTTCCAAACTTGATAGGCATCTGTTTCAACTCCTTCGAGATTCGGATCATCAAGAAATCATGTGGGACATTGCTTGGAATCATCAACAAAACCAAGAATTCCATGACTTTCTAGCAGAAGACTGATCTGAAAACTCCATACAAGATAGTTGGAGTCATCCAATTTGACTGTAACAAAAGATGACACAGTAGATATGAGACTTGTAATGGGGGATTGCACAATTTGTAATTAAGTTGCGGTAACCATTGTTGTAATCAGCAAGAAATTTCTTCACTTCAAACTTTTATCGAATAGTTGGTGAGCAACTGCGTAGGAGTCGAGTATCTGGAGAACTGGGACTTTGATGAACCCAGAAAACACACATAATCAACAAATCAGAGGGTTGAGAGAAAGAAATATATGTATCAGATAGGATGCGGAAGCTATGGATTCACCTACGGCGAGGATACCATGTTAGAACCGCAGAAATCTTTGAAGAAGAGTTACAGAAAGCAGAAGGAAGAAGAAAGAATTAGAGACAGAGAATCGAGCTGAGAGAGAGAGAGAGAGAGAGAGAGAGAGAGAGAGAGAGAGAGAATTAGTTGTATTATTTTCAATGTCTTGCAACGGTTTACAAAGGGGTGTGATATCCACACACCCCTTTTTACTTCTCTCACACCTTTTTGGATTTCGGCCGTCGGATCGGATGAATTGAAGAAGATCTAACGGACAAAAAGTAATAGGGGTGTGTGAGAAGTAAAAAGGGGTGTGTGGATAGCACACCCCGTTTACAAAATCTGTTATATCTAGTTACAAAGCTTTCTCACTAAGCTAAGAATTAACTGCCTAACTACCGTATAACAGACTATGTAATCTCTTGACAAGTGTCACTCATTTCTGCCATAGATTTATCTGTCACTTGGATGTTGGTTTTCTTCACTTCACTACTCTTACACTCGAGTGCATGGCATATGTCTTTGCATAGTGAGAGCCAAGAACTTGTTCCAGGCTTGAAGCTGTCTTCATTGGAGAAATCTACTATTGCTAGCTTGGCCATTGTTTGAGTACCTTGTATTTGAAGAGGTTTTGAGGGTTCCAGGTTAAAACTGCTAGATGTATATACCTAACCAACCAAAATGACATTTATAGAGAAGCATGCATGCATGTTATGTATTTTCTGATTTCTTTAATAGGTTATACCTATTTCTTTTTTTTTTCTTTTTTTCTTTTTATTAGAAGCGATTACTACTTAATTCAGGATTTGAAGCATTTAAATCCGATAACGCAATAGATTAAAGAAGAATGTTCTATCCAGTAGGCAATTCACTACTTGTGTATAAGTACACTTGATTTGCGTGGCTTATTATCGTGATAATCTGTCTCTCTCTTGGGCTTGTAAACTAAGATTTACATCATAAAAATTATGAACCATGTCATTCATTCCAACCCTAGTGAAGTCTTGTTCTCTATTTATTTGGAGTTTGCATTCATGATTACTGTAATGTAGTGTTACGTCGACTTCGTCAATGAAGTTGAATCTGGTAATTTACTTGATATTATAACACACTATGCAATGCAAAGTTGGATTACTGTAATGTAGTATTACGTAGACTTCGTCAATCGCATTCCTTGTCGCCTATAGGACAAAGTTAACATAATTAAAGAAGCGGCTGTAACATAATTAAAGAAGCCGGCTGCTGTCCTTCGGCAGGTACGTAGAAGGGAGAATTTGAGAGAATCTGATTTTCACACACTATTTGAGCGAAAGACAAATTCGAGAGGTAGTTCATTTTTGCATACCATTGGACGAATGACGGCAGACAACATTAAATAAGGTTGTGTAAGAGAACCAAATTTATGCATATTTATTATTTCCGTATCAAATGCAGAGATTACACCACAAGGTGAATGAAGGAGTATGTCCTTATAACCAGTGGCAGATACATTAAAGGACTTGGGTGGCCTCGGAACCACCATAAGCTCGGATTAGTTGCTGTGAGGACCATTAAGGACCAGCCAAATTTGGTCATGTGGTGGAGGAAAAGAGTGCAACGGCTACAAGTTATGCAAATGATTACCGAGGGGGAAGAACTATTTTGTTTTTTAAAAGACTTGGCCAAATTTTGAGCCAAGTCTGAAGGAAAAATTATGTCCTAGCTAAGAACAAGTAAGAACATTTGAATACATATGCAAACTATTAACAAATTAAAGTAGGCATGCATCCAAAAACAATTCATAAAACCCATGACTTTCAAAGCCTAGTATATGGTGAACCACAACTCTTTAACAACATTAAAGAGAAGAAAGGATTTAGAGAATCATTACCCTTGAAGCTCATCCTTGATTACACAAGGGATTCACCCAAGTGGAGGGCCTTCAAGTCACCTCCTTTGCTTCTTTGAGGATTTGAGGATATATTCTCCAAAACACCAAAAGCTTGATGTCTCCAAGTCTCTACACCAAAGATAAATTGTGAAGATAAAATGGATGACTTAGGGAAGAAGAAATTGCTAGATTTCTCTCCCTAAGTGGCCGGCCCCTTTTGAGAAATTTAGAGAGAAAAAGTTTCACCCAATTTCTTAAAGAAAACCCTAAAATGAAATAAAGCTATAATTTTGAATTTATACTTCATTTCTTGTGAGTGGCAAACTTGTAATTAACACAAGTTTGCTACCCCTCACACTTATTGGCCGGCCTCCCTAAGTCATTGGGCTAATTGCCCATTTTGTTTTAGTTGTCATACAACTTAAACATGATGGGCCTTGTGGACCAAAACAGTTTTGGGCCCCGAAACCCAAAACCAACTTAGAAGCCCAATACAAACGTTTCGTATAATTAATTAACTAATTAATTAACTTTGACCATTCTTCAATTAACCATTTAATTGCTTATCCATTTCATTTAATTACTTCACTTTCATCTTTACTCGGTGTACGATCCATTAGGTTCCAATTAGCGAGGCAGTGGGCGATGTTACTCTTAACTATCAATTGTGAATTGAAACCACATTTCAATTCTCCCTAAAGATTAGTGTTTGCCAATCTTTAGGGCTTCCACAAACCATGAGTGACACCTAGCAGCATATCATGGTTACCCAAGCTAAGTAGAAGTGGTTGGAGAACCTATCCAGTTACAACTACAATGCAATACAGTCCTTCTCTAATACAATACTCTTAATCACATTGTTTAAGTGATAGTTTGTTTCATGTCTACTATCCAATGTGATACTTCTTTATATGATTCGCTTGAATAAGATTTGGAACAAACTTCCTAAGTCATATTCATATGCTTTGGCCAAAGACTCTCGAATCATATCTTAGAGTATTCTCCTTCCACCATGGAAGGTTAGAGATCCCTTGTTGTGCATTCATATGCCTACACGACTAGGTAGCTTGACCCCAACCATGCCGTGGACACTCCAAAGGAATGCCATTTGACACGATCAAAGATCAAGGACCTAACCATTAGACATCTATGATGCCTCAGGTCAAAGGACTACTTTGCATATTGTAACCATCGAGTTCTTACATGACATGTATGTTTGAACTCTGTTTTGATCGTAGTTCAGTGTACTTGATTACTCTTTCAAGCACCTATGTGTTTGTCTTAGAGTCCAACACCAAATGACTTGAGACTTGTCATATCCACGCTTGAGTCGACATAACACATACTAACCTTAGTGGATTATCAATGCCCAATTGGCAACCCTATGGCTAGGAACGTTTTAGGAATGAACATAAGAGAAAGGTCTCGTTAATCTAACTTACTTAGATTACTTATCTCTTAGATCAAATACATTCCTTGGATTCCTTTATTGCTTAAACACAAGATACAATAAATAGTGATTAACAATAAGCTTTGCCCTCCATTAAACATATAAAAGTTTAATACATTAAGTATTCCAAAAAGCTATTACATCAAATGAGTGGCTTTGTGGGCATACTTCCAACAAAGTCAACCTTTTTTTTAGTGCAACAATATATTTAGACTAAGGAGAGGGAAGAGTTTGGGTAAACCAGACAGAGGATGTTGCCCCGACCCACGAATAAGGACTATTCACGAGTTAGGGTGTGAGTCATATCTTAGCTATAGAAATAAATTCAATAACTTTTACATAATACATGCTTGAGTTTACTACATAAAATTTATCATATATGCAACGGAATAAAAATTTGTAATGATCACCGATCAAGATTAGTTTTCAAAATCAAATATGTAGGTACCAAACAATAATTAAAATGTGACAATTCTTGCAAATACATGTAAATGAGATGCATGGATGTACTCACTCCCTTCTAATCCCGCTAACGCATACCTAAGTCACCCAAGCCTGCACGTCCCATACCATGTTTATACCACTTGGCTCCCAATATCTTAGAATATGAGTTAACACCCATTCATCCCTTATGCACAATTTTTTAATTTAAATTCTTAATTTCCACTTTATGATATAGGCACTTCCCCTAATGCCCAATTGTATATTCAAACTCTTCCCTGATGTCTTACATATAAAAAAATTCATTATTTTATAATCAACCAATTGTATACTCAAGCTCTTCCCTCAATGCCTTACATATACAAGGTTTATTTATTTTATATTCAAGGCATTCTCCAGCACTTGAATATCTTCACAACTCAAACACTTTACACAACTCAATACAGCTGAGCATTTAAACACAACACTATATTTCTTGCTTTGCAATGTTTGCTTAAATGCATATTTGATCATTAACCACTCTATATGTTAATACCATCGTCTCGTCCATCTTTGTCGGGCAACCTATTTTTATTAGCAAGGAATAGACGTCCATGTTAGCTTGAAGAAAATCACAAGATTAGTTTTCAGGGTAATAATTTATAAATCAGATAAAGTGCTGATCATTGACCACTCTATATGTTAATACCATCGTCTCGTCCATCTTTGTCGGGCAACCTATTTTTATTAGCAAGGAATAGATGTCCATGTTAGCTTGAAGAAAATTGCAAGAGTGAAATATATGTCTCAAAGGCAACAAGACATGACTCTAGCTTTTCCCCTCTTCAAACCTCATCTTTTAATAGATTTGTATATATAAAGCTAGCAGCCCCAATTTGGGGGTCATGGCTTCACCAAAAAAATTTGGACAAATATGCCCCCAAAACTAAAATGTTCAAATGCAACCCAAAATAATGCAGGGGTAACTAGTAATTTTACCATAAAAATATAATATAAATATAAGTGGGAAGAGAGAAAAGAACAAAAAAAAAATGAAAGGATGAGTGAAAGTTGTTGGTGCTCACGTGTAGGGGAAAGGAAAATATAATGAGAAATAAGAAAAATTCTGAAGGTTGTGTGATGGTGTCAAAAGAAAATGAAAAAAAAAATAGAGCGGTCGAGCCGGAGTAGAAATTATGGGATAGTTATCCACGTTGCAACTGTACAACTCTTTGAAATTATAAGAGATATGACTTATTTTGTAAAGTTCAATTGTTGTATCGAATCATCATACAATCAGGAGTAATTTGGTAATTTTGTCATAAAAAAGATTTTTCTTTAAGTTTTTATTTTTTTATAATTAGTATCTCACTATTACGTGGAATATCCATAGGTTTCTTCTAGCATGGTCTAATATTATTCATGGAGTCCAATTATACAACTCTTTGAATTTATAAGAGCTATGACTTATTATGTAAATTGCAACTATTGTACTATCGAATCATCATATGATAAGTTGTTTATTAAATATTATTTTCTCTATTTTTAAACACGTTCAAAACATATTAAGAGAGGCGTAGTGCCGGTAATAAAAATAATAATAAAATAAAATTAGTGATCACATGCTCATATCAACATATAAATCGAACTAGTAAATAAACAAGGTAATAATTTATAATACCATCAGATATAGTGTTGATCATTAACCACTCTATGTGTTGATACTGTTGGAATCCCACATCGGTGGGTGAAAAGAAAATAATGGGGCTTAAATATGATTACCCCAATCTAACTAATATCGAAGCATTTTGTGATAAAACATCACACCTGACGAATTGGGCAGGTGGTAAAGTTGGGAACAATATTGGTGTTGTTAAAGTGGGGCCCCACAAGGCCCGCCAATCCAAAAATCTAACATGGTATCAGAGCCAAGGTTCAGGAGCGTTGGAATCCCACATCAGTAGGTGAAAAGAAAATCATGGGGCATAAATATGATTACCCCATTATATTGAGATCTTTTGTGATAAAACCACACACCTGATAGATTGGGCAGTTGTTAAAGTTGAGGATAATATTAGTATTGTTAATACAACATATAAAACATATAAATTGAACTAGTAAATAAACAAGGTAATAATTTATAGTACCATCGGATAAAGTGTTGATCATTAACCACTCTATATGTTAATACCATCGTCTCGGCCATCTTTGTCGGGCAACCTGTTTTTATTAGCAAGGAATATACGCTCGTGTTAGTGAAGAGAATCGCAAGAGAAGGCAACAAGACATGACTCTAGCTTTTCCCCTCTCCAAACCTCATCTTTTATTTTTAATTCAACCCACTACTACTCATCTTATTTCCCTTGTTTTCTCACCCATAAACCTTATCATTTTTCACTAACTTTCCTCCCTTTTTCATCTTTCTTTCAAACTTTCAATCATTTTGCACTCACATGTTGCATCCCATTCTCTTTCTTTCTTTTCTTCTTGTTGGAGCAATATTAGAAAATATAAAAATAACATAAGAATTACAATAATAAAAAATGAGATAGATAGAGTGGAGAAACCTTATTTCTCAAGAGTGACTCACTAATTCTCTTTTTAGTTGTTTTTCTACAACCAGAGTGCTTGAGTTTATATCAAACTCATTGCAACTTCTCGGAACTTATGTGTCTATTGGGCTTAAACCATATGACATATGGCACCTATTCAAAACAACCAAATTGTTTTCACTAATTGACATCTAATAACAATAGCAACTTTTCATTCAATATTAGAAATTATAATATTATATAATAATATAATTTCCAACAATCCCCCATATGAATGAAAAATATGAAGAATTTGAGAATACATGCGGACAAGAGATGCATCGGGAGAGGTGTATTTTCAACTTGAACCTGTCCTAGTGAATACTTATCAGATTTACTTGGTGACGCATTGGATATGGAATCTTGAAGTGTTCACCACAGCAGTAAACCGAAACAATAAGCAACACACATCACTAATCCTAATATATTACAGTTCATATGGTTGAGTCCATTTTGGTCATGAACAATTCCTGGATTCATGAGAGCTTTAGAGAATTCAGTCATCTCATACTCATAGAAGCGACACACTTCTACTCTCACATAGGTGACTACTGATTAAGAATAGTCTGCTCTATTCCTCTTATTTATAAGATATCAGTGCCATTAAGTATAAATATACACCCTAAAACTTCCGTAGACAAAACACTTCTTCCACCATAGGAATGATGTATATAGTGTGTTAACTCTTTGAATCATGCCCAACTAGTTTGCTTATTAAACTGAGACCATGGGATCTCCAATCAACTAAGTTAGATTTCTGCCTAGTTGATTAATTGGTTATGTTGGCTTTAGCCTCATTCCCCTCGATAATCTATTTACTCTCTTGTCTAACCTTTAATAATTGGATCCACTACAAGGTTGGCTATTTTTAATGGTGTGCACAATTCATCTTATGAAATTATATTTTATATGAGAGTAGTTGGTTTCCAATGTTAAGTCTTCAAAACATAGTTAGGACTTATTCAATAATTTAAGGTGTTTAAAGAAAGATCTCTAAAGCTTTCAATACCTTAAAATTACATATTATCACGCTTTGGTAGCAAATACTTTTTGTTAAATATCATTAAGATATAATGGTATTCAAGTCACCCCCACAATTCTCTAATAATTGTGATTGTTGAAATGCAAGAGATTAGTAGAAACATATGAAGCTATTCTACCTTCTTAGGCCTTAAAGCCTCACTAGTCTTTTAAGATAATCACCTCTTTAGACCTTAGTCTCCTCTACTTATCAATTCAACTGTCATTTTTCTAAGATGAAAGCAACTCATCCATAATGAGTTCAAGCTCAACGGTCTGATTATTCTTTTTCTTGTCACAAAATCTTTCTTGCCATGACCAACCATGATATAACAAACTCATTGGTTGACAAATTTGAATGCACTTCTTTTGGCCGGCGTGCAAGTGTATGTACACTTTCTATGAGGTTGAAAACTCTGCCTAGTCGCAACCTGCGTGTAGTTAGACAATGTCTCTTATTTTGCAAAATAATTTGAAGACTTAATCTTCCAGTATCTTAAATATGACCTGCTTGAAGACTTAATCTTCCAAATTTTCCAAACATGTATGTGTCTTTAACTTTTATACCACATTCTAGTACCTTTCATTATATGTGTCAATAACCCTGAACACACAATTTGGTGAAGAGGAAATACATTAAAACCTCCAGGCCCATTCGATTATACTAGCGTTGTATCTTTCTCATGATCAACGGCCTGGACAAATGCAAGCACTATATGCTTCTCAAATACTCTTGCACAAATTCAAGTATTTATGCGTATGTCATCTGATCCTAATCTGAAATGGGTTGAAAACAAATGGCATATGCAAATCAATCCATTTGATTGATAAATTTAATTTTTTGAACTTGCCACCATGAGTACAATACTACTTTGCAACAGATACATTCACAAGGAGGGCTAAAGCCATACTACTTTACAATACTACTAAATGCATCAATTCAGATTAATTCCTTCCTGAAAAGAAACCCATTTCACTAACTGGTATAGTAACCGTTCCAAATTTAGCAGATAAAGCAAATTTTTGTATCAAGCCATATCAACCCCCAACCATGAACAACACCAGTCAAACTGATTGGCTAAAGCACCGAATGCCTTCTCATAAGTCTCTTATCACATGAAATAATTTAATTTCTCTGAAAGAAACACTCTGGGCATCAGCCCATATGACAATTCAAAATTTAACATGGTGGTAAATGGTCAGAAACATTATACTCTCAGTCAAATGCAGAAATATCTATTTATTAATCCACCCATGGCAGATTCATTTCAGTGAGAAGACCAGACCAAGAAGTATACATATATGCACATATGCTATATGCATTTGTGCAGAAAGATGTGTTGGTATGGTCACATACATCTCAAGAAGCCACATCCAAAAGGTACCGTTTTAGAAACAGGTTTCTCTGAAGATAAAATTCCTTCGTCAGGTATTCAGGCTATCCTCATCGACCCACAGGTCTACCACACTATCCCCACACCCATTTTTACCTCTCACACGCACATCTCAATTTTCGGCTCTCAGATCGAACAAATTGATGAAGATCAATGGACGAAAATTATAAGGGTGTGTGAGAGGTAAAAAGATACCCTATAACATTTAGGGACCCTAACATTTAATTAAGACTCCGAAAGAGAGTACTTAAAAAAATTCCTACTTATAATAAAAATTCTGCAAGATGTTTCAAACCTTACAAATAAAGAAGATCGCATTTTCCTAATAACTACTAACTGTACTGAGTTCATTGTGATTTCAAATCCATTTGAGATTTTGAATGCATATATTTGGCGGCTTTGCATTCACAATAAATGGAGTATTCTCTCTATATTACTTAAGTATGTTGGAAAATATTAGTTTTTTTGTTTATTTGAATGTTTGATTTTCTGGGCTTAGCCCATTAGAATTAGGCTTTGTTAGAGATTAGGGTATTATAAATAGGGTGCTTTGTTTTTCACTAGAGATAAGTTAGTCACAATGTAGCTTTTTAGGGTTTTGTAACCGTTCCGGCATTCTTGTTTCTCTAATAATATTTTATTTTGTAATCTTGTTTGTTCCGCACTCTGATATTTAACTTGGTATCAGAGCAGGTTGGATCCTTCGGGATTTAATCTGCCGTTGATGGGTGCCAATTTGTTTGTATCTTCTAGGGCTTTAATCTTCGGGATTTAATCTGCCGTTGATGGGATTTAATCTGCCGTTGATGGGTGCCAATTTGTTTTTCACTTGATGAACAGATGAACGGATGAACGATGAATGGATCTTCAAGGGCTTTGGGCTTGATCTTGAAGAATAATTGTGTTGATCCAAAGGCCACTGGGGCTTGATCTTAGGATGGATGAGCGTTTCTTCAAGGGCCGTTGGGGCTTGATTCTTGGGATGAACGGATCTTCAAGGGCCTTTGGGGCTTGATCTTGAAGGTGGATGAACAGAGCTTCAAGGGCCGTCGGGGCTTGATCTTGGATTGGGATGAACAGAGCTTCGAGGGCCGTCGGGGCTTGATTCGTGAAGGTGGATGAGCGTTTCTTTAAGGGGCCGTTGAGGCTTAATTCCTGAAGATGGATGAGCGTTTCTTCAAGGGGCCGTTGGGGCTTGATTCTTGGGATGAACGGATCTTCAAGGGCCGTCGGGGCTTGATTCCTGAAGGTGGATGAGCATTTCTTCAAGGGGCCGTTGGGGCTTGATTCCTGAAGAACGAAGAACGAAGAATGAACTTTAAGAGAATTCTCTTCCAATTTGGGAGTAGAGAAATGTATTTGTAAATTGGTCCATGAAAATGAATGAGATGGCTTCCTATTTATAGATTTTAAGATGGAGGTGAAGTGAGTTGATGTTGTAGGTGAAGTGAGTGGATGATGGAGGTGAAGTGGGTGTGATGATGGAGGTAAAAATGAGTGGAGGTTATAGGTGAGGTAAGTGGATCATGGAGGTAAAAAATGAGTGGAGGTTATAGGTGAAGTAAGTGGATGATGGAGGTAAAAATGAGTGGAGGTTATAGGTGAGGTAAGTGGATGATGGAGGTAAAAAATGAGTGGAGGTTATAGGTGAAATAAGTGGATGATGGAGGTGAAGTGAGTGGATGTTGTAGGTGGATGATGGAGGTAAAAATGAGTGGAGATTATAGGTGAGGTAAGTGGATGTTGGAGGTAAAAAATGAGTGGAGGTTATAGGTGAAGTAAGTGGATGATGGAGGTAAAAAATGAGTGGAGGTTATAGGTGAAGTAAGTGGATGATGGAGGTGATGTGAGTGGATGTTGTAGGTGAAGTGAGTGGATGTTGTAGGTGAAGTGAGTAGATGTTGTAGGTGAAGTAAGTGGAGGTAAAAAATGAGTGGAGGTTATAGGTGAAGTAAGTGGATGATGGAGGTGAAGTGAGTAGATGTTGTAGGTGAAGTAAGTGGATGATGGAGGTAAAAATGAGTAGAGGTTATAGGTGAGGTAAGTGGATGATGGAGGTAAAAAATGAGTGGAGGTTATAGGTGAAGTAAGTGGATGATGGAGGTGAAGTGAGTGGATGTTGTAGGTGAAGTGAGTAGATGATGGAGGTAAAAATGAGTGGAGGTTATAGGTGAAGTAAGTGGATGATAGAGGTAAAAAAAAATGGAGGTTGTAATTTTAAGGCTTTTGATTCAAGGGTGATGGACACTTGATCTTGAATCGGGATTTTGATTTCTCCGTGGGTCGTTGTGGCTTGATCTTGAATCGGTCTTGATTTCTCCAAGGGCCGCCGAGGCTTGATCTTGAAGGTTGTCGGACCACGAGCGGCTTTATATGGCAAGCGATCTTCGGTTTAGTTGAGGATGAATTAACATGTGCATTTGTACGGCCCATGCTGCATTTTCTTTGCTTTGTTTCTTTTGCATGGCAGGCAGGCACGAGGTAAAGGTGTTGGTCTGTTTCCCTATTCAATCTTTCCAAGTGCCGACCGATCGCCCTATTTCTTCTTGTCTCGTAGGCAAGGGCAAGGGTAAAGGAAAAGCATGCCATAAGATATCTTTGCCTTCGACTCTGCTGATATGAGATACTTTTGCTTTTGAAGAAGTATCTTTCCACAGGTTTATTCTTGAACTGGGCTAGAGGGTTTTCTTCTGCTAGACTTGCCAAAAGTCTGAGCTTACCCATTTATTTGGAGTTGAAGTTGATTCAAGGGTGGTGAACACTTGATCTTGAATCGGACTTGTGATTCCTTCAAGGGCCGTTGGTGGCTTGATCTTGAAGGTTGTTGGACCATGAGCGACTTCATATGACAAGCGATCTTCACGAGCTGACTCAAGAATCTGAATGTCATAACAAGTCCATCAAATCCAGAGTACGTCAGATCTTGATGATATGAAATATTTTTGCTTTTGAAGAAGCAGCGGACGGCCCGACACATGCTTTGTTGTGCTTATCTCTACATGCTTCAATGTATCATTTTCCTTGCTTTGTCTGTTCCCCTTGCAGAAGCGGCATTTTCCCTGGTTTTTTCCCACGCATGTGGCATCTTCTCTTGCAGTTTTTTGCTATGCAGGAGTGGAATGCAAATGCTAGGTAAGCAATCAGGGAAGGTTTCCAGGCAGTCAGTTCCAGACATAGTCCAAAATATCGAAATTATCGGCGAAATATCGCCGATAATTTCGTTTTTTTCGCCCACCGATATTTTATTTGATATCCAAATGAATTTCGTTAAAATATCGCGATAATATTGATATTTTCGATACTACAGCAATATTTACAAAAATATCGCGATATTTACAAAAATATCGCAATATCGACAAAAATATCGCAATATCGGCAAAATTTGAACCAAAAACTACCCCTCATCTCAGCCAAAAGGCCCAGAGAAGAATGCCTTATTCAAGACTGGAATGTGCCTTTTATAGGCCTCTTAGCATGCTACCTTCTCATGCACAGCCGATGTGGGACAAATACCAGAAGCAATGTTTTATAGGCCAGTTTTCTGACGAGCACCGCCTCTTTCGAGGCCGTTTCCGGCCAAACCACGGTGATTTGGCCGGTGTCCAAGGTATCAATCTCTTCATCACGTCTAGTACTACAACTTTCATGTTTGGATCACTTAATTTGGTTGAGTAACGAAGAAGTTATGGACGTTCAAAGTTAGGGTAGAATTCCGGCCGAACTCATAACCGTGGTCGTTTGGCCATCTTTCAGGTCATTTTCCGGTCAACACCGGCCACCACTCGGTCCTCACTTAGTATGAATCTCTTCTCAACATTCCTAACTACATTTTAGCTTTTGAATCACTCAATTTGGTTAAGAAACGAAGAAGTTATGGACGTTCAAAGTTAGGGTAAAATTCCAGCCGAACTCATAAACCGTGGTCGTTTGGCCATCTTTCAGGTCATTTTCCGGTGAACACCGGCCACCACTCGGTCCTCACTTGGTATGAACCTCTTCTCCATATTCTTAACTACATTTTAGCTTTTGAATCACTCAATTTGGTTAAGAAATGAAGAAGTTATGGACGTTCAAAGTTAGGGTAGAATTCCGGCCGAACTCATAAACCGTGGTCATTTAGCCATCTTTCAGGTCATTTTCCGGTCAACACCGGCCACCACTCGGTCCTCACTTGGTATGAACCTCTTCTCCACATTCCTAACTACATTTTAGCTTTTGAATGACTCAATTTGTTTAAGAAACGAAGAAGTTACAAAGCTTTGAAAATTGCCCAAACCTTCGGCCCCAAACCCAGTTTTCCGACGAGCACCGCCCCTTTCATGTTTACTTTTCTGGGTTCTTTCTCCCTTTCATGTTTGGATCACTTAATTTGCTTTTCAATTATGATGAACATGAGTAACTAAGTTTCAATCAAGCGCGTTAAACATTGATTAGGGTTTTGGATAAACATCATTTTCTTTCTTTGTTTTAAGTTATAATTGTAAATGTTATATAATTATAAATTATTAGATTTTTTTTTATGCAAGCATATTAGATATGTACATAAAACATTCACATATGTATGTTTTTTTATGAGAAATAACATATTATTCAATAATTATTTATTTGCCAGCTCGCTATATAATCAACTTAAATAAGTTAAATCCATCATGCAATGCATTTCCTTCTAATTTTTTGTGATAAACTAATAGATAATTGACTAAATAAACATCCTGCAAAGTTTCAATAAAAATTTCCAACTTTTTCTTACAATTTTCGTGGTTTCCATTGGATTTTTATCGATATCGATATTATCCCGATATTTCCGTCGATATTTCCGTGTTTCCGGACTACCGATATTTCCGATATTATCGATATTTTATACCTTGGTTCCAGATTAGAAGTTTGATCTCAGGTTCTGACCGTGTAGGTGAGAACAAGGACAAAGACAAGGACAGGGAGAAAGCATGATATGAGATACTCTTGCTTTCAACCCTGATGATATGGGATACTCTTGCTTTGGTGTGGCTTGTTTTTGCAGAGGCATTCCAAGGGATGAGGAATACTGGGTATTTTGAGAGGTTTTGTTGGAAATACATTCTCGAAGATAGGGAAGAGCTTGGCATTTTTTCAGGTTTGTCTTACCGTAAAAGATGAGAGTCGACCTATATAGAGATTTCCTAATAGCCGGTAATGATATTGTTCGTTTACCCTTGTCAGTGACAGCGGGTAATTTTGATTGGAACAGTAAGATTCACGCGTTTTTAGACCTGTCCGTGACTTCTGCAAAGCTGAGACAACACGTGAAGGGTGGCGACAAACCTTGGTCTTTGAACGAGCAGCTTTTGAAATTTGGAGGATAGTGCCGAGCCTTTTTTTATTTTGGCCTGTGACTCCATCAAAGCTGTGATTGCATGTGGAGAGTGTCGGTAAGCTTTGATTCAGGGACTCTGTCTTTTTGAAAAAGTTGGTGCCTTTTCGATCTTTGGATAAGCAACCCTTCGATCTTTGAACAAGCAGCCCGGCTTTTGAGGTTTGGAGGATGGTGACAAGCTCCCTCTGATTTTGTCTGTGACTACGGCAAAGCTAAGATCATGGGTGAACAGTGCTGACAACTTGATCCAGAAAATCCGGCTTTTGAAAAAGTGGCGTCCCTTTGATTTCTAAACGAGCGCCTCTTCGATTTCTGGGCAGACGGCTCTTCGATTTCTGAGTAGGCGGCCTTGTTGCTTCTTCTTTTTATAGAGGCATCGATTGCTTTCCAAAGTGCGCTTGAGAATTGCTACTTGCAGAAGTTCCCCTCTTGTACTTGATTTGTCCGACATTTCATTTTCTTCAAAACTTTCGGAAAATGTCTTGCCCATCTGACCGTCGCCTTGATTTGAATGCCGGGGAAAAGGCTGTTATGTCTTCTCCGAACAACATATGGCATCCATCCTTTTTATCCCCGAACGGTCTTCTTACGGTTGGGGATTCGATGATGAAGAACGACATAACAGCTACAGTGGTGGCTAGAAATCTTCTCACCCCTAGGGACAACAGGGTGCTTTCCAAGCGGTCCGATGAGTTGGCTGTCCATGACTCCTTAGCCTTTAGCATCCAGTGTGCGGGCTCTGTGTCGAACATGGGCCAACGCATTCTTGCTCATACTCTCCAGGTTGAATCCTTGATGGCAGAGGTGGCGAGCCTTAAGCAGGAGATCAGAAGGCTTAAGCATGAAAATAGGGAATTGCACATGATTGTCAACAGCTACTCGACGAGTATGAAGAAGAAGCTTGACCAGCTGCATGAATCCAATAGTCGGATTCAAAATGATCATCAGATGTTTATGGCTTTGTTCCAGAGACATCTTTTGCCGTCGTCGTCTGGAGCTGCACCAAGTGTTGAGGCTCCGGATAATCAAACTCCAGCACCTCGTCTTCCTGCAGCTCCGTCGAGTAATGAGGCTCCTCGTGACCGTACTTGAAGATTCCCTGCTTGTAATTTTGATTCTTTTTTTTTTTTTGACATGTATAATGTAAATTTATGTAAAATTCTCTAGAGAAATAAAGTGGGCTTCATTTCTCTCAATGTCTTGTCTCTTTTTTTTTTTTCTTTTTTTTTTCATGACGTTGCCTGACCATTTTTTGTTAAAACCCCCTTTTTTTTTTTGGTGTGACTGTACTTGAAGTTTTGAAGTTCCAAGTTGCCTACGTACCCTTGTTTGAGAAGGGATCAAGTCATAACGTAGTTTAAGTTGTGATGATTTTTTTTTTCAGTTTGCCGTACACAGTTTATACTCTTGTGGGCCAGGAGCGTTGCTGTGTTTCTTAGGCGTAGTACCGCTTCAAGAACTTGCCGTTTATGGGGCCAATCCTCAAGCCATCTTCTTCCACGATCGTGTAAGCACCATTTGTGTAGACTTTTTGTACTACGTAAGGTCCATCCCACTTTGAGGTGAATTTGCTTCTTGTCTTGTGCGTTGTGATGATAGGCCTACGTAATGCAAGGACGAGGTCCCCTACTTGAAATGACCTTGGGCGAACTTTCTTGTTGAAGGCATTGGACAATCGTGCTTAGTAACACTCCAAATGCTGCTGAGCCTCGAGCCTCTTATCATCTAGTGTTTCCAACTCTTGAAGACGTAACTTTGCATTTTCTTCGTCAGTAAGTCCTTCTTGTATAGCCATCCTCAGCGAGGGAATTTGGCTTTCTAGCGGCAAAACCGCCATTATGCCATACACGAGCGAATATGGTGTAGCTTGAGTAGGCGTCAGGTGTGTAGTCTTGTATGCCCAAAGCGCTTCGCTCATTCTCTCGTACCAGTCTTTCTTACTTCTACCAATTATCTTTCTCAAAAGGTTGCATAGAGTTTTGTTGAATGCTTCTGCGAGACTATTGGCTGAGGCATGATACATAGAAGACCTATGCTGCTTGAACTTGTATTTCTCACAGAGTTCGTCCATGAGTCGGTTGGATAACTGCTTTCCATTGTCCGTAATGATATAGCGAGGCACACCATATCGGTGGATGATATGCTCCTTGATAAAACGGAACGACAGTTTCTTTCTTGACTTCCCTTAGCGGTATGGCTTCAGCCCACTTAGAGAAGTAGTCTGTTGCAGCTAGGACGTAAGCTTCTCCCGCAGACGACTTTGGTGCGATTGGTCCTACGACGTCCAACCCCCATGCGTCGAACGGCCATGAAGCGACTGTAGGGTGTAATGGTTCAGGCAGTTGATGTATGAAGTTGGCATAGAATTGGCAGGCTTGGCACCTTTTATCGTATTTCATGCAATCCCTCACCATGCTTGGCCAATAGTAACCCATTCTTTTAAGCTGGAAATGTAGCTTTGGCCCCGACTGATGCGCCCCACATACGCCTGAATTTGCTTCTTCCATGGCTTGACTGGCTTCTTCGTCACCTAGGCATCTTAGAAGTACTCCTTCAAAAGAGCGTCGGTAAAGTGTTCCCTTATAGTAGAGGAAGCGATGTGCTCGTCGACGTATTTCAGAGCGGTGTTTGGGATCGTCTGGAAGTCTTCCTTGTTCTAAGTAGTCGATCAACAGCTGTCTCCATTCTTCAATGTCGACCAGGAATACTGAGATGACGTTTGTGTCATTTAGCAGTATTTCAGCGGTAAATGGAATCACCCATCTTTGGCAAACTGGCATGTTTGCGACTTCTCCTTCTCCTAGTGTCATGCTAGAGGCTAGGTTGGCGAGAGCATCTGCCATTTGATTTTCTTTTCTTGGCACATGTTCTAGTGTCACTATCTCGAACTTTTGTAGCAGCTGAGTTGCCAGTCGGAAGTATGGGACAAGATCATCTTTCCTCACCTCGTACTCGGTCAAGAGTTGATTGATTATGAGCTTAGAGTCGCCATATACCTCAAGGACTGTGATTCCTATATTGGTTGCCATTTGGAAGCCGAGGATCAATGCTTGGTACTCAGCGACGTTGTTAGAGCATAGTTCGCTTAGTTGGAAGGAATAAGGCAGTATTTGCCTTTGCGGTGACATGAATATTACTCTTGCCCCCGCTCCATCTGTTCGTGCGGATCCGTCGAAGAACATCGTCCATGTTGGGAAGATGTCGATGTGAAACACCTCCTCGTCAGGCAAGTCATCTGAGATCTCCCTATCGGTTGGGATCGGGTGATCGGCGAGGAAGTCTGCCAGTGCTTGTCCTTTAACGGCTTTAGCTGGAACGTAGATGATCTCGTGTTGATTGAGAAGCAACGCCCATTTAGCTAGTCGCCCTGTCAGAACTAGCTTGGACATGACGTATTTAACCGGGTCAGCTCTAGCAACCAAGTGGACGGTGTAAGCTTGCATATAATGCCTGAGCTTCTGGATGGCGAACACCAAAGCGAGGCACATCTTTTCTATCGGGGAATAGTTTAACTCAGCACCGGTGAGAGTTCGACTGAGGTAGTAGAGCGCTCCTTCTTTCTGGGATTCATTTTCTTGTGCCAAGAGTGCCCCAACTGAACTTTCCTGAGCGGCGATGTATAATATGAGCGGTTTTCCAGGCGTGGGTGGACAGGTGGACTTGACAAATATTTTTTTATCCTTTCAAAAGCATTGCGGCATGCTTCATCCCATACAAATGGAACATCCTTCTTCATGAGTCGACTGAATGGTTGACAGCGCCTTGCGAGGTTGAAGATGAAGCGCCTGATGAAGGCTAGCCGTCCTTGTAGACTTTTCGGCTCGTGCAGGTTTCTTGGCTCAAGCATGCTTTGGATGGCCTTGATTTTCGATTGATCCACTTTAATGCCGCGGTGTTTGACAATGAAACCGAGGAACTTTCCAGATGTGACGCCAAATGCACATTTTAACGGGTTCATCTTGACGTTGTATTTTCGCAGCCTTTCGAACACTGATCGCAAGTCTTTCAAGTGATCTGATCTCTTTTTCGTCTTGACCACCACATCGTCTACGTAACATTCTACGTTTTTGTGTAGCTTGTCATTGAAGATTTTCTGCATTGCGAGCTGATACGTAGCTCCGGCATTCTTCAGACCAAACGGCATTACCTTGTAGCAGTAGATACCTTTTGGAGTACGGTAGGCTGTTAGTTCCTCATCTTCGAGAGCCATGCGAATTTGATTGTATCCCGAAGAGCCGTCCATGAATGATAGTGCTTCGTGGCCAGTGGTTGGGTCCACCATGATTTCTATGATCGGCAAGGGGAAGTCGTCATTCGGGCAAACATCATTAAGGTCTTGGAAGTCTACACAAACACTTATTTGTCCAGATTTCTTAAGGACAATGACGATGTTGGAGATCCACTTAGGGTATTGCACCTCTCGAATGAAGCCTGCTTCGATTAGCTTGTCAATCTCGATCTCAATTTGTGGGATGAGCTCAGATCGATAACGTCTTGGAGTTTGCTTTATCGGTCGCGTTCCAGGCTTGACCACAAGGTGATGCACAGCGATGGTAGGGTCAAGGCCGGGTATTTCTTTGTATGTCCAAGCGAAGACGTCTTTATACTCTAACAGCAGTTGGTAATACTCCTCTGTCTCGTATGTACTTAGCAGTGCGCTTACGAAGATAGGCTTTGGTTCCTCGCTTGTGCCTAAGTCGAGTTCTTTGAGATCATCAACCGTGGCTTGCCCCCCATCCTCGATCTGTAGTGGTGCAGCAGTGACATCTTCCTCAAGGATCTCGTCTTCTTTGCCTTCTTGGACTGTGATGTGGATGACGTCTTGAACTTCGTCTTCAGTGCCGTCATTTAGGGCTTGCTGGCATGAGGGTTGTCCGATATGGATGATGGTGCGCCTTCTTGCTTTTAGTAGTCCATTTATGTCAATCTCCAAGATTGCTTGACGCTTCATCCTTGAAAGAATCGAACTTCGAATATCGCCTTTTTCTACTAGCCTGTTGGGCTTTTCTTCTTTTGGCGTTGTCTCCCTCTTTCTAGAAGGCTTCTTGTTGTCTTCCAGTCTCCTGGAAACCGACCGTTGCAAAGGCGAGCAAGCCGTGTTGCCTCGTTTCTTAGGTTTGACAACCTTTTAACAACAGAGCTTTGGGATGTTGCCGTTTTAAGCCTCTCGAAGACGGAGGTTCGACTTTGACCACCAATGCGATGGAGTGCGGATATTCTAGGTCTTGGATGATTCATCCTTTTGAAATCTAATATCCGAGGGGCGGAATTAAGCTCTTCTCGATTTTGTACGACGCTCACGCTGATGTGCTGAGCGCTAGCATTTTTTGCTTTGTTTGAAATCTTCACAGGTGTATTTGGTGTGAAGCCGATTCCTGCTTTGCCGTTGTCAACTCCATAACCATGCTCTTTCAGCCTCTTTTGAGTCTTGGTGAGGCCACATTCTTCGTTGTTGACAATGTCTGAACCCTTCTTTCTGGGACTCGAAGAGGGAATGAAGGCGTACCCAGCCTTTGACATGAGTTTGTAGGCGTTTGGATCAAAACCTTCTTCGGTCCTCCTGGTTGGGAGAAAGCTTGGTTCTACTTCTTTTGGCAGAGCTCTTATGAAGCCTTGTGGTGATCTTGCAATCTTAGTCTCGCCTAGTTATGTTAGAGGTAAAAATGCATTTGTCTTGAGCAATTCTATATCACCTTCGTCCTGCTGCATGTTAGCTTTGCTTGTCCCCGTTTCGAATGGGGATTGACCATTCTTTCTTTTCGACATGGGGATGTATAGGAAAACTGGCGTGTTCGGTCCTTTTGAGGGCGTCCCGCTCCCTTTGGTTATTGCAAGTTTAGCAGTCTCATCATCGTTTTTTCTTGAAGATAGTACGACTTCTCTTTCCTGCTTCTTGGGCACGGCTTGCCATTCCTGCCTCTTGGGTGTTGCTTTGCCCGTAGACTTGATTTCTTTTGGGAGAGCTTCGAGCACCATGTCTTTCTCCATGTAGAACTTGGCGTCTGCAAAGTGTGATTCAGCTTCGGTGAATGGCTTGGTATCTCCTTGGATCACCTTTACTCCTTCTCGGTAGAATTTTACGCATTGGTGGAGGGTGGACGGTACTACTCCATTCTCATGGATCCAATGTCTTCCTAAGAGCAGGTTGTATGAAGTTCTTACCTCAATCACATGGAATATGGTGCTTGAGTTGAGTTCACCAATGGTCATCTCCACCCTGATTATGCCTATTGCCCTTTGTCCTCCTTGGTTAAAACCCTGGATTAGCAAACGGCTTATGGACAGCTCATCCACCTTAATGCCGATCGTGGTCATTGTTGACTTTGGCATGATGTTTATGGCCGATCCACCGTCCACAAGCATGCGACTGACTTTGTGCTTCCTTACATACCCTGATACGAAGAAAGGGCGGTTGTGAGGCTTGGATCCTAGTAGCAAGTCTTCGTCATTGAAGTGGATTGTATCATGGGCGACACAACACGTGGCATATTCGTGTGGCCGAAGCCCTAAGCCTTCGTCTTTGCTTTCTTGCTCCTTGTGGTCGTCGGGACTTACCAAGGTCGTGGCTAGTTCTTTCTCCATCTCTTTGGGCGACCGTAGTGCCTCCATGATGTTAAAATATGCCAGCAAGCTTTCCTTGGGTATGAGGGTATTGTCTTCCTTGGTGGTGATAGCTTTGCCCTTTGAGGATTCTTCCTCTTCTATTTCGACCATGTGACATGCAGCGATAGTGCATTGTTAGAAGAAGTCATTCGGGAAGTACTCGTGTAAGGAGATAGGAATGCGTGGCTCCTGCTCCATAGGCACCTCTGCGTATGTTGGCTTAGCGGCGATTGCGCTTCTTTTGGGTTTCCTATTATTGCGGCGACGATGCCTTCTCTCTTCCTTCACTTTTGGCCTTATGGGTTGTGATTTTGGCTTCCTTGTCTTTTTGTAGGTCATCAATGTCCACCCTCTTTCATCGTCGGTAAGCGCATTTAGGTCATCTGCTCTCAGCAATGGTTGGGTAGACGGGGCCGTGTGATTGGAGCCTTGATGGGTATTGTCATGTGTTACCCGAAGAGGAACGGGATCGAAGGAGCCAAACATGATCGTAGTGGTATGCATTGCGGCCGTGTTTTCTAGATCGAGTTCAATTCGCCCTTGTTGCGCTAGCTTCATGATAAGCTCCTTAAGGACGAAGCATTTGCCGACTGGATGACTTATGATACGGTGGTACTTGTAGTACCTGGGATCGTTAACTTGATTCATTTCTTCGGGCGTTTGCATTCTGGTAACTCGATCACCTTCTTTTCCAGCAAGTCATCTAACATTGCATCCATGTCCAAGTCAGGGAAAGGATACGTCTTTTGCTCCAACTCCCTTAAGGTGTTTTTATACCTGTCTTGGGTGCGCGGAGGCTCGTTTTTCTTCACCTCATTCCCTTTGTTCTTGGAAGAAATCTTGATAGGGGCGGATGAGGTCTTGCTAGGAGTGGCGTTGATAGTAAACGCCTCTTTAGCGGGCCTCTTCCCGGTCTTGTCTATATTTGGGGCGAACACCTTATCCTTCTTAAAGTCAATGATCAGCTCCTTCTTCCCGTGATTGGCGATACTCAGTTCCATGTCGTGGGAACGAGTTGCCAGCTCCTCAAATGTTCTCGGTTTTATGCCTTGGAGGATGTAATGTAACCCCCAGTGCATGCCTTGAACACACATCTCAATGGCGGAGGTTTCAGAAAGCTGATCTTTGCAATCCAGACTTAATGAACGCCATCTATTGATGTAGTCGACAACCGGTTCGTCTTTCCATTGCTTTGTACTTGTTAGCTCTAGCATGCTAACAGTGCGGCGAGTGCTGTAGAAGCGGTTGAGGAATTCCCTTTCTAGCTGATCCCAGCTGTTGATAGACTCGGGCTCGAGGTCGGTGTACCAGTCAAAGGCCTTCCCCTTCAACGAGCGCACGAACTATTTAACAAGGTAGTCTCTTTCTGTTCCAGCATTGTTGCAGGTTTCAATGAAGTGGGCGACATGTTGCTTTGGGTTTCCTTTTCCATCGAACTGCATGAATTTTGGCGGCTGATATCCTCTCGGCATCTTCAAAGCGTCAATCTTCTTGGAGTAGGGCTTTGAGTATAATGCGGAGCCATGTGAGCTTCCTTCATACTGTGCCTTTATGGTGTTGGTGATCATCTCCTACAACTGTTGGATAGAGAAAGATCCCACGAGCGCCGCCGCTTCGTCCGGTTTCCGCCTTTCTTCAGCCTTCTCCACTAGAGGCTCCTCTCCTTCATCAGCTTCTTTCTTTGTTGGGGCAACTTTTAGGTCGACTTTCACGTCTTGTGCCTCCAGTTGGCTGGCGAGCGCGGCGATTTGCAAATCTTTTTCTTCCAGAGTTCGTGCGAGTTTCGCGATCGCTTCATTCATTTGAGCCAGCTGCTCTTCGATCGAAGTCGCTCCTGTGGTCATGACTTGCATGGTTGTGCTGCCGCTCGAGTCGGCATCGAAAAGTAGAGACTTGGAGTACTTCCCCGTGCTCTTCTCTCCTGGCACCTTTAGCGAGGCTAAGGTGATCACAGGCTCGTGCCTCGGGTGTTCTTGTTCCTCCAGCAAAGTTGATGCAGAGGGGGAAGATGCGACAGAAAGAGCTCTTGCCTTGCTTCGAGTTGTGATGCCAAAAGTGCACTGCTCGTCATGAGGATACTCTTGTTCTTCGCGTTAGTTGCGGGAACGGTTTGAGCCTTCTTTGATGCCATATGTGCCTTTCTTTGCAGATTTGAAGATAGAGATGAGAGGTAGAGAAAGTCCCACTGGGCGTGCAAAATTTGTAAACACGGAAAATTCCCGAAAGACAAGAACATGTGTACAAAATATATTTGTATTTGATTGATTTTGGGTTACAATCTCTTTTTGTTCCTCTGATTCTATCTTCGTGAGATATGGATTTGTTGATGAGTCGTTGATCCAAAAGGGCTGTTGAGGGGCTTGATTCTTGGGATAAACTGTTCTTCAAGGGGCCGTTGGGCTTGATCTTGAAGTTTGGCGGATGAATGCTTCTTCAGGTGCCTTTTGGGCTTGATTCTTGAAGTTGGATGAACGTTGAATGATGGATGAACTTCAAGGGGGGCTTTTGGGCTTGATTCTTGAAGAACGGATGAACAATGAATGGATCTTCAAGGGCTTTTGGGCTTGTTCTTGAAGATGGATGAACGACGAACGACGAACGAAGAACGATGAATGATGAACGATGGATGAACTTCAAGGGGGGCTTTTGGGCTTGATTCTTGAAGAACGGATGAACGATGAATGGATCTTCAATGGCTTTTGGGCTTGTTCTTGAAGATGGATGAACGACGAACGAAGAACGATGAACGGTGAACGATGGATGAACTTCAAGGGGGGCTTTTGGGCTTGATTCTTGAAGAACGGATGAACGATGAATGGATCTTCAAGGGCTTTGGGCTTGATCTTAGGATAGATGAGCGTTTCTTCAAGGGCCGTTGGGGCTTGATTCTTGGGATGAACGGATCTTCAAGGGCCTTTGGGGCTTGATCTTGAAGGTGGATGAACAGAGCTTCAAGGGCCGTAGGAGCTTGATCTTGGATTGGGATGAACAGAGCTTCGAGGGCCGTCGGGGCTTGATTCCTGAAGATGGATGAGCGTTTCTTCAAGGGGCCGTTGGGGCTTGATTCTTGGGATGAACGGATCTTCAAGGGCCGTCGAGGCTTGATTCCTGAAGATGGATGAGCGTTTCTTCAAGGGGCCGTTGGGGCTTGATTCCTGAAGAACGGATTTTCAAGGGCCGTCGGGGCTTGATTCCTGAAGGTGGATTAGCGTTTCTTCAAGGGGCCGTTGGGGCTTGATTCCGGCCGTTGGGGCTTGATTCCTGAAGATGGATGAGCATTTCTTCAAGGGGCCGTTGGGGCTTGATTCCTGAAGAACGAAGAACGAACTTTAAGAGAATTCTCTTCCAATTTGGGAGTAGAGAAATGTATTTGTGAATTGGTCCATGAAAATGAATGAGATGGCTTCCTATTTATAGATTTTAAGATGGAGGTGAAGTGAGTGGATGTTGTAGGTGAAGTGAGTGGATGATGGAGGTGAAGTGGGTGTGATGATGGAGGTAAAAATGAGTGGAGGTTATAGGTGAAGTAAGTGGATGATGGAGGTAAAAAATGAGTGGAGGTTATAGGTGAGGTAAGTGGATGATGGAGGTAAAAATGAGTGGAGGTTATAGGTGAGGTAAGTGGATGATGAAGGTAAAAAATGAGTGGAGGTTATAGGTGAAGTAAGTGGATGATGGAGGTAAAAAAATGAGTGGAGGTTATAGGTGAAGTAAGTGGATGATGGAGGTAAAAATGAGTGGAGGTTATAGGTGAGGTAAGTGGATGATGGAGGTAAAAAATGAGTGGAGGTTATAGGTGAAGTAAGTGGATGATGGAGGTAAAAAATGAGTTGAGTGGAGGTTATAGGTGAAGTAAGTGGATGATAGAGGTAAAAATGAGTGGAGGTTATAGGTGAGGTAAGTGGATGATGGAGGTAAAAAATGAGTGGAGGTTATAGGTGAAGTGGATGATGGAGGTGAAGTGAGTGGATGTTGTAGGTGAAGTGAGTGGATGATGGAGGTAAAAAATGAGTGGAGGTTATAGGTGAAGTAAGTGGATGATGGAGGTAAAAATGAGTGGTGGTTATAGGTGAGGTAAGTGGATGATGGAGGTAAAAAATGAGTGGAGGTTATAGGTGAAGTAAGTGGATGATGGAGGTAAAAAAAATGAAGGTTGTAATTTTAAGGCTTTGGTAAACATTTATTTCACCGAAATTTCGATGTGTACAGGGGCTACTTCAATAATGTGTGCATCACCAATATTTATTGTTTTTTATGTTTTTTATTTATCTTGCACTTACGAAAATCAACCCAACACCAAAAAAAGACTTTCAAGAAATTTAAGGATTCTAGAACGGCGGTGGCAGTTAAATAAACCAAGTGACGAATGCCAATTATTCAAAAGGTGCTGCAACTTGACAGTAAATAATAAGAAACAACGACATGACATAAACATATACCAAACAACAAACACAGGCTACACAGCCTTATGTTTTGAGAGGAAAGAAATACAAAGAAACGAGAAAAGGTATAAAAAAAAAAGATAAATAAGGAGAGGAAATTGGCTAGTAGCCTTAGACCTAGACAAATCATACGCCACAATATGCTTTGACGGTATAGTCAGGTCCAAGGCTGGAGGCATTTTTCTTTTTATATTGAGTATATTCCCAGTTATTCAATGGCTTATACTGTAGGGGATGGTCCTCGTCTATAAGCTCCTTCGGTGTATGTGTTTCCCCTACCCTGAATGAAAATAGTCCAATTGAGTGTCGTACATCATTCTCGCTCAAGATCACTCGATGTTTACAAGCTCGTATTCTGTCGTTGCTCCAAACCTGAGTCAAGCAAAACCACGCAAACATTCCCGCTCAGAAATATTGTGCACCTTAAGAAATTAACAATAGTTATGATAATTTGATTACGTATGTACGTATCACATAATTGTGTTTGCGGCATACCTGAAATCCATCACCTGCTAGAAATATGAAGGACGAAGGCAGAGGATCAATACATATCCAGTCATTGTCCTTTGAATATATTTCCAGACCTTTGACATGATTTTGATAGAGTATGGTGCTAAAGTTTGTGTCTGTATGACCGGGGAGACCCAAATTAGTTCCAGTTTTCTCAGGCTCACTATATTTGTTAAATCGGCACATGTGAGTAGTCGATTCAAGATGATCATCAAGGTACTCCTCTACACCATAGTTTTCAAACACCATTCTCGTGACAGCATGATGTAGTTCTTCCATTACTTTTGTATACAAATCAGCAGTCTTACTGCCCAACAAAGAACAAATTAATTGTGCAAATGTACGTAAAAAAAAATTTAACATTTCAATGTTTATGGTAGCATTAAGTTGATTAAATCATACCGAAATACATTATGTCCATTGGGCCAAAAATGATGTTCGAATATCTGAGTTTGTTCCGGGTCTGTAGCACCAGCAATCCCCAAGCTTTCATAAGCAGTGTTGCCAACTTTTATGTAGCCAGTGGGGTAAGGCTTTTCATAAAAACTTTCCACTTTGATTTCAGTTGGGAAGTCAAACAACTCGGCCAACGTGTCGAAGAAGGTACTGTGAAGCTCCAAAGAAATTTTGTCGGGTAATATTGCCACAAAACAGCCAAGCTCGTCGAGTGCATGGCAAATGTCTTTGCGTATTGAGAGCCAAGAACTTGTCCCAGGCTTGAAGCAGTCTTCATTGGAGAAATCTACTTTTGCTAGTTTGGCCATTGTTTGAGTATACTGTACGTGAAGAGGTTTTGAGGGTTCTAGGTTAAACTGCTAGATGTATGTTCCTAACTAACCAAAGTGACATTTATAGAGAAGCATCCAAGTTATGTAATTTATGATATCTTTAATAGATTATAGTTATTTTTTAAATTTATTAATACCCTCTTGTTGAATTACTGTTTTTAGGCTTTAAATTTAATAACTGAATTATATTTTGTTGTTAAAAAATATTTAAAAATAAATGAAGCCCACCATAAACGACCCACTATCAAGGTTTTTTTTTTTTTTTTTTGTCAATAGGAATGCCATTAATAAAGCAACATGGAGAAGAAAATACAGAAAGACTCCTTAGAAAATGAAAAGATAAGCACCTATTTTTACTTGTCACATATCTTTTGTTAATTTCTTGTCTTTGATTTTCTTCAATTCATTCAATTCGACGGTCGAAATTGAGAAAAGTGTGTTAAAAGTAAAAAAAGATTGTGTGGATAACACACTCCTCTTTTTAATCTGTCTATATGTAGAGATTACAAAGTATTACTACTAATTAGTTTAGGATGTAAAACATTTAAACCCAATAATGCAGTAGATTAAAGAAGAATGCTTTATCCAGTAGGCAATCCACTACTTTAGTATGTACACCGGATTTGCGTGTCTTATTATTGTAATAATCTTCTCTCTCATGGGCTTGTAAACAAGATTTAAATCATAGAAAATATGAATCATGCGTTACATGCCATGCTGTGAACACTTGTGAAGTCTTGTCCTCTATTATTTGGAGTTTGCATTCATGATTTGATTTCTTACGTACTTAGATGCGGTAATGGAAGCACAAGACAGTCACAAACGACAAAAATCTGAATAATTTCTTGTAATCAGTGGTTGAGTGATATACGTGGTTGAATAATTTCTTGTATTCTGAATAATTTCATGATTTGATTTCTTAAGTCGACGTAATTTACTTGATATTATAACACTACATGCAAAGTTGGATTACTGTAATTTAGTGATATACGGCTTCATAGGGGTGTGCGTACTTCTCACACACTATTTTTTAATTTCTATCAATTGATCTTCTTCATTTCATCTGATCTGGCGACCGAAAATTAGAAGGGAAGGGTGTGTGAGAAGTAAAAAGAAGTGTATGGATATCACACCCCGGCTTCATAAATCACATTCCTTGTAGCATGTACAACTGAGTTAACATAACTAAAAGTATATTTAGGGTAATCTAATTGTTGATCCTAAAAACTACCAAGTCTATGTGGCGCGCAGGCCAAGTAATTGATAACCTAACTACATCATTCGGTTGTGTGCAGAGCGTGCCAACTCATCGGCCGAATTCAACCGGGTAGTAAAATATGTCGATGTGGCGTTGAGCACACTGCCGAATTCTTGATCTTGCGATTGCAGCTGAGGAAGGAACACGTCTCAACCTTCAGGTTCTAGAGCCTGAAGACAAAGCTGCTAGTTCTAAAAAGTTCACAAATCGTCGGCACCGAGTTCGTTCTCGGTAATTATATTCGTGAGAGTATATGTATGCCGAACTGGTATCAGACTATAAGGACACAAATACTCAAAAAGATAAATGTCTTTATTGTAAATGTGGTTCGGCCGTCGGAATGTCAAACTCTAAAATGTACTTGCGAATATCCAATCATAAAATAAAACTCAACTTTCAATTTGCTGAGCCTAGTAACCTGGTAACACCTCACTTCGCGGAGAAGGCTGATGAGATGACCTCTACCAACAAGGACTCAGATATTCTTGTTGACTGAGACTTAGATAAATAACCAGGCAACATCGAAGCAGTGTTGTCTATCCAAACTAAAGGTGCTCCTCAGTCGGCTAATTCTACGACTCCAGTGATGTCTATCCAAATTGAAGATGTCACTAGTTGCCTTCACAGTGTTGTCTATCCAAACTGAAGATGTTTTGGCAAGAAAAAAAGGGAAAGGAAAAAATCTCAGGGTTGTTGAGAAGCTTTGCGCAGGGCAATTTGTGTGTTGATTTGAGAGGCTTTGAACGATGCATTCCTTTCTTTATTTATAGTAGTAAAACCCCTTATGGCAGAATTAGAAATCTACTTAGATTAGAACTCTTCAACCCAATCCGATCAGGTTTCGACCAATCCTAGCCCCTATAGAACTTTGAACCAAGCTCTTTATTGAACCAGATTCATCTCCTAATTCTAAGCATCCTTAGCTTTAACACTTCTTGTTGCACTAGGGATCGATTACCTCATCCTCATCTAAAACAATCATCTCCATGGTAAGATTCGGCCAACCCTAACCGGGTAGCCCACGCCAACATCCTGGTTAACGTTACTAGGCCAAAGACGACTCTAAATATCATTTTGGGCCCAAACATTGCCCCTTCGCTTCTGAGGTCTTCGGCCCACAACTCGTGGCTAAGCCTCGACCTTGAAGAAGTGATCTATTGTCGCGTAATAAACCCTTAGCATATTCCTTCTATAACTAGAGAGCCTTGCAAACCTTGAATACTCTAACCATCCAATCGCATTTATTAGGCACGATTTCTCACTCGTCAGTTTTCTCAAAACGCTGCACAACTTGACACTTGGCAACTCCTCACCACGACTGTCCATCTTCAATCATGCGTCCCCTATGTTCGAGGCATGGAGACACTAAAATGTCTCTTCGTCATAAACTTCGTTGTTACACACAATTGTGCAACCTCAATCCGCGTGTTTTTCAGCCTCTTCAACTGGAATTTTGAAAGATCCGTTATGATTATGAATTTCTTTGGTCGAATTTTCCCTTTATCTCTTAAATCTAAACCTTTGAACTTATCTCCTAATTGTCTATAAATACTCTGCCCAACTTCATTTGAACGTTCACGCTTTCAACTTTCATAAATCCTTGCTATTTCGCTCTCAACCCAGAAAAGAAACTAAACTTTGAAACCGAGAAAAAATTTCAAACCTTCTTCAATGGCCTTCAACACTTTCATCACCACGCTTACTGAAGAATGCAAACAAGTGCCAAGACTTCATCGATCGGAAAGCCATCAAAACCCTTCAGTTTGAAGGTGATTCAAGCGCCTCTCACCAGATTCTAGGACCACTTTTCAAGGACGACGTCCCAGAAACCATCACCAAAAGCTTAAGGCCCATTGCTTTCAAGGGTATGATTGGTCGAAGTGGGACTTGGCCAAACCTCAAGGAGCCTGGCCCTCGACTCATGCGACTCGGGTGGATTGGGTCAAACAAATGGAAAAGTTCTTCGATGAAGAATGGAAATCCCTTGGTATTTGTGACGCCATTAAGCTCTCGACCATCGAGTTTAACATACATCGGGAACTCCTTGCAGCAGCTCTAAGTCTTTGCTGTTCGGCCACTAATACCATGGTGTTTTCCCTCGGCCCTATTAGCCCAACTGTGCTCGATATAACAGCCATACTCAGTACTTCTCCTTCTGGTCTTCCAGTTAATACTACTCTCTTTGGGTATCAATTCAACCTAGACCTCAAAACGTTTTTTGACGAATGTGTCGTCGAATTGCTCAAAAAGAGACCAAGAAGTACCAAAAGAAGAGGTCCACAAACTGCACAAGAGCTTTTTCAACTACAGTACTCTCATCAACCACTTCGCGGCCGAGGCGAGGAAAATTTATGGAAGAGAGAACATAAAGCCTTTATGTTCTACTAGTACAACAAATTCATTTTTGGTACCAAAGCCAACAAATGCCTAGCCAAGAATATGCCAGTGGCTGAAGCTCGAGCCAGTGGTTATACTCTGGCTCTTAGTTCGGCCATTCTTGCTAACCTTACCCGTTGCATGGCCAAGGTGACTATTAACAAGATCGACTACACCAGAATGGTCCACTCTGGATCTTCCAACTCTGGTTGCAAGTTTACTTTAACACTCTTAGGCCAGAGATCTCTAACTTCAAATCTTCTGAGGCACTGGGCCCTCAGTTTGCTTCCCATCTAACCCCACCTCGCTTAGCCGAAGAAATCTTCAAATATTTCTTCAGCTTAGAAGACTTCTCTAATGACAAATTCTTAATTAGCCGTCATTAGGAATACTCTTCTGCTATTAAACTTCCACTCATCTGCATGGGGTGAAACAGAAGATGTTGATCTTCAACAATGATGGAAGTCTATCATCCCCACTTCACAGTTCGACAACTCGGCTACGTCTAAGGCTTCCATGTGCCCTTGCTTACATCTCACTCTCTCTTGAGTCGAGAATATCTCTCTGGTTTCTTTGAAAGGGAGTGCGAAAAGGCCGAGCGAGAATTCCAAGAAAGGTGCAACAAATTCTGCCTTCGGCTGAACATCCCTGATACCCATAGCACCTAGCACTTTCGCTGACTGGTGGGATGCATAAATCCAAGATTTTTTGGCACGCCGGTCGATGAGGCCATTAAAATGATCTTCAACAATCGACTGAAGAAAGCTCTCGCCCGAAAATCCAAAGAAACAACCTAAGGTATATGTCTTCCCTTATTTCTTTGTTTACCTATTCATACTTTAATCTAACTTAGGTTTATCTTTTCAGTGGGCCGTGCAATAAAATCGTCTAACGTGGCTGTGACGATCGCAGCCAAGAAGAAACATGCTTCTCCTCTAAAGAAGGCTACAACTACCACGACTCTCTAAGCCCAAAAGACGCACTCTAACTCCAGTAGTGGCCACTGTTACGTCAGTCGCACCGAGCAAACGGCCTTGCCTAGAGACTGAGACGGCTGGTAACGTTGCTCACCCCAAAAACGCATCAAGAAGAAGGCAAATAAAGGAAAACAAGAATGTCATGTTATCTCAAGTTAGATCGCAGGAGCAACCACTCCTAGTATCCCTCTCCCTTTCATTACCCAGGTGTTGACAAAGGCACTGTAAAACCCCTCAACCCAGCGACGGATCAGGCGACTGTGATTCGACCCACCACGCAAGCCGCTGTTAAGGTGGAAACGGTCATTACTCTAGTGGTTGAGGAGCTTGCAGTTCAAGAACCGTCCATCGCTCCTATTGATGTCGGCCTAGCAGGTGCTACTCTGAGGGAAGCGATAACTATGGTCGAAAAAACCCTTTCTCCCAATCCAAAAGAGAATCTAGTAATCGTCCTGGAGGAAGAGGTATAAGAGTTTCCTTTAATCATGTGCTATTTTCATCTCAGCTGACTTACTCGACTCACAAACGATCTTCTTTTATAACTAGGAGAACGAGAACAATGGGCCCTCGCCTTGACGGGTTAAACCACCAACTACAAATCCCTTGCCCACGGGTAGAGGCAAAGCCATTGCATCTCCTCTAAGTGATTTTTAGCCGACAGTCGAGGCCGCTGTCTAGGTCGACTCTCATGCAGCCAAAAAGGCGTATCTTGTTGAGCCAAATGAGACGGTCGAGATGCCGGTTCATCCCTAGGACAATAACCTCAACATCCCTCCTCATGAGGTTTCTTCGACCTTTGTAAGACTCATCATCATTTTCTTTTATTAATTTTTTGCCTTAAGAACTCTAAACCAAGGAAAACATTAAATAACAGATGCCCAATTGCTCATTTCACCGAAAAGTCTATGTGCCGAAGGGCATTATTTATATTTCTTGGCTGCCTCAATGGCCATCAACTGTAGATAACCTTCATCGATCGTATGAATTGAAAAGCTATCTTAAACATTGGCTTGGCCATTAAGCTCTCTAGGTTTGACCAACGAACCAGCAGACATGGTCGAGGTCTCTTCTCGATAGGTCTAAAACAACTCTCTGCCATCCCTTTGAATTCTCTTTTCTTTAACAACTATTTTTTGTGCAACCTTCATAGGAAGTCGAGCTTGATGCCTTTCTTTCCAGCACTTCGGGGACAGCTGGGCCTTTTGCAACCCCAGTCGAATCCAGTTCCCTCGCCAAGCTGCAAGAGCTTCTGTCTTTCTCAGCCTCACAAATCCTTCAAAGTAAAGGTCTCAACTCTGTAAGAAAGTGCTTGAATGACCTTGAAGCTGACGGCCTACTGAGCAATGAAAGTGTCATTCATCTGTCAATTGTCCTGGAAAGAACTCAACAATACTTTACTATTTTTGAAAAGGCTCTTCGGACAGAGGACGAACTCAGGGCTATAATGGTCGCTTATGAAGCTATCTTACTAGGGCTCGAGGTAATAAAGGCAAAGAAAGAAATTATGGCTGACCTCGACCGTCTGATCGCCAAACTTCAACATCAAAGGTCAGTCGTTGCTTCTGAGCTTGAAAAGGATTTGAGTTGAACAAACCTCAACTAGCAGAGTATGCAACTGGCGTGAAGAATATAAAGCAACTAAAGGCTGATAAAAGAACGTGGCAAGCCGAGGTTACGATGGGTGAAGTGAAGTCGCTAGAAATGAAAGCCATACTTGAAGTTTTTCTCCCTTTGACTCCTAAGATTTTTCTGGTGCCGACTTGTAGGCCAGTTGATTTATTTCTTTTTTTTTATCATCGTGTGTATGCCCTTGAAGTTTAATGAAACAAATCTTTTATTCTTGCATTTCCCAAGTGACCGGATAATATTTCTTTAAGAATTTCCCATTGATTGGTAACTTATGAATTAAACTAGCTCAATCCTTCAGGTGGTATGCCCCCTTGCCGAGAACTTCGTAGATGAAGAACAGTCATTCCCAATTTGTGACCATTTGTCAAATCTAGAATCCTTCATCCCTACTATTAACACAGTTTGCCACACTCATTGAACGTCTTCTGTTTAACCCATCGATTATAAGCTCATTCAGCAATCTTTTTCTGCACCACTAGTAAGTTATAGGCATCGGGTCGAGCTTCCTCCAAGTCCTCCAACTCTTACCTCATGGCTTGGCTAAACTCGGCACTGAACAAACTACTTTGTTTGATAACCCGTAATGAGTTTATGCTTAACTCAATCAGTAGCATCGCATTATGTCCATAAGTTAACGCATATGGGGTCGTCCCTGCACTGATCGGAATGAAGTTCGATATTCCCATAATGCCTCATTTAACTTCAATTGCCACATACTAGGCTTTTCGTTTATCATTTTCTCAAGGATACTGATTAACATTTTATTACTTACTTCGGCCAATCCGTTTGCCTGTGGGTAATACGGCGTGGATTGTTCGAGCCGAATTTTCAAACTTACTGTATATTCTTTAAACCTGTCTACTGTAAAAATCGTGTCATTGTCTGTTATAATTATTTTTGGTACGCCTAATCTTGTCATGATATCCTCTTCTACAAAATTACAAACTTCTTCAGATGTTAACTTGGCATATGATCTTGCTTCAACCCACTTGGTAAAGTAGTCAGTCGCAACAAGTATCTATGCATGCTTTGCTAATCCAGAAGATGGCGTAATTTTGCAGATCACGTCCATGGCCCATCCTCTGAATGGTCATGGCTTAGTGACCGAGTGAAGTATTTCGGTCAGACCCTCTGTATAGGCCCATGAATTTGACACTATACACAACCTCGCGCATATTCAATGCAATCTTTTAACATACTCGACCAAAAATAACCGTGTCAACGGAGCAGCCAACGCGTTTTACATCTGGATTGATGAGCACCGCATATCCCTTCGTGTATCTTCATAATGGCTTAGGTGGCCTCTTCCGAGAATCCGAGGCACAATAATAACAGACCGTCTTCACCCTTTCAGTATAGCTCGTTCTGGTACATCACGTAATTTGTGGCATATACCTTTGTCTTACGGTCGTGTTTGCCACTAGATTATCAAGATACTACATAATTAATCTCCTCTAGTCATTTGGCAATGTCTCGATTGCACAGACATCTATATAAGCCTCTCGTTCCAACAGCGAAGATAGGGACATAACTCAAGTACGGATTGCATGGTCCTGTTAAAGAACTTGATGATTAACCAAGGCCGGGTGTAACCCTCGTACTAATAGAATAACCCGACCCATTTCGCCCCACAGGAGTTGTGCTCCAGATGCTATTTGAGCCAACTTACCTACATCAGAATTTTGAAATCATGAGATGTGCTTAAACGTAATGCATACGAATGATTCAGCTAAATAATTGGCAACCATATGATAGGGCGCCAAAGTACAACTCATGCAACGAAAAGTCCTATTGAGTTGGTTAATCACAAGTTCTGAATCGCCGATGACGAGTATGCAAGTTGCCTTCAAGTTGTAAAAGGCATTGAGGCCGCTGATGAGAACTTCATATTCAGTTTGATTATTTGTACAGTCAAAATCCAGCTTGAGAGAAAAATACCATCGGTAGTGATTAGAGGACAAAATGACGATTCCAACGCTGGCCGAGGTCGAGGTACTAGAGCCGTCGAAATACATCATCCAATAATTATCATGTGTTTCCACACTGTCAATTTTGATTTCATTGCCCCCAAAATCGTATAGAGACAGATGTTGAGCTAAGAAATCGGCCAGCACCTGTCATTTGATAGCTTTTTGGGGTATGTATTCCAAACTAAATTCGAACAATGCCAATGTCCATTTCCCAATTCGGCCTTTTTTTATTCGGTCAAGAATCGCTGAGAGGGTTGACGGAAAGGTTTACAACCAACCTTGATACATAATTCGTGCTCGACGAGTGTTCGATCCAGGCCAGGCATTTCATGGTAACTCCAAGCGAAACAGTCTTTGAATTCTTCAAGCAGCTTATAAAGCTCAGCCTTCATAAGTTGGAGCAACAAAGAACTAATAAATAAAGGTCGAGGGTTATCAGTCGTTCCAACATTTATCTCTTTTTGGGGATCTTTAACTTAGGGCTAACTGTCTTCGAGCTTAGATAGGACAGCTTGGACTTTATCAAGTGACAAGACTGGATTGTTGTCTCATTCAGCGAGGAACTATACTATGTTAACACTAGAATTTGGTTATTTAGAAATAGTATACCAATGAGCCAGCAGGCGTTCCATGATAGATGAAACTGCAACCCGCATATGTCCTGTTTGGCATCAAGCATCAGAATCGTCAATTAGGTTAGCCAACCTGAGTCTCGCCGAATCCTGTTGCACAGTCTAGGCACCAACCTCGATGGCTTTCTGAACTGACATCTGAGTTGGTTGTCCTTCTTTGTTGAAACCTTGCAAGGTGATGTAGCCAACATGATCATCGTAATAGTGAGCTTGAATCATATTAGCTTTGAACGGCTGATTGTCAGCCGAATGAACGACAGCCGATTTGCCATCCTAGAAGATGAGGACTTGATATAGTGACGAGGGGATATAGCCAGTTTGGTGGATCCAGTCACAACCAAGTAATGTGTTATATTCAATCTTTGAATCAACTATAAAAACAATGTAGTCATGTGATTTCTACCTGCAATACTTACTTCTAAAGGAAGCAGTCCCTTAGTATGAGATTTATCGCCGACAAAGCCGTTCATGATTACCCCTGGTGGAATGAGTCCGTCTTTGGAGCGATGTAATGCTTTCGTGACAGAAACTGGCATGATGTTGACCGTTCCTCCATAATCGACAAAAATTTTAGAAATCGTGTATCCTTCAATATGGGATGTGACATACAACGGGTTTAAGTGATGATTAATGGATGGGGAACGGGGAAACAATTTAATGAGAGCTACTTTAAGCTTATCTTCTTTGCTTATTTGCTCAGTCTCTTTGGCAACCACAAAATTAACTTGCATGGCTTTCTCGGCAATTACGTCACTATCCAGGAATTTTGGTTAGGATGTGGTCAATCGAAATTTTGCAGGTAAGACATGGACCATGCTGATTTCCATGTTATCGAGTACCAAAGGGCCCATCAGGTCGTGATTCTCATCCTCTGGATCTTTTGGCGCAACATCTTGCTAATGGGTATTATTTGCTTGGCCATCTTCGGCCACAACAACATGTTCATGAGGCATGTCTATCTGAGCGATTTCGTCTTGATTTTCAACCACTGGCTCTCTTGGCGTTGTAACTTGATCTTGCGCTTGTAAAGCCTTACGAGTCTGCTCCTGATATGTAATGCGGGCATCTTTTGTGTCCAGTAAGCATCTAAATGCGCCTCGCGTTCTTTTTCATTGGCTGTAAAGTTGAAAAAGGAAACGGCTAAGAAAACTTCAAAGTGGTACAGCAGATATTGGAGGTCTTCGAAAGGGAAAGGGAGATCGATAGTATTAATATTAGTATATGGTTCTACCTCAAAGTCGAGAACTCGGGCCTCACGTGTATGTTGGAACCTGGCCTTCATTCTTAGATCCGACCACTTCTGGATAATTTGTTCAGCATCGTGGCAGGTTAACGCCAGATCAAGAGATTCTTATCATGCTTTTGGAATACTGTGCAAGTCATTAGCCGAATGCTTCTTGTGAAACTCCTGCATGTACTCCAAAGCCTCACCGAGAAACGGCTGGTGGCGATTCCGTTTAACCTTAATCAATGGCTCTTGTGGGGATAACGAAGGAAGTTTGCATTCGGCTTCTTTTCGAAAATGCTCGAAGGGAGCTTTCATCTCTCCAAGCCAAATGAGGAGTTTGATTCGCTTTTCGGATTCTTCAATTGTAGTTTCAAAATCACAATCAATTACCTTCTTTCCTTAAAGCAACTCAGTCATGATTGTCAAAGGATGTTGGTTATCGTCGTTACCTACCTTTTTTTTTGCTGCCACTTGGTAGCTAGGGTAGCCTGAGCTGTTTATCGATGAGCCATGCAATCTATTCTTTGGTGGTGACATTTCTATGATTTGGACAATGCGGTATATGTACCGGTAGAGGAATTGTAGTTGTACCAACTCTAGTCGCGTGACTCAGATGGCTTGAAGGTTCGCATGTTCACAGGTGAACTTGAACTGTCGAAGTTGCGCGCATAATAATCTTCATTGTAGAGTGGCACATCAAAGTCGAGTCGTTGTTTGGTCGAAGATGGCTTGTTATTCTGTATTTGAAGGCCGAACCTGTCGAAAACATTTTGGCGTTGGCCTACACTGAGCCCCTTTTGAGATGTTGCCGTGGCCACAAGCGCCAATTGCGGTGCCTTAGCCGGAGGTGGCTGTTCCTTTAGCCTAGTTATGATGACGCTAGATTGGCATCGACTACACAAAATTATTGGCCCGTTACTTTCCTTTGTGCTGAAGTCTGACATTGACTCAACATAAGCTGAGTTTGAAAAGTACTCGGTGGCTTGTTTGAAGATAAATCAATTTTCAATCGCGGCTGAGAATTCTGCTTAGGAACGTATTGTGTTATGATGAACTCGTCTTTCCCTTTCCTTTATCCTTGGGTAGGTGAGCATCTACCATGTTTACCGTCGCCAAAGGAAAAGGGTCGACGTCAATGACCATTTGAGGTTTCTCGAGAAACTTGAGTTTGCCATTGTCGATCCAACTTTGGATAGCGTCGCGAAGCACGACACAATTATTCGTCGTATGCTTATTCAAGCCACGGGTTTTAATGAGGACAAAGATGATTCTCCAAAAAAAGGCTAAAGTCTGGAATCTTAAATCTTTTGGGGTATTTAATCTTTTCTACAAAGGCTGGATATTGGTGAATGAACTTTGGGAACTTTATCCCTTTAAGGCCGAATCAATCATCCTCTGGACTTCGACCATGTAAACTGGCGTCGCTTATACTCCTCAGTCGATTATGACTGATCTGCTGCTTTGTTCGCCATTTTTCTCTAAGTCAATCATTCTAGGCCGACTAGATCCTGTATTGGCCTGTATCGCTGGCAATGGGTTATTCTTTAAGAGAAGAGACTATCTAGGTCGATCGGCGGGTCCAGTTTCAGGGAACTTATTAACTAGAGCTTTGAGCCATCTATTATGTGCAATGTTATGATCACGCATTTCTTCAAGTATGTTTTTTACCTATCAGCTGAACATTTGCTCGAACTATCGGGATTGTTCTTCATCAAATCGTCGTCGGAGGAAAGATCTAGATGGTGGACCAGAGGCCTCATTATCGTCATCGTCACAATCTTCCACTAGTCCTTCAATAAAAACACTTTTTTCATTCTAGTAGGGGTCTCTGCATCACGAGTCTGATTGCCGAGATTACTTTCCTTTTCTTAGCATGTCGTACTTGTGGCCTTAGGTGTTGCGGCAGCAGAAGGATTATGTGCATGTGGCAAGCCATTTTGTCCTAGGTTTTAGGCTGTAGGTCGTTGCTGACTTACCCATGGTTGTTTTCTTTTTTACTGACCATGTCTCAATGGTCATGAACTTTGTAGCTTTAGCACTGGGTCCCATTGGGCATGCCAAAATGTTGACTCTAAAAACTATCAAGCCTACGTAGGTCGAGTAACTAATAAGCTAACTACGTCCTTTGATTGTGTGTAGGGCGTGCTAACTCGTCAGCTGAATTCGATCGGGAAGTAAAATATGTCGATGTGGTGTTGAGCGCCCTGCTGACTTCTTAATCTTGCGACTGCGACCGAGGAAAGAACACGTCTCGACCTTCAGGTTCTAAAGCTTGAAGACAAGGCTGCTAGTTCTGCGAAGTGCACAAATCGTCGGCACCGGGTTCGATCTCGGTAATTATATTCGTGAGAGTATAAGTACTCCAAACTGGTATCAGACTATAAGGACACAAATACTCAAAAGAGATAAATATCTTGATTATAAATGTGGTTCGGCCATTGGAATGCCAAACTTTAAAATGTACTTGCGAATATCCAATCATAAAATAAAACTCAACTTTCAATGTGCCAAGCCTAGTAACCTAGTAACACTTCACTTTGCCGAGAAGGCTGATGAGATGACCTCTACCAACAAGGACTCAGAAATCCTTGCTGACTGAAACTTGGAAAAATAACCAGTCAACCTCGAAGCAATGATGTCTATCCAAATTGAAGGTGCTCCTTGGTCGGCTGATTCTACGACTCTAGTGTTGTCTATCCAAACTGAAGATGTCGTCGGTTGCCTTCACAGTGTTGTCTATCCAAACTGAAGATGTGTTGGCGAGAAGAAAATAGAAGAGGAAAAAATCTCAGGATTGTTGAGAAGCTTTGCGCAGGGCAATTTGTGTGTTGATTTAAGGGGGCAATTTGTGTGTTGATTTAAGGGGCTTTGAACGATGCATTCCTCTCTTTATTTATAGCAGTAAAACCTCTATTCTCCCAATATAGGCCACAACATTATTCAAACTTTGCATTATTATTTAATATATATATAACAACGGTTTATATGAAGCAATGCGCTACTAAACCCACCTATCCAGCCATATATATTAATCATCCTTCCATTTTCACACGCCTTTTATGTATAATTTATTTTAGTGATATTCTTAATTTAAATTTCAGTGAAGAGTTGTAACCAACTTGGCTAAACAGATATCTCAAATGCCTACTTATAATAGAAAGTTGACAAATTATTTAAAGGAAAATTGACGAAAAGTCGAAAAAAAACTTCTCTTTTAATGAAAGGTTCTTTTTAAAGATATAGTGAATATTACCAGGAAAAAGTAAAAATATATTTTTTTTTTGTTAAAAGTGAACGGTACCTGAAGTGTTTTATTAAAATTTCCGCTATTTAACAGTAGGCCTTGATTCCAATCCTGAGAACAAATCAACATCAGCCCAATTAGTCTGCACGTCCGTCACGTCCTCCCACATGGTTTTTGGACACAACATATAAATTTTAAGGAAATTTTATTTAAACTCATTTAACCTCTTTTAACACCCAACTTAAATTTTAAATGTTTATTGTTTATTTTACCCTATCGCATAATTATTATTAAGTACAAAATCAAATTAATAATAAAACTCAAATTTATCAATAAACCCAAACACTATAATTAAACCTTACAATCACTCTTTGTTTATCTTATGTTCATTCTAGCTAAAACCCTAATAGCTCTCATAGAGAAAAATAAGTTTTTTTTACTGATGGATGGTGATTTTGAAGTTTTGAATCCTCCAACCAAAGTATGACTCAATTTATGAATTTTTTATTCGTTTGATTTCAATTTTTTAGAGTGTAAAAGTTACTTTACTGTAATTTTTTTCAACAAATACAACGAAAGCATCCTACCTTCCGGCTAAAACAACAACGAAAGCATCCAATGATGATTTTTTTTTACATATATCTGGACTTCACAGAAGACGATGGTTTTTTTTTACTAGAGCTTATTAGCAGGCTACAATGTCCATGAACATGACTAGGGTTTCCCCTGTGGCACCATTTGGGCAATATTTTACTTCACGAAAAAAAATGGCACGTTGATCGGTCCAAAAGTACCGATTATCGATCTGGTGCTGCAGAGTGAGTTGGTGAAGTGGAGAATTCACGGCAGAAACTCGATGGTTCAAGTGAGCAACGAAGTTATGTGTCTGGGGTTTTTGGATGGAGGTTTGAGCTTGAAGACTTCGATGATAATAGGGGGTTATCAATTGGAGGATGCCCTTCTACATTTTGATGTAGGTGCTTCTAGGCTAGGATTTACTCAACAAAGTTGTTCTGAGTTGAGATTAGACTTTGCGTTTAAACATACATTGTAACATGTAAATAAATGTTGTTCAATTTTGGTAACAACTACACGCAATGGTCCTATACTTGACTTTCTGTACCTACAAATTGTGCTTATTGTACTAGATTTTGACGATCCAGACGAACTTTTTTTTGGTGCAAGCCTGAAGCACGATGCAATAGGGAAAACAAGTGGGTGCAAAGATAAATACATATATTGAATTAGGTTTATGGGAGTATATTAGGTATTAAATTTAGATTTAAAGAGATATTAATAGTTTAGTTAAAAATCAAATGGGTGCAAAAAGTAAATTGAGTGTAGAAATAGGTTAGATGGGTTTAAATAAAATTTTCCTAAATTTTACAACGCTAATTTTCACCCATCTTATTTTGCAGAGTCACACGTTTTCAATATAAATATATACACATCTTATTTTACTTCTCGCACCCTAAAAAAACTATTAAACAAATAAAAAAATGTGTAAGCAGTAAAACAAGATGTGCAATCACCATCCTAAATTTTATTTTGAACCTCAAAAAATTAACAATTTGTTTTTGGGAACTTTAACGAAAAGCTTCCGGTACTGTTCACTTTAACGAAAAACCACATTTTTACACTAAAAAGTCAATCCTGACACTATTCACTTTACCCTTTATTTTGTCCTTATCATTAAAACTCAAAGTTTTCAAGCCATTTTCATTAGTTTTCTTTTGTTTTTATCTGTCGCTGCAAATGTTGGATAAATGATAGTTTTTCGCATATAAATATGTTGCAAGAACCAAATGCATAACATAATCACCATTTTTACATCATAAGCATACAATCAAGCACAGTAACCTCATATCTTTAAACTAGTGCTGGAAATATTGCCACCACTCCCAAGTTACAAGCTGTAAAATCTATAAGCCCCTCTTGCAAAGTATACACAACATTCAGCTTGTTTCCAAAATCAGTTCTTCGATACTTCATTGCTCCCTCGCCACCACTAACTGCTGAAAGATAAGGAGAACCGAAAAACAATCACCACAGAAAATAGACGTCCATAAGAAACATTCCCCAAGAAAAATTTTAAGTCAGAAGGGAAACTGTGATAGTGACAGGGCAAACATGAAAGCATATGCAGCTTATAGAAAAGGAGCACCACAAATTTTGACAGTCTCTGGACCGAACTAAAATAAACCACCTCGGATTCTGTCGACACTTCTAACTGCCACTTGAAGTAGTTGCCCTGTGTTCTCCTTAATATTTGCAAGGGTTTGGTTAGAACTCCTGAGCTTGAAGCATAAAAGTGGAGAAAATAAGCATCTTTTATCCTGGTACTGTTTTTTACAACCCACAGCCCAGACAAACACATGAACAGAGGTATGCATAACTCACCGCATTCAAGGCTGAAGCAGACGGTGAAACCAAAGATCTTCAATCATCTGTGGGACATCATAGTGATATGGCAAATTGCACCAGCTAGGCCATTCAGTTTTGTTACTCTTAGAGCTCCAGATATGGATATAAACCACTCCAATCATCAATTTATTCAGACGGTTTACTGTACACATCATAAACACGAGAAAGATAATATGTTTGGCATCAATACTACTGAGAAGAGACTACAGAAACACAATAACCAAACCTGGAAGAAGGGTAACAACATTTAACTTAAAGACGAATTTTCAGAAAACCAGCATCCTGATCATCATGATTCAACCTCAAAAAAGAAGTAGAGTCACCTCAAACAGTGATCGTTTTCTTAAACTTGTCTGTCAATTTTGTACAATGGACACTAACAGACTAATCCTAGCACTCAATATTCCAGTGTCACAATATCACAATCCTCATAATATCAGTTGTTTGCTATGAAACAGCGACAAGTAACAGATCAAATCAACATATCATCCTAGAAAACATATGCATTATGTACAAAAAGAGAGCGTACTGCATGCAGTCAGATATTGTCAAGAATTAAAACAACAACATTACGAAGTTATTTCGTAATTGATACTTATGAACATGAAATAAATACTATGCCAATTTATCCTAGTCATGATTATGATGATGATTGAAGAATAACCAACAATAGAAAATTGGGTATATAATTGCACACAGAATTGTGAATAATTAATGAAATACTAAATTGATTCAATACCTAACATATATTGGTTAAGTTATGCAATTATAATGATGTCATGTCATATACGTACAAACTTCACAAGGACTTGAAGCGATTAGGCCCCAAAGGCAAGCAAGTAAAAATGTATACCACAGTTTTCTATTTTAGGAAGACTGTTACCACCCTCAGTCTTGGTTCCTTCTATCAAAAAATCATTACAAGAAATGAGCTCTTCCAAAACTTCATGTGTATCCAAGAAGTGGCAAATCAAAATTTTCCACCTTTTCCATATCAGCAAAAGTTGAAACTTGAAAACTGCATACCCTTCCAATGGATAATTAAACAAGAGAACATGCTCATACTGGTCATACACTTTACAATTGAAAAGATACATAGCAATCATAAAATGGATCTACTTGCTAATACTTGATTTATTATTTCAAACCGCAATTTTAAATAACTTATACAACACCATAGATGCTTCACCTTTCAAGACAATAACATAATCCTAAACAGATCAAAGCAATTAATGCATTGTAGCACAATTTGAAACACCACATCCATTCTTTGTTACTGAAAATAATCTAATGTTTTGAAGGATTAACAATTACAGCTTCTGAAAGCATAGGCCACAGCCACAACAGGGGGCAGCAGTCTTTCATGCATAATTCTACAGTAGGATACTTCAAGAAATTGCATTTTTATAGCAGTTAATTTCTGGTCTATAGCATGAAATTGCAGAAAAATAAGTATGTGCCTCCTCTCGAAATTTCACAAATGCACCTCTGAATTTCTATTCCCTATCATACCCATAAAACACATACAAGTGAGAACAATCAAATAAAGAGAAAATGGTTGCTGAAAAATTCAGAAAAAATAACGGGAACTGAAACTCACTTACCTGCCTCAACGGTGAGCGGCAAGTCCCTCAAAAGTCTTGTTTAATTGAAGATAAATTTAGAAGAACAAAGGACAAACAAAATCATGGTTCACGATTACAATTCCCCTTTCGCTGCTATCCCTAACCAAAATGAAATGACGCACAAAAATCACAGGAGAGAGAGAGAGAGAGAGAGAGAGAGAGAGAGTCCCAATATCTCTTGCTCTCTTTCACTCTCTCTTAACCTTGCTCTCTGTGTTCTGGTCTGCGAATTCTAGGGTTAATGGAAAACATAATACATTTGTTGCTTATGTGTTAACTCTTAGTGAGAGAGGAGATAAGAGTAAGATATTAAAGCGTAAGAATAGATTACTAGCAACAATCCCAGCCTTTTTACTCGAAATCTAATTAGATCAAATATGATTAATATACAGAAAGTGATGATTATGCTAGCTAAATAAATATAATTAGGGGTGTGATATCCACACACCCCTATTACTTTCTGTCCGTTAGATCTTGTTCAATTCATCCGATCTGACGGCCAAAATCCAAAAAGGTGTGAGAGAAGTAAAAAGGGGTGTGTGGATATCACACCCCTATAATTAAATGCTTACTTCCACTCAGAGGAAGTCTAGAACTGGTCTATATCCATCCTGAATTTAAACCTTCACAGAATACATGGACAACTAGACAAGCATACCTGATGAGAGGTATGGCACTTTTTTAGGCAAACTTGAGCCTGATTATTTCAGCGCATCTTTATCTGTTTGTTATAAAATAAGCCGGGAAAAAAATGTGCTTTTATTAGCACTTCAATCCTCAAACTTGACCAGAAAATTTGTTTTTCTTGACTTCACTAGTATCACCAGCTTTCGATACTCATCAGATTGGAAGCAGAAATGCATGATATAACAAGGGTGGTGCTATCCACACCCATTTTTACCTCACATGCCTCTCTCAATTTTCGGCCATCGGATCGAATGAATTGAAGATCAATGGACAAAAGCTACAAGGGGTATGTGAGAGGTAAAAAGGGGTGACTGAATAGCACTACCCTATAACGTTTAGGGACCCTAACATTTTAAGACTCCGAAAGAGAGTACTTAAAACAAAATTCCCACTTCTTATAAAAATTCTGCAAGATGTTTCAAACCTTACAAATAAAGAAGATCGCATTTTCCTAATAATTACTAAGTGCACTGAGTTCATTGTGATTTCAAATCCATTTGATATTTTGAATGCATAAATTTGGCGGCTTTGCATTCACAATAAATGGAGTATTCTCTCTATATTACTTACATATTCATCAAAGCATTTGCAAAAACACAAACAAAATGAAAATGCCAACACATATCAAATGGACATGGAAGCAAGCTGACGAAAAATAACTTATAAAACAGAATGACAAGATTTTTTCTATTTTCTAGTCTCAAATGACTACATTATCCAACTCATTGATTCTGGATGGATCACAAGCAATTACATGTGCAAGAACGAGAGAAAGTTAAAGGAACAAATACCTTTTAATTTGTATACAGATCTCATGCTACAAAACATCAGCTTCCTCTTAAATGTAATCTTTCTCTTACCAAAAACTAATGGACTATCAAAACATCAATAAATTTGTAGCTGTCCCAACAACAAAAGGCTCCATTAATAACCGAGTCAAGAAGTAAAAAACGACACCCAAGATGATAGATATGGGCAGAGCCGGCAAAGCTCGATGGTACACTGACAACAAAATAAGAGTGCACCCAAGTCCCGAAATAATGGCAAGATAACAGGCATACACAGTCATAAGGTCATACATTGCAGCTCTGCCCACAAGAACACTGTAGAAAACGAAATCCCCTAGACCAAGTTTAATACCTTTACTGAACATTTCGCTGCCTTCCCTCCTCAACTGCTCTCTCTCATTCTCCAATCCTGTCGTTTCAACAAGAGGAGACATTTCCTCACTAATAATTTCAGATGCCCCACTGCCATATTGTGTAGCTCTATCAGACTGAAGATTCATACTCGAATATCTTGAAGAACCAGTACTTGGCGGCCTACCCCGTGAATTATCCTCCAATAGTAATCTCTCATCTTCATCTCTATTACCCTCACCTTCCCCGTTTGCGACCTCAACATCAACAGCGGTATACTCAGAATTACCACCATTTTCATTCTCATTTTGATTCACAAAGCCCCTGGGGACTGCCTGAAGCTCCACAGACCCAGCATCCGAAACCCCAGCCACCAAAAGCTCCAAACCGGTCCCACGACGCCCAGAATTTGGCACAGTTGGGCGGGCCTCGTAAATCAAAGCAGGGAGCTCTTCATCCCGGCTAGAGGCCAACTCCACCAAGAGCTTAAGCGGGCCGCCCGGTGCCAGCACGGCCACCAAATCATAGACGGCCAGCGCCACAAGCAAAACCCAAGTCGTCCATTCAGGCAACTTGGTAAACCAAGCCGCCACAATAATCCCCAAAGAAACCATATAAGCTTGGCGTAGAAAAATGGGTACACCCCCGGAGAAGACGGACAAGACGCCCACAACAGTGAAATTGAAAAGCAGCAAAAAGCAAGTAATGGAGTCGATGGGTATGGAGAAATGCTGAACAATGGACAAGAAAATCGAACCTCCCATGGTGCCGAGCACAAAAAAGGCGGAGAAGCGCATGTAGTTCTTCAAGAAGTTGGTGAAGTTGTAGTAGTAGAGCAGGACGAGGAGGAAGGTGACGACGGCGATGAGGACGATGAAGACCAGGGCGTTGAGGAGGGCGCCTTCGAGCTTTTGGGCGGCGGAATCGGTGGGGGTCTCCAGGTAGACGAGGTTGGCGGCGGTGCGGATCGGAGGAGCAGAGGCGGAGAAGGGATTGGAGGGAGAGAGAGCGTAGACTAAGAGAACAACAAGAAGCATGCAGATCGAGACTGGGGACATGACGCCGATGATCTCGACGCCGATCGACTCTAGGATGCTCGACTCCATCCTGGGATTTCGACGGTTGGGGCTTTCCGTCGAGCACTTGGTAGGCGTGGGGCTGTGGGGTGTGTGTGTGGTTACCGCATTTTCCTTTTGCGGGTGTTTTAGGTTAAAATAAATGAAAACTAAAAAGTCCTTTAATAGTGACAGTTTTAATGAAAAGTCCTTTTTGAAGGTATAATGAATAGTGACAGTTAAAGGTAAAAAAGTGGTTTTTCGTTAAAAGTAAACAGTGCCAGGGGTGTTTTATTAAAGCTCCCTAAAATAAATTCTAAACCACAATCTACAAATAAAATAAGCACCCAGGCCATTCTAACTTGTGGCACATATAGGACAAGTTACCACTCAAAATTCTCAGTGTCGATTTACGTAATTCCGTGCTTATGATCGGAAATGATCATTTAAAAGATCATTTTGTCAAAACTATTTTTCGGAAGAGAATTATTATTAGCACTCTAAAAAATTTAAATAGACTATCCGTTTAGTTGGTTTAAATGCAATATTTGAGTTGACTCAGCAATAGTTTCACATAATCTGAGTCCTTCACTTTGTAGATCTTCCTTGAAAGATCATCTTTAATAAACTTCATCCAAATCAGAATGTATTTTAGAATCGGTTTGATTCAAAAAATTTAAAAATTGAATGTAAAATCGAACCAAACGAAATTAGGCGTTCTGTTTAGTTGGGTTTTTTATTTTGTTGGCAGAAACACACCTCTCCACCTAGTTATCACTACAAGCGCATGCTTTGATTTACTTCTGGGTAAATTACACTACATTACCTCAATTACAGGTCGAACCACAACCTCATATCTTTTTTTTTAAATTACAATGTCATTCTTCATTTTACGAATTTGTTACAATGTCAGAATTCCGTCAACTTTTCTGTCAATTTCTTTATTAAATACTGACGTGGCTTGAGGCGAGACCTACTCGCTAGTCCATTTGGATTAAAAACTTCATTCAATATTAAAAATTTAAAATAAAATCATTTAAATATTAAGAAAACTAACGAAATGTCCAAAAAAAATTCTCTTTTAATGAAAAGTCTTTTTTAAAGATATAGTGAATAGTACCAGAAAAAGGTAAAAATGTGGTTTTTCGTTAAAGGTGAACAGTACTGAGAATGTTTCGTTATAACTCCCTTAAATATTTGGATGGGTCCCACATTTTTTATAAAAATATTTAAATGATTTTATTTTAAGTTTTTAATATTTAATTAATTTTTTAATCCAATTGGGCTAGGGTCAATCCACGTAAGCATTTAGTAGAGAAATTAACAAAAAACCTGACGGTGATTTGGCATTGCAACAAATTTGTAAGATGAGCTATGACATTGTAATTTTTAAAATATGAAGTATGAGATTGTGGTTCGGCCTTCGGCCTATAATTGAGATAACTTTGTGTAATTTATCTAAAAACTTTTCAGCTGCAATATAATAAGAGAAATGACTTGCCTTTCACACACTTATGTTTAATACTAATCTTTAATTTCGTTTGATTTATATAGTTTCCAACATGTTTGATCATGAACTAAGTTTGCGAAAATTTACTAATAAAAAAGTTAGATGTGCAGCCAAGAATTCATCGATCAACGACCAGTGCGCACTAAATAAATCCCATAAGTTTGTAGGAGCAAAATAGAAATACCAGAAGTTAGCGGGTCACAACTAGACTCAAAATAAAAGAAGAAAATTGCAGGTTTGGTTTCCGCAAAGACAGAGGCCCTAGGGTTTAAGCCAAGGTTTTTGCTCCTGTCGTCTTCAACCTCTGTTGCACTCGCATCTTGCTCCGAAAACGACTGCGTTTAGCTGTTGAACTGCCATGGCAACCATTCAAGTAAGCTCTCAAGTTCCTTTTTATCTCTATTTCTAGGGTTTATTCAATCACTTTTAATGCTCCTGTCGTTAGTTGATGAACAATCAAACCCAGAAAATGACCTAAACCCTTCTACTCCCAATCCCAAAATGCATCGCCGCCTTGCCATTTTTACCCACCAAGTTCTCACAAATTCCAATTCTATCCTCCCCACCACCACCAAGCACAACAGCACCATCTTCCTCTGCTCCCATTTCAACCCCTCATGTCACAGGGGCAATGGGTTCGCCTCAATTCGCTTACTTTCGTACTCTCCTGTGAACCGCCGCGTACCTGATCCCGAAGACCCCTCGAATTTGATAAAAGAAGATGGCGTTTCTGTTTTATCCCAAATGTGGATTGAGAATTTTCGTGAACCTGATAGGATTGTGACTAATTTGTCCTCTTACCTTCGCCGATTTGAGTTGTGGGTATTGGCGTACCAGAAGGTTTGCGCTGACGAGATGGGTGCGTATATGCCCCGCAGTGAAATACAGAGGTCAGCGCTTGAGGACTTGTTAGCACTTCGTAATGCTGTTCTTGACAGTAGGTTTAGGTGGGGTGCTAGACTAGAGTTCTTTATTAAATCACCCAAGGATAAGACTGAATACGAGTCTTTGTCTAAGAGGAAAATTAAGGCCATTTTGACGACTACACAACCGGCCCCATTTCAAGATAAGTTAGTGCAGGAAGTTCTGTTAATGATTTTGGAGCCAATATATGAGGGTCGGTTCTCTCAAAAGTCATTTGCGTTTAGGCCGGGGAGGAATGCGCATACAGTGTTGAGGGTGATTAGGAGGAGTTTTGCTGGGTACTTGTGGTATATAAAGGGTGATTTAAGTACTATCTTGGATGGGATGAAGGTGGGTTTGGTGATAAATGCTTTGATTAGGGATGTAAGGGATAAGAAGATCATTGATTTGGTGAAGGCGGCGTTGGTTACACCCGTGGTTACGAGTAAGGATGATGGGGTGGAGAAGAAGAAAAAGAAGAGAAAATATCAGAAGAAGAGGGTGTTGGCGGAGGATGAGCCGAAACCAGACCCATATTGGTTGGAGACTTTTTTTGGGTTTGCACCTGAGGAGGCAGAGAAGCTTCCTTCTTGGGGACATTGTGGGATACTTAGCCCCCTTTTGGCTAATGTTTGTTTGGATGAACTGGACCGCTGGATGGAGGGGAAAATTAAGGACTTTTATCATCCATCAAAGAGTGATGTCATATGGAATAGCCCGGAAGGTGAAGCAGAACATGGAAATACATCTTGGCCTGAATTTGTGCCAACAAGTGGCCCAGATAAGACCAGAAAGATGGATTACATTCGATATGGTGGTCATATTTTGATTGGTGTTCGAGGACCTCGATCAGATGCTGCCACACTGAGAAAACAATTGATTGAGTTTGTTGATCAGAAGTATATGCTCAAGCTTGACAATGAGAGCCTCCCTATAGAACACATAACAAAGGGCATAATGTTTCTAGATCACGTGTTGTGTCGCAGAGTTGTGTACCCAACTCTTCGTTACACTGCTACTGGTGGGAAAATCATTAGTGAGAAGGGTGTAGGCACTCTTTTATCAGTTACAGCAAGCTTGAAACAGTGCATCAAGCAATTTAGGAAGTTGAGCTTTCTTAAGGGAGACAGGGATCCAGACCCACAACCTTGTTTCAGAATGTTTCATGCCACCCAAGCTCATACTAATGCACAAATGAACAAGTTTCTGTCCACAATGGTTGAGTGGTATAGATTTGCAGATAATCGAAAAAAAATTGTGAACTTTTGCTCATACATTTTAAGGGGTTCACTTGCGAAGCTTTATGCAGCAAAGTACAAGCTCCGTTCACGTGCAAAGGTGTACAAGATTGGTTCGAGGAATCTGAGTCGTCCTTTGAAGGAGAAGAAGGGGCAGTCACCTGAGTACCATAATTTGTTGAGGATGGGTCTTGCTGAGTCAATTGATGGGCTTCAGTATACCAGGATGTCTCTTGTTCCTGAGACAGATTACAGCCCTTTCCCAAGTAACTGGAGGCCCAATCATGAGAAGGCATTACTTGAATATATAAGGCTTGATGATCCAAAAACTATCGAGGAGCAGCGTAGTTGCATCATGGATCAAGGTCTTGTTTCACCTCAGGATTACGTTTCAATGCTTGTTTGGAACTACAAAAGGAATGCTGGCACGTTGGATCAACTTTCCTTGGTCAATAGTGGTAGCACGAACATTGAAAGAGATAAACTATTGCTGCTGGGATCGAACCAGGATAAACTTGAGCATAGGACTAAAGAAGAGGAGGAAAATGATAAACAGTTTTGTGTATCACAGATGTAAAATTTTACTGCCACAGTAATAAGGTAAAGTTACTCATGTGGCATGTCATTATGTTGGCTTTTACTGGTACGCTTGCTGGCAAGTTATAGAAATGTTAGCTGTATCGTTATCAAGGGAATGGTATATGGTTAGCTATTCTTTCTTATCAAGTTTACACTTTCTACAACTTGCCCGTATTTTCCTTTTGAGTACAGAAATTTCTTTTTCATCATTTATTTAATTGTCTTTTTACAACTTTCAGTAATCTGTTGAGTTTTTTATTCCATAATTTCTTCTGTTTCCTTTTTTCACTTTTTGGGATGTAGAATAACATGCTTGATATTTTTACTTTATTGCCAGTGCTGGAGTTGTTGTCATTTACAAAGTTGATGTAGGAATTCTCATCTTGTGGTCAAGAAACGAAAGAGATGAGTACAGTTACAAACACTTTATGAAACTGTAAGTACCCAGCGTGAATTAACTTTTAGAAACAACCATTAATAAAAATGTAGATTCCCTTTTGTTTTGTTAGTCTGTTCATTTACAGCACATGTTTTCTGTTTTAGTGTTGTTCTTTTGAGATCAAATGCAACTATCTTTAAAGCTGTATTTCCTGCAATAAACTTTGCAATTTTTTTAATTGTTGTTCTACCCCGCGATGCATAGAAGAACTGAGAATTAATGGACAAACAAGGATTGAATGCGCCCCCCTACCATATCTGTACAAATAGGCCTGACATATTTAACATTCTTAAGGAGTAAACTAGTTGTGTAAGTTCCAAAATCTGGAAAATCATGTTATTTGTCCAGTACGATGTGTGATATCCTTCTAGATTACATTTTGATTATATTCAACGTTGCAGTGACTTGTTTATATTTGTATAAGTTAGGAGTTTCAAACGTTCTAAAGAGATCTACTCTGGCTGGTGCCCACAGAAAAGGAGGAATGTTTTCTTTGGTGTTCATCTGTTGTTTGGATGAGGTGGGGGTTTCAATATGAGTATGCCCTGGGTTGCCGATTCTCATCCTGATCCACCATGGAATTTTAGGGATCAACAAAAACATTCTAGCCACGTAGCACTCAATGGGGTGTTTTAGCCGTTAGATTTGAATTCCATAACTATTAGATCTTCTGTTTTCAATCTCAGCCATTCAATTTTCATACCACTTAGTGCGATGTACTGTTGAAGAAAAATTGGAAGAATAGATAAAAGGTTCTGAACTCATATTCTGATGTTTTTCTGTCTTGAGTTTTTTCTTTTTTAATTTCTGTTTTGTTAGGTGACGTGAATATAGAACATTTGGCATGTTGGAGGTTTGTTCTTTCAGCAATCTTTTGCTAGAGGTAGCAATTATGCAATTGCGGGAGAGATTGTTAAAGGGGTCTCTTGTTAATTCTACTCTGTTGAACAAGTGTGGTCACTTATAGGTATATGACTTTTATACGAGTGGTTAAACCGTTTAATTTTTTGAGTTTAATCATGCTCATAAAACCGTTAATGATCCTCTTTGATATGTTATCGGCCTGTTTAGATTAAACTTACAGGTGCTGCATATGTTGTTATCAGTCCTCCCTTGTATCCTTACTCTACTGAAACAGATTGGATTTTACCTTGTGTTGATTTACAAGTTTCTAGCCAATATCCAAGTTGAGTTTAGTCCTGCCCAGCTGAACTATCAACCAGCTAGTTGATTTAGTTGTTATCTCTTCAACTCGTTAGAACGAGTCCATATTGACGACATATCGAGCATCGTTGAGAAGGGCAATCACGGTCAACTGTTCGTAAAGTGGGATACTCGATATGATATGATACTGTATTGATATGGGATGTCAATTTGGCGTCGATTATGAATATTTATACATTCTCTCAACATGTCCATATAGATGTCAAAATTAGTGTCAGTATGTCTTGATATGTTGTCGAGTGTCACGCTCCATGGACAGTGAAGCAGGTTTCCTTTGAGAAGGGCCTCGTGTGATCAAGCAATCAACTAGTAGTATGGGAGAAAAGTGCCTTGAAGCTTCGCAGATTCAGCCCTGCGCATCATCAACTTTTAGACGAGCCTTTTTCTTGTCATAAAATTTGTCCTACGGCAGGCCATGCCAATAATATGTGGGGATGCTTATTAATTTAGGAAAATGCTATCACAACTATTTTTACATCTCACACACATTTGTTAATTTTTGTCATTGAGCTTTTTCAATTCATTCGATCCAACGACCGAAAATTGAAATGGGTGTATGAGAAGTAAAAATGCGGGTCTGGATAGGATAGCATTACCCTTAATTGAATGTCCAAAAACTTAGATTTACAGTCGATTATGCAGAGAATGTAACAGTTAATTTGATGATTAGGATCATATTACAGCACAAAGTATGTTCTTTAGCTGCATATAATGGGTACATGCAAAGCAAGAGACATGTAGCTCAACTGGTTACTAAAATTGCCCTTGCACCCGAATTTTGAGCTCAATTTTCCTTTCCATCAATATCGCTTGTACAATAAAATAAAATAAAATCATGTATGCAAGAGTTAAAAATCCAGATAACTCCTAAGCTCTTATTCCGCCTGAGAAATTATTAAGTTGCAGTAGACTTCGAGTAATTAAGCAAGTGACTTATGCAGAGTACAATATCACATAACTGAAAAAGATTGTAATTTTCGTTTGTCAATGGAGACGCTTCACCTTCCTTCTCCTTAAACCCTCCCTCACATGTAGTTGTTGCTTCCATGACTGCACTCACCCAGGTGTTCGCCGTGCCGTAATCCTCACTCAGAAATGCTCCGACCGCATCCACCAACGTTGTGATCGCGTCCGAGTATAGCTGCAAGCAATCCTTCAAGCAAACCACAGCAAAAGGATCCAAACTTTTGTTATTCGACAACTCCTTTATGGTCGAAAGTGTGTTGGTTGCGTTGTGCAGTGCCAGCTCCATTGCTATCACTGCTAGTCCTTGAAGATTAGTCACATGGCTGACAGGCACCGCTTGGAGAGAAGCTGAACAAACGTTGTAGCTAAACACGTCGGATTCAGCTGCGCATTTTTCGCATGTTTGGGTGATTATGTCAACGGATATTGCAATGGCGGAGAGTTTTTCATGCGGAATCATCAGGAAAAACAAGAAGCAGCACAAAGAGATTGAAAAGAAAGAAATGTGATGCATTTTTCCTTTGCTTTTGGCTTTCTTGCTAATACCAAGTGAGATATGTATGGTTCTAAAAATGGAATCTGGTTTGCAGAAAAAGTATATAGAGGAAGCTTCCTGGATTTGTAGTACTTGTTTTCTTTTTTCTTCTGCTTCCTTGTTAACTGATCACGCAATCTATTATGCTAGTTAACTGCTGTAATGATGTGTCAGTTTCTTCTTTTTTTAACAATGCCGTATTCTATTTTAAACTGCTTTAATTAACAGAAAGGCGGATTTGACCTTGAGTCTAGAGGGCCGAGCATACTGTCGTAGCCAACTGGTCTAATCAACGTATGCATCGGTTTAACCTTGGGATTGGATTACTTCGATGAAACAACTTTTGAGCAACCCCAGCAGACCTGCCAAATAGAATGGTGCTTGTTGGTAAGTACGAAAAGCCGCATCCAACAGACTCTTCAACCCAACTCACCAAATTTGGGACCTTGAGTTCGCTCTCTATATCTATGGACTCTTCACCCTATTCCACGTTTATAATAACGTGCCTAGTCCACCATCTCCCTCAATTAACCCAATAACAAAAAAAACATGCGGCCAAGTTGTGTCATTTTGGATAGAAAAATAATAGGCCTTTTAGCCAAAATGACTTCTGAAATTTGCATAACTCCTTACTTTGGTTTTTTAGATTTGAAATCAATAGAAGTGGTCCCAAGATTGTCCACCGTCAATCATTTTGGTTCTTGGGTAAAAAAATTATGTTAAATAAGGATTAAAATGATAAAATTACCCTCAATTTAATAAATAATCGGCCAAAATGATTTGACCAAAATTGAGGGTATTTTTGTCATTTTATTCTTATTTTATAGAGATTTTTCATTGAATGACCAAAATGATTAATTATGGATAAACTCAAGGACCAATGCTTTCTATTTCAAATCTCAATGACCAAAGTACGAAGTTATGCAAATCTCATAGACCATTTTAGCTAAAAAGCTAAAATAATATAATTTTAAAATTTTAAAATTTATAGTCTTGTAAAAAGAGCATAATTCTGACGTAACAAATTTTAGTCTCCAAACTGCCATTTAGATGCTATTTAGTACTACGATTTACTAGGATTCCTCTTCACTTGCGAGATGTCTTTGGTTCGATTTTCGCCAAAAGTGAATTTGAACCACATTATTGCTAGCTTATTGTGAAGCTTAGCCCACTCTCCCACCTCACTTAATGTAAATAACATCGTTTGTTCAAAATAAAATAAAAAAAGTTATAAAAAAAAACTGTCATTTAGGTCAACAAACTTGTACTAAAGAATTACATTTGTGGAGGCTATTGATGATACTCACGAGTGAAGCATACTTCAGGAGAGAAAACCCACACACTCTTCTTATTATAGTACTCACAAGCCAAGCATACATATGTCATGCAAGCATAAATTTGGGCTTCTCTTGATTTGGGCTTCTCTTGAGGGGTTTCGAAGTGGGATAAGCCATGCCCAAGTAACTGGGTTGACAAATATGAACATGGAATTTAAATTGAACACCTATGAAGTTTTGTAAGTGAAGAACATGCAAGTGCAAATTTTTTAAAATCTCGAACTTCTTGTAAGATATTGATAGAATATAATTCGCATTAAAGACTCGACTTAACAAGTTTTGATCACTTTATAGAAAGAAGTTGAGGTTTCCTGTCAAAATTAATTGAAAATTGGAGGAGCAACTCAACTTCTTATAAGTCATTGCATAGTTTCTTGATTCTCCTATGTTGAGTTTTGCTTTTACATTCACATTATGTTAGAAATGTGCTATAAAGGCCAATCATGAGATGATACATTACGGACATTTTACATATTAAACTAATTTAGTTTTATCTAAGAGCAAATGTTATTGTTTAAAGCGATCTCATTAAATGTTATACACCTAAACAATAAGCCTAAAGAATATGTGATAGAGAGAAGGTAATGTAACAAAGTTAAATTCATGAGACATTTCTTTCTCAAACATATATCCTAAACATTCCTGATCAAATGATCGCTAATTGGGAACTGACAATCAGGTAAGATAATATCATACTATGTCTTTTCTCTTCAGAGAGTGATTGGTCTCGAATCATTGGTGTAAAATACACCAAGGCAAATATGTAAGTGCTCAATGGAAAATGAGTTCAATGAACACCATCAAAGAGGAGTTCTTTTACTCATATCATATGAGAACTCACTAGTTGAAATAATAAAAAGTAGTCATTTGACCCGAGACACCACAATTATCTTGTGGGTATGTCTTTGGTCATTTGATGATGCTTCATAACCCCAAGGTTTGCTCAGCGCATTGTTGAGATGAAGAAAAACCAAAAACTCTCATCTCCTTTCACCATAGCCGGCCCCTAGGAGGAAGTTCACTAGCATGAATCTTCCTCCTGGGTTACTCATCTCCTCTTCACATCTCTTGCCTTGTTGTGGAGAAATTAGAGGTTTCCTCCCTTGTGAACTTTGGAGATTTTATTCATCATGAATCCATGGAGAAAGAAGTAAAGGAATGAAGGACCTCTCTTGGGTGATTAGCATTTGCCTATGCAAATAGGAATCTACTATCATGAATTCTCAACTATTTACTACTAGACTTTGAATTTTATGGGCAAGATTTGTTTTTAAGTGCATATGAACATGCTTCTGCCTTTCAATTGTTAATTAGCTCTATGTATGTTGCTCAAATGATCTTAGTTTAGCCAATTTTTTCCTTCAACAATCTTATACACCCTCTCACATGCGACGAATTTTTGAGGCTAACACGCGGACACTTTTAATTGAGAGATGGTTTAATATGTGGGCAAACCTTCCACTCCAAAACTAATTAGCAAATAGCAATAAAGAGTGATGCAACATTCATTTTATTATCTCACCGTCCACACGCTTAGTTGGAGGATTTTCTTTTCAAAATAGGCATGTGAGAACATTTTTCATAGCACGTCTTTTTATTTTCTATTTTTCATAGGGACCCTAAACCCTAAAAATGACTAACATTTTGTTGCAGTATATAATATACGAGCGCTCAAACGCTAATCGGTTACTCCTCGGTTACAAAATTTCATATGAAAATTATTAGGTGATATTGGGAGGATTTTCCAGCATGTGTAGCAAATAATTGTGCAGTTGATATGGGTTTTGTTTGTTTTATGAGGATAAGGTGTGGATAGAGGAAGGAAGACCCTTTGTGGCTTCTTTCTCTTCTTCCCAAGCTCATGATCTCATCTCATATTTAGATAATGTCTTTTTCGATAAAAAGAAGTTGTGTGCGAGTGCGACATGGGAGATATCGATCTATCGCCACAAAAGACAAGTACAAATTCAGCAAATTGTGACAAAAGCCATGGTGTGGCTTCACACCCAGTGAATATCGATCTAATTCAAAATTAAAAAGAAAAAAAATTATTTATTATTTGATAGGAATTCTTCAAGCCAATCATATGGAGAATGAGCATTAACGTGGTCTAAATTAAGAAAAAGGTGAAGGTTCCTGTCAGTTGATTAATTTTAAAGAAAATGTTACGTGGACTACGTTTATCGATCACTTGATGTGACAGTTAAGATGGTTATGCCGCATTATTAAACTAGGTTTTTTAAATGCGTAATTAAAGCCTAAATGTCTCTTGCTCATTCCGCTTGTGTTTGGTTTGGTAAATATTCTCATGTAATAGTTTTCACAAGTTGATTATACGATCGGTCGAGAATTCTCTTTGTAAGTCTCTTTTTTATCCTTAAAAATTAAAATAAACAAAGCCGTTTTTAGATACTTAATGAAAAAATGTGTTAATATTTACCAGCACAAATGGTGATGGAGAGAAACTAATCCCTAAAATCATTTTTGCTCATGTTAGTTATCATCTTTGATCATCAGCTGGAATGTGGTCAGCCGGAGAAAATTTTGCGCTCACCCGGAACTTGTTCGGAGAGAAATGAGTTATGATTAGGTTCGGTTTATAATTAGAGCAACAAACAAACATTTTTCAAACAGGCCGTAAAGATTTGATAAAATAATATATACAAATAGAAATTATTTATTGACTACTGCCGAGCTTATTGGCTTATTTCTTGTGGAAATATATATAACAATACTGCATATATATCATAAACCTGTAAATAAACAACATCTATATATATGTTGCCTTTCTCAATCAGCTAGATAATGCATTGATAAATGCAAGAGAAATGACGTTCAACTGAAAGAAGACATCATTCTCCTTTCTCAATGGAGACACTTCACCTTTCTTATCCTTGAAACTGTCTTCACAAGTACTAGAAGCATCCATGGCAGAGCTGACTTCCACATTTGCTTTGGGAAAATCCTTGGACCGAAAGGCGCAAAGAGCTTCTTGCAGCGTAGGGATGGCGTCCGAGTAGAGTTCTGAGCAGCCTTTCAAGCAATCCTTTGCGTACTTGTCGAATTGTTTGTCCTTCAAGAGCTTCGAAATGGAGGAGTTGATGTTCGTCGCGTTGGATATGGTAAGGTTAAGTGAAATGAGGACTAGTTGTTCAAGGTGATCTGGACTTTGGCCGTGGGATTTAGAGTTGGCCTCCTCAAGGCTTGCAACACAGAAATTGTAGCTCAAATTTGGATCACCATCTGAGGCTTTCTTGCAAGAGGTTTGGATGAGATCATTACAACCAATTGTGATTTGAAAGAGCATCAGAAAACTGATGGTGATGGTGATGTAAATCTTGGAAAACGAAGAGAAGAGAATCCTCATTTTGTTTCCCTTTCTTTTTCAGAGAAAGGGCCCTTTGAGAAACTATTGAACATGAGAGTTGCTTTGGAGAGGGAAAGGCTCTTGTTTATATATAAGCACACGTACTTAATTACGCACGCTCTCAATAATACAACATGTCAATCAAAGTTATGTAGATTATTAGAACACTTATTCACACAATCTTTTTTACCTCTCACAAACTCTTGTTAATTTTTATTTATTGGTCTCAGGGACAAAGTCAGAGATCTACATGAATGGAGGCATCCTCAAACAACAAAGTTACAAATTGAAAAACTCAACAATGTATATGATATTACAGTTCAATTCTGTTTAGGAATTCAAAAATCTAAATCGTCTATATTTTAATTAATGTCCTAATAATCGAAACCATGTGACGGTTAGATAAACCAAATGATTATATTCAAGATTAAGCTCTAACAAAGATCTAGCAAATAATATCCCTCAATGGAAGGGACTATATGACAATATTTTGTAGAAGATTATTATCCTATATACGTAATTGTGTATAATTTAATAGGCAGGCTGGTCGTGGAATCTTGTGATATAATGATGATCAGTCTTTATAGAAAGTGAACATCATTAACATTATGGGAAACCAGACACCATGTTCTTTTTGCTTTCTGTTTTGATATTTTTTTATAGCTATGAAGATACGTGACTGTCATATTACTCTTACATATATAGCATGTGAGTTTTGGCACGCAAAGAAAAACGGATGGATATATGGATGAATGCATGTGAGTTCTTTGTTTTTCAATAAAAATATACAACAACAAGAACAGCAAAATTTTATCCCATTAAATAGGATCATGTATGAATCTTAGTGAACTGAGTAATTTGGATTGTCAATTTAAATTATGCAGTTCTTATTAGAATATTTTACTGGCCCATCTCATACACAATCTCTCTTTAATATTCAAATCTTTCTCTTGAGCGGTTCAAATTGTCCATTCCACGAACTCCGAAGTAAAAAATCGCAAATGATCTCAATCCAAATTCTAAAATGCCCCTACACTCCGTTTTAACCAATATTTAAATGAATAAATGAAAAGAAAAGAAGATGGATGATAATAATGGGACTTTTGAAGACGATAAAGAGGTAGTGGCGGCCATTCCATCGGATTTTAATATTCAATATGGATGTAATATAACAGGCTGGCTTCATCAAACTCGATTGCTTTACCTCTCTCTCCACGTAAGAAATTATAATTACATATTTAGCGTAATTAGTGAATATTTATCGCAAGAAATTATAATTATGGATATCACCGTAAGAAATTATAATAATTTTCAATTACGAAAAGTATGATTACATATTTGGCGACTAGTGAATATTAATAAGCAAAGCAAAATAATGTAGAGCTGCTCCTTCATCCCACAACTAAACACATCACACTTTTGAAAAGCTTATTAAATCTTTGAATTTTTCGCATATATTTAATTGGTTAAACCTAATGGTTTAATTTAGTGGAAAGAGAACAAAAGTTTGGAACTCTCGATCTGAGTTTGAACTTCTACGAATACTTTTTTTGCCACTTGCTTTGGTTTAGCATACCGTTTAAAAGTTAAAAATGTGATGCCGCCTTATGCTGTACAAAAGCTGCATGGAAAAAAAAAATAATCTAACAACGTCTCGAATTTCAAAGTGTTCAAAGCAAATTCATCTCCACCGGAAATTCCCATGTGCTATCTCTGCTCCGCTTTTGATTTCTCTGTTTCTTGCCTTTATTTATGCTATGATTTCTATTTTTTTCTAGTTTTAATTTCAATTTGGGAATGTAGGGTTTCTAGATTTTTGTAGAAGAACAATAGGTCGCTTGGATTTAGGAAGACTCATTGTTGGAATAACAACAGGTCGCTTGGGTTTCTGTCTTTCTATCTCTCTCTGTTGCTCGCCTTTGTTTCTGCTATGATTTATGTTTTGTTTTGGTTTTAATTTCAATTTGGTAATGTAGGGTTTCTATATTTTGTAGAAGAACAACAAGTCGCTTTCTGTCTCTCTCTCTCCTGCTCTTTCTCTCTCGCTCTCTCTCTCTGGGACGCCCACTGTCTTCATCAACCAGATTGATTGTTTTGCCCAAATTAAGGTAAGTTTATTGGAATGGTTATGGGTTTTCTAGAAAATAATTTCTACATTAATCTCTTTTGTGAAGTTGTATTGATTATTCTGAGCTATGTGGCCATGAGTTTGGACAGTCTATGGAGAAAATGGATGTTTTAACCAAGTGCACTGTTGTATTGATTTTAATTTAGCCTTGTCATTTGCTAAAGTAGTTTATGTGCAAAATGTAGTTGAGCCATGATCATTTTTTTAAATTTTTTTTATAACTTTGTGAATAGATTAACTTATACTTTCATTTTTTTTAATCTTTAGTTTGAAGCTACGTATGTGTATTTTATATACATATATATGCGTGTGTGTGTGTATAACACTGTTTATATAAAATAAAAAGACCCCTCCCCCATCTATATATATACAAGTAATTAACATGATTGGTGGAGATTGGTTGAGCTTGTCCAATGCTCTAATTAATCCACTTAAGCAATCCACAAATGCATCCTACTCTAGCGTTTGCGGTTAAAATTTCGTGATAGATGCAACAACAAAATATTCTACCACATCAAGTGAAAAGGACATGTGGTATAATTTGTTAGTATTCAAGCAGAATCACTAGGCCATCAAACAGGCCGCATAGGCTTATGCAAAGGGTTGTCTCCCAAGGATACTCTACACTTTGTAAGAAAACAAATGATCTAGTTTTCAAAAAAATGCAGACTTTTCACTATAAACCTATGTTCCGTTTCTACCCTTGAGGTCATCTGTTAGACATAGAACCCAAGAGCCAGCAATTCTCTCTCATTCATCTAGAATAAGCAACCAATTTGAAGTTATCGAAAACGCTTGTTGAAGGAGCTGCAATCTATCTTTCATTTTGTTATTCTTTTTTTGGTGATTGAATCCATTCATAAATAAGCAACTAGATGCAGAGAAAAATGTAGCTTTCCCTAATGGACGCCATGTACCTCAATAATGACATTTTTAGATCAGATTGCAAGAAACCTCGATGATAAGTATATGCGTTCTCACTAGTAAGCCTAAGTCTTGATAAGCTAGTCAGTCTACTCTAGACAACTCGGTGATACTATTCAATTAAACCTCAAGCCGGCATAAAGTAATACCAGTCCCACTAATGAACTGAAACTGCAAAAAAAAAAGGAAAAATAAGTTGAATACTTGAGATTAAATACTTAACATTATCAAAGAACCCTATTTTATTTCCAAATATCCCATTGTAGTATACTGCGCATGCACATGCTCTAATTAATCCACTTGAAAAATGAGGATCCGAGGGTTAGATAAAACTCCTCATAAGCTTTGCTTCTATTTTTTATCTTTAACTTGCAACAGTTTATATATTGTGCCCTCATGCAATCTCGCTATATGTTTTATTCTAATATCAATCAATATAACTGTTTTAGAATGGATAAATCTTGGATGTCTATGGATAGAAGATCACAAATGTATTCTGAAGGGGTTGAAAACATTTTGAATTATGCGATGCTTCACGCTACTGATATTAACTACATACGTTGTCCGTGCCTAAAATGTGGTAACATCAAATCAAGGACGGTTAAAGAGATAAGAGAGGATCTCTTTTCCAATGGTATAGATCAAAGTTATTGTACATGGTATTGGCATGGAGAAGCTGTTCCAGATAGTAAGAATGAGAAAAAGAGTAATCGGGATGAAATAGTTGAAGATAACATTATCGGGATGGTGGAAGCAGCTTATGATCATTTTGCTTCAAATCCTGTCAAATCCTGAACAATTTGAAAAGTTGTTAGAGGATGCAGAGAAACCTGTATACCCTGGTTCAAACTTCACAAAGTTATCAACCTTGGTCAGATTGTACAATATAAAAGCAAAGAATGGGTGTAGTGATAAACTATTTGCAGATTTACTAGAATTTTTAGGAGTATTACTCCCACAGAAGAATGAAATACCCCCTTCTGTGTATGAAGCAAAAAAAAAACATTGTTTTCTCTTGGACAATTAATTTTTGCTCCGTATAACAAAGGGTTATTAGTACTATGTGTTCTGAATTTTTGTTCCTAACAGATTAGTAGTTGACCATTGTGTAATAAAGAATGCAATTATTTATGTTTTGTAGGTTTCATTGGTTGTTGGCTATTATTGACCCCTATGAGGAATTAGTGTATTATATGGACTCGCTTAATTGGATAAAAATAGATCCTGGAATGAAGGACATTGTTGAATTGTAAGTATTTGGATATACGTTTGTCTTTATTTCATGCATTTCAAGATTTGTATATATTTCATGTGTTTTTATCCTCTATGTGCAGAGCATTGAAAATGTTTAAAGCTCAAAAGGGAATAAAGGGTCGAAAAAATATCAATTGGAAAGTAGTAAAGGTAAGGAACATTGTGTTTTGACTTTAATTAATCTGACTAACTTACATTTTATGTTTTTTTTTATTTGTATATGCAGTGCCCTTTGCAAGAAGGAACTGTAGAATGTGGATATTATGTGATGAAATACATGAAGGAAATCATTGATGATCCAAACTGCTCAATTATTACCAAGGTTAGTACTACTATTACAAAGAGCACTTAAAACGGGTGTATTCGCTGCTATCATTGGCAAACCATGAAGGAAATCGGCATACCTGAAATAAATTACTTAAATGTTCACACTATTAATGATGACATATTCTCCTTCCGTGTTATCATATTTTAACTGTTTCATATATGATTTGCTTGAAAAACTGCAACACGGACATCCTATGCAAGTTCTTCCCAACAACCAGAAAAAGAGTTGCACAGCTGACCCCTTTAAGATAGTTAGATGCTCTCCTATTGGGATAACTTTGTAAGTAGCTTTAACATTGCTAATCCATCCTAGGTCTTCGTGTATTGAGTTGATTCAAGTCATCAATGGATTTGTTTTTGTTTTCCTTGTCTGGATTCATATTCTAGTTCTTGATTTATTTTTTGTCTTCAATAAAATTGTAATGCTAGTCTATCTTTAGTTTACGATTGAATGTGATATATAAATAGGTTCAGAGCTGATTTTGTTAGCCATGTTGTGTGTGAGCTAGGTGTTATTTACCATCAAGATGAGGCCATTAAAGTTTAAATCTCTTGCTGGACCACTTGACATTTTATTAGCTCTATACCGAGTGAATTTCTGGGCTAGTTGATGCTAATTGACCACTTCCTTATTAGTTAATCATTTAAATTAGTTTTTGTCGTAACATGTTCTCTTTGGTTGTGATTTGTTGCAGTTCAAAGAAAAAGCTACATACACTCAACATGAAATTGATGCATTAAGTATAGAGTGGGCTGAGTATGTTGATGACTTCATCCCAATAGATGAAACACTAGATTAGCTAGTTTGTGAAATTTTAAATTAAGTGAACTTATAGTATTATTTTAGTAGGAAACTCTAGACATTATATTGTCCTTTGTAATACTTTGGTAGTAGATGAATTACAAATTTATGAAGCAATATTGTTTAATTTGAGGTAAATATCTTGCTTCTTGGATGAATTATGTTAAGCCTTTATATATATATATATATATATATATATATATATATATATATATATATATCATACATATTTCAGGACATGTATTCAATTGTTTATGACACGCTTTGTGTGTCGTTGCTAATATTCAATGACGCTGGAGTGCTATAATACATGACGCATTACATATGTCATGTTTACTATACCATGACGCTTATTCCTCTATTTAGGACACATATTCCATGTCTCAAATTGAAATAGATGACACGCTTTTTTAATTCAATGACGCTTGTTAGGTGTCTCTAAAAGCTATACATGACACTTTGTGTATGTCATGATCAGTATACCATGACGCTCATTCCTATGTTTATGACACTTATTTCGTGTCTTAAATGGTAATAGATGACACAAGTTTTTAATTTAGTGATGCTTGTTAGGCGTCCTTAAAAGTAATACATGACACTCTTTCAACGTCATAAAAATATCTTTAATGACACCCACAAAGATGACGCTAAATTCTTGCGTCATTAAACCTCTAACATGACCCATAAAATGCGTCATGTATGTAAAAATTTGTAGTAGTGATTTTTCATTCCTAATATAGAAAGTTTTTAATGTAGAATGAGATTTTTGGAGTGCTAATAACAATTCCTTTGTAAAAACATAAACATTAAAGATAAAATTTTCAAAAAAAAAAACAATAAAATAAGTGGCAGGTCATCACAACTGAAAATTTTGACAAGAGGCCTTATACCTTGGGACCTTGGGACCTTGGGTCATTATATACGTATAAAGAAAAAGAAAAGTAAATAAATAAAAAATGCATGGCCTCTGAAGGATATACATTCTCACGGCAAACTAGTTGGATCTAAAGTTTAATGACCTCGTGTTTTATTGGACCGAATTTGAATGATGCATTTCGGACTGCAATTGAGGTCGTGAATGAAGACTCACAACCTGCTCATTGCTTAAGAATCGTCAAGATTGGATTTATATTTAATCTTTTAGACTACGGTAGTATTTTTCTTCACTTGTAAGTGAGAAGTTTTAGGTTTGATTCTCGCCAAATGCGAATTTGAACCACATTATTACTAGCCTATTATGAGGCTAAACTCACTCTCTTTCCCCTTAGTGTAAATAATATCATTTGTTAAAAATAAAAATAAAATCCCATGGCTAGACCTTGAGGGTGCGTTTGGTACGCGGGACGGGACGGGACGGGACGAGGCGTTCCGTCCCGCGTTTGGTACGCCTAAAACGAGTGGGACGAGGCGTTCTACGGGACAAGTTTTGGATGATTTTTGGTTCCACCTCTCCCCCCTGGAACGGGGTTGTTCCACGTCTGTGGGACAGAAATTTTTAACATTTTAGGACAACAATGCCCCTTGTCTTTTTCAAAATTTACAACATCCGTTCCATCCTGTTCCGTCCCGTCCCGTTCCGTCCCATCCCGTTCCATTCCGTCCCGTCCCGTCCCGTCCCGTCTGCGTACCAAACGCACCCTGAAAGAACAAAAGATGGTCTGATTGTGAGGCAAGAGGCCACACCACTTGGTTTATAAGAAAAACACAAATAACGTCTTTTGATTTGGTTTGAGTATAAAGGCCTAAATGCCTTGATTGGAATTTAAGAAGAAAAAAGTGGCGGCCTTGATTGAGATTAGTTTGAGAAGAAAGGCACTTCGGCATCAAATTGAGCAAGGCTATATGGCTTGATTGTAGGAATAAAACCCCTCAATGTAACAAGGCAAGGATATAATTTTCATTGTGCCGAGAACATTATTTGGTACACCAAATATCATAATACAAGTGGTTGGAAGTTTTTTATTTTTTTTAATTTTTTTAAAGTATTTAACCATTTATAGTATGAGACTTGGTATACTGAGCTGTATTTCCAACACATTGAAAATTTTCTCCAACACAAGCAGCCTTACAAGGCTTTCTGGCTTAAAATGAGCTGAATTGTCACCATGAAACTAGGAAGAAGTAAAGGCGTTAATATTTTGATCTATTTGATGATATAAGGGGAAAAAAATGAAAACATATGTATTAAGGAGGGCCGGATGATGTAATTGCACCAAAAACTAGTGTTTCCAATACTAAATATGGGCAAAAAATGAGAACATGTATATGGATGGATGGAGATTTGAGGGCAGCAAGATATACTTGTGAAAATCGAGATGTAAAAGGAAAACAAAATAGGAAGGAAAACAGGAAAAAACACCATTAAAAAAAGGGAACTTTAACGAAAAGCTCCCGGTACTGTTCACTTTAACGAAAAACCACATTTTTACACTAAAAAGTTAATCCTGGCACTATTCACTTTACCCTTTATTTTGTCCTTATCATTAAAACTCAAAGTTTTCAAGCCCTTTTCATTAGTTTTCCTTTAAAAAAATGAAAAAAGAGGAAGCAGAGAAGAAGAAGGAAGGGCTGCCACCGACCCTAATCAAAATTAGGGTCGGCGACAAGAGGAAAAATCATTAGTATTACTATTGCTCTCACTCATGGATAGAAAAAGCTCTCACTATAAGAGAGAAGATTTATTTTTTATTTTTTATAAGAAAAAAGTCTGGAAGCTATCGTTGAAACAGAATAGGTTATCAAACAATTAGGGACATTTACATCCAACCCAAACATGTTTTCTGCACTTAATACTATGTATTCTCCAAATTCATTTAAATCTGAGTTAATTTTCAAAGTCGCGTCGGTTTAGTTTTCAAATACTAATTATGTTGTATAACCAATATTGTGACATCCCACATCGACGAGAGGAGTGATCCTTAAATGTATATTCTCATCCCTACCTAGCATGAGGCTTTTTGGGAACTCCCTGGCTTCAGGTTCCGTAGGAACTCCGAAGTTAAGCGAGAAGGGGACTAGAGCACTCCCATGATGGGTGACCCACTGGGAAGTTGCTCGTGAGTTCCCAGAAACAAAACCGTGACGGCGTGGTCAGGGCCCAAAGCGGACAATATCGGGCTACGGTGGTGGAGCAGGCCCGGAAGGTGGCTGCACCCGGGCCGGGATGTGACAATTGGTATCAGAGCCAAACCTTGGCCGTGGTGTGCCGACGAGGACGTTAAGCCCCTAAGGGGGGTGGATTGTGACATCCCACATCGCCCAGGGGAGTGATCCTTAAATGTATATTCCCATCCTTACTTAGCACGAGGCCTTTTGGGAGCTCACTGGCTTCGGGTTCTATAGGAACTCCGAAGTTAAGCGAGAAGGGTGCTAGAGCACCCCCATGATGGGTGACCCACTGGGAAGTTGCTCGTGAGTTCCCAGAAACAAAACCGTGACGGCGTGGTCGGGGCCCAAAGCGGACAATATCGGGCTACGGTGGTGGAGCGGGCCCGGGAGGTGGCTGCGCTCGGGCCGGGATGTGACAATTGGTATTAGAGCCAAACCCTGGCCGTGGTGTGCCGACGAGGACGTCGGGCCCCTAAGGGGGGTGGATTGTGACATCCCACATCGCCCAGGGAAGTGATCCTTAAATGTATATTCTCATCCCTACCTAGCACGAGGCTTTTGGGGAGGTCACTGGCTTCGGGTTCCGTAGGAACTTCGAAGTTAAGCGAGAAGGGGGTTAGAGCACTCCCATGATGGGTGACCCACTGGGAAGTTGCTCATGAGTTCCCAGAAACAAAACTGTGACGACGTGGTCGGAGCCCAAAACGGACAATATCGGGCTACGGTGGTGGAGCGGACTCGGAAGGTGGCTGCGCCCGGGCCGGGATGTGACAATTGGTATCAAAGCCAAACCCTGGCCGTGGTGTGCCGACGAGGATGTTAAGCCCTTAAGGGGGGTGGATTGTGACATCCCACATCGCCCAAGGAAGTGATCCTTAAATGTATATTCTCATCCTTACCTAGCACGAGGCTTTTTGGGAGCTCACTGGCTTCGGGTTCTGTAGGAACTTCGAAGTTAAGCAAGAAGGGGGCTAGAGCACTCCCATGATGGGTGACCCACTGGGAATATCGTGCTACGGTGGTGGAGCGGGCCCGGGAGGTGGCTGCGCCTGGGCCGGGATGTGACAAATATTTACTTTATTTTATTAATTAATTAAGTCAATGTTTGTTCTTCTTCTTTAGAGCAAGTCCACCCCTAAGACATTGTGTCAGCACCCAGCGCATTTATCCACTGAAGTGAACAGTAATAGGTCAAAGCATCTCCACCCCTAACAAAAAATAGCCTAGTCCATTTTATTAAAATATTATTATTATTTATTATAAAATAATAATTTTATTTTTAATTTCTGAATTTATAAAAAAACAAAATAATAATAATAATAATATCTATATTTATTAAAAACTTTATGTATTTTTTAAAAGTGAAATTCTTAATTTTTTGGGGAAAAAACGTGGACCATTGATCTTTGATCGAACAGTCCAATTTAAAAATAAAATTCAATTTTTTTTTACCGTTGGAAATCCAACGACAATGAGGAAGGCCACGTAACTCTAATATGGGTGAACACAAGTGGGCTGAAAAGCAAGCCCCGCCACCTGCACCCTTGTCTCCTACTCGAGCCCAGTCGCGAGTATGCTACACGTGCCAGCCAAATAGGCCGGCCTCTGGGTCTGTCCGAAATGGGCTGGTCTGTTGACTGGCTTGAGCTGGGTGCCAGGCTGTTTTGCAGGCTGGAGCAGATTGACAGGGTGCTGGGCTGATTTTTGGACAAGGTGCTGGGCTATTCCACCTCCGGTGGACTTACTTTTAGTCTGCCATTAGTAGGCCCGGTCTTGAAATTTTTTTAGGCCAGAAGTGATCCTAAAATATTTGCCCTATTTTCATATAAGAAAAGTTATTTGTTTTCACATGTAAGACTTCGATAAAATTATACTTAGAAAAACATTTCAAACTCAATAATTCAAAAAAAACGAAAAAACTAATTTATTTTGTATTCATACCATGTCACGATAACAAGAATTTTTGGCATGTAATCCTCTCACGTGCTTAGAGACATAGAACTCGTTTGGTACGCATGATTGAATTATAATAGATAACCCACTAAATTAAATGTATGTTAAAAGATAAACCGTAAAAGAATGATCACCTAGATGAATTACTCAAGAAAAAAACTTACCAATTCAATCTAATTTAAAATGGTGGGATTTGAAGGTACATATTTCCTTTTGCTCTTTTAATCCCCTATAAATGAAGGGAATTGTTATTAGCACTCTAAAAATCTCATTTGGCACTCCAAACTTTTTATAATTAGAAAGAAAAATACACTTGTGAGGAGTGTAGAATGAGATTTTTATATTGCTAATAAAAATTCCTTGAATGAAAAGGCATTCACTTCCCGCTTCAATAAGCTCAAAATTTGAGTATTATCCATTGCAATTCAATTACGTATATTAAACGAGACCATAGTAACCAGTGCTTTTGAAAGTTGACGTCAAATACCTCTCTGACATGATATACAAACATTTAACTTTTTGAAGAGCATAACTTACATAACACTGTATATCATGACTTGACATCACGTGTCAACAAAATAGTCACATATACCAAACCTTTTCGGGTGCGTTTGTTGCACCGGACTATCTCAAACTAGACTAACTTTAGGAACTAAGCTGGACTGGCTTGCCTTATACTAAACTGGATAAGAATAGTGAAGTATTTGGTATAGTCTGGACTAAACTAAAGACTAATAGGACCCAAATTATTTTTTATTTACTTTTGCGTTTGAAAACAACAAAACAACAAATATTAAAATATTATTTGTAGTTATTTAACTTTTAAAAACATAATTAATGTTTCATTTGCTGCCTTTACTTTTATTTTAGAAGAACAACCTTTATTTTCTAAAGAACAGACCAATATTTACAAAGCAAATCCTCTATGCTTCTTCATTCCTCTCCGCCTCCTGCCTCTTCACTTCCTCTCACAAAATCAGTTGCAAATCTTAAAATCAAAACACATATCAAGAGAAAGATTGAAGGAGGTGAGGTGAATGTGTGATTGGCTCGAAGGTAGAAGATGAGGGTTGGATTTGGTTTGGGTTTTCTGGGTGAAACTTTCAAGCTCATCCCGCTGCAAATTTTTTTTTGGTTTTCTGGGTTATTTGGGTTCGAATTTTGGGAGTTGGATCTGGTTCTGAAAAGGGAACCTCAAGAAATTATGTTGCTTTTTGTTTCGGATTTTGCAGGATTTGGGTTTGAAATGGGTTGTGGGACGCAAAGAAGAGGCAGATGGGAGGATGAAGCGGGTAGGAGTAAAGTGGAGTAGAGTGGTCTTAGCAGTTCGCCCAATTTCGGGGGGTCTCGCTAAGACCATGTAGCGAAGCTGTTAGTCGGACTTAGTCTAGGCAAGTTTCATTAAATGTAGTCATGCGTGAAACAAACACCAGATTACAGTCCAGTTTAGTCCAAGGAAGTTTAGGGTGCGTTTGATGCACCGGACTATCTCGGACTAGACTAGCTTCAGGGACTAAGTTGGACTGGCTTGGCTTGGACTAAGCAGGATAAGATTAGTGAAGTGTTTGGTGCAGTTCCAGACTAAAGTCTAGACTAAAATATTTTGCTATTTTTTATTCACTTTTACAATTTTTAATCCACTATTGCCATTTTTTTAATATTTCATTCCAGCATTATCTAGCCATTATTCTTACGATATTTTAATCCACTTTTGCCATTTTTATTCCATTCCATTATCCTCTTCTTCTTCAATGATACAACTGCAAGCAAGGTCTGAAATGCCGATATTATCGACGAAATATTGCCGATAATATAGATTTTTTGAGTTACCGATATTTTAATGCTTATCCAATGAGATTTCGTAAAAAAATCGCGATAATATCATGATATTTTCGATATTATCGTGAGGAGGACGCGCCCGACGAGGAAGAAGAAGGAACAGAGCTGGAAGAGGCGGAAGAGGGCTTACTGAACGGTCATATGGAGAGGGAATGGAGCCGCCGGAATTCGCCGAGCGTGAAGACCACAGATCTCAGCTGCTGGTTGCCGTAGCCGATGTTGGCCCAATGCCTGGTGCATATCAGTTCCCAGAGCCGTTCGTCCTCCGCCGTCTTGTGCCACTGCTTGCTCACGTACGACGCCATCCTTCGATTTCCCATTCTGTTTGTTCGTATTTGCCAATCGAATCTTCCAGACCGCCAATCACAATCACCACCGCCGAAATTCCCCCAAATCCCCAAAAACAAACACGAAGTTGAAGCAAACCCAAATTCCAATAGATCAAATTATGGAATTACAGTGCATAATGATTCAACAATTACCTTAATTTACACAAAAAGCTTCAAGATCTAACAAGAATTACATATCCAAAGTAGGGAAATTTAGGGAAAAACCCACCGAGTGTAGTTCATCTTCTCGTAAAACCGAATCGAGAAAAGCGAGAGCGATAGATTCACCTCGTCATTTCCCCACCGAATCGAATAGTCCCCCGATGATGCTCTCTTCATTGAACGATTACAGCCCACCAGTCCGAATCTTCCTATCGATCGCTTACAATCGGAGGTTTTAAAGTAATTTTAGGAAGATTTGGTGGGTAATCGAAAAATCCAGAGCCCAAATTGTATGAACTGTGGAGGTGTGTGGAAAGAAGGGGGTGGGTAACGCGGAGGGAGGATGAGGAGGGTGGGGGTGGATATAGAGGGTGGGGAATCGAAATCGCCAATGGGTTGTAGAGCACATTTTTTTCCTTTTTGGATTTCTGTGATTTCTGAGGAAGAAGTCGAGAGACTTCTATTATACCCAGGGTTAAAATAAACCATAAGAGTCCGGAAGGGCAAAAACAAAAAGACTTCTATATTTAAAAAAACATCAAGGGGATTCGAACCCTTCCCATTTTACTCATTCAACACCTTGACCACCATATCACTTATATTTTTGTGAAAATATGCTAAAATATTTACATATTTTCTACACTCACAATGTTTGCCAGCTCGCTATATAATCAACTTAAATCAGTTAAATCCATCATGCAATGCATTTCCTTCCAATTTTATGTGATAAACTAATAGATAATTGACTAAATAAACATCCTGCAAAGTTTCAATAAAAATTTCCAAGTTTTTCTTACAATTTCCGCGGTTTCCATATTATTTTTATCGATATCGATAATATCCCGATATTTCCATCGATATTTCCGTGTTTTTGGACTACCGATATTTCCGATATCATCAATATTTTATACCTTGACTGCAAGCACCCCAACCAACATCCTCTTTCTCTAAAAAGCTTAATTCACTTTTTTTTTGTGAAAAAAAACCCAGATCAAAATTCTTTATTTTTGCAGTCGGATTTAAAGAAATGCCAAGGATTTTACGTCGGAGTTGACACCGAGGTTGATTTGGGTGACGAGCTTAATTTGGGCAATTTGGTTTATCTGGGTTTTGAACTGGGTTTTTGCAATTAATTTGAGCATTTTGGATGTTGAAATCAAAGTTTCTAGGGACAATCCACATGAATGTATGAGGTAATCGATGATGAAAAACTTGTTGGTTTTCTAGGATTTTTTAAGTCCTTTGGTTGGTTAAAGCATTTCAGATGATGCTAGCATCTTTGAGATGTAGATTCATATGGGTTGGTTTTCTAGGCATCTTTGAGAGAAGCATGTTAGTTTCAGATGAAGTGCGAAACAGGCAATAGATGAGGGCGAGCGGTCCAAACTAGTCTGTCACTTTTCAGGGGGTCTCGCTAAGACCTCCCAGTAAAGCATTTAGTCCGAACGAGTGAGACTTAGTCTCATTGAAGCGAGTCCTGGTGCACAATAAACACATACTAACATCCTGGCTAAGCCAAGCTAGTATAGTGAAACTTAGGGAAGCCAAACAAATACCCCCTTAGAGCAATTCCACCACTAAAAAAATGCACCAGTACCCAGCCCATTTAATCCACTCAGTGAATAGTGATAGACCCCAATGAACAGTAATAGGCCAAATGCGTCTCCACCCCTAAAAAAATGCGCTGGCACAAACAATCTCCACCCTTACAAAATGCGTTGGCACCCAGCTCATTTAAAATATTATTTTTATTATTATAAAATAATAAATAAATAAATAGTTTTAATTTCAAATAGAATTTTTAACCAATCTCGTCACACCATGTGTCATTATCCAAACGTACTATTTTGTGAATAGATTTCCGCTAAGATTTTCAACCAATCTTGTCACGCCACGTGTCATCATCCGAACGTACTATTTTGTGGATAGATTTCTAACAAGATTTTCAACCAATCTCAATGCGCCACGTGTCACTTCTTGTTTACAATAATTTAGCCAAGATTTCGATAAGATTTTCAACCAATAATATAGTGCCACGTGGCATTGTCCAGAACCTCATCCTTTGTTTTTTTTGTCCATATAAACCCTACGTCCCTACATCCATCCTCACACCAAACTCAATCATTCTTTTTAGCTCATAATCCTTCTTCATCGTTTTCAAATCTTGAGTTCTTACAATGTCTTCTTCAAGGAGAGTGTATAAACAGTTTGAGGAGCAATAAAAAAGGTTGTTAGCACAACAGGAAGAATTGGTCAATCTCGAGGAAGGTGGAGATGGAGATGAGGCTTTCGCAATGGAGGAGGATGACCATAAAAGGCAGAGGGCCTCACATTCCTGCCATGTCATGGAAGCTGTGGGTCAGATAGCCAAACCCAAACGTGCCGCAAACTTTGATAGAAAAAGGGAAAGACGAGGTAAAGATCTCTTGGAATGTTATTTTATTCCCAACAACGTATTCCCTGATCATGTTTTTAGACGTCATTTTAGAATGCAAAGAAGTTTGTTTGACAAAATAATGAGTGCTATTTGCAACCATGATCCATACTTTGTGCAAAAAGATGATGCTTTTCATGTTCTAGGTCTTCTTCCTGAGCAAAAAATTATAGTTGCCTTGCGAATACTTGCATATAGAGCATCTGCAGATCAAGTGGATAAGATCACGAGGATGGGAAAAATAATTGTTCCGGAGTCCTTGATGCGGTTTTGCTCTGCAATTCAAGCCTTTTACACCAATGAGTACCTCCGGAAACCCACGCCAGGGGACGTGCGAATGCTTCTGAAGAAGGGTGAGATGTGAGGCTTCCCTGACATGATTAGAAGCATCGACTGCATGCACTGGACTTGGAAAAATTGTCCAAGTGCGTGGTAAGGAGTTTATGGCGACAGAAAAAAGAGCCAAAAGTATCATTTTGGAAGTGATGGCTTCATTTGATACAATTTGACAAGTTTTTTTTTTGGTGTTCCAGGATCTCAGAATGACCAAAATGTCTTTGCCCAATCTCTGGTGTTCGATGAATTGCTGCAAGGAAAATCGCCGAGATGCACATATTGGGTTAATGGTAATAAATACAGGGGACCATAGTACCTTGCAGATGGCATTTACCCAAGGTGGTCAACATTTGTCAAACAGTGCCACATCCATAAAGTGAAAAAGAAAAACACTTCGCAAAATGTCAAGAGGGGTGTAGGAATGATGTTGAATGTTGTTTTGGTATCCTGCAAGCTCGTTGGGCGATTGTCATGGCTGCTGCTAGAATGTTTGATGTCAAGGCTTTTTGATCCATCATAATGACTGTATTATTCTCCACAACATAATTGTTGAAAATAAGTATGATCATGATGCCGTCGATGAATACGAGCCGAATCCGATGAACAACTCAAGAACACGTATCTACTGTGCTCATGACCAGACCAAAGATCCCATGTAACACGAGCTGTTGGAACGGGATGAACGTTACAACGAATTGATCGTTCTGCGGTACACTTCAGTGCAAAAGCCATACTAGCACGTAACCCGCCAGAATGACTTGATTGAGCACCAGTGGGGATTGCAAGAAAGTGAAGATAATTAAAATGAGCTTGTGGTTGAAGAATAAAGTGTATTTTTTTTAGTTTATTTTATTTTATTTTTTAAGTTTATTTGGTGAGGTTATAGAAATTTAATTGGTGTTTTTTATTTTTAAGTTTATTTGGTGAGTTTATGTAATCTTATTTAGTGTCTGTGTGTTTTTATTTTATTTTTTTTTAAAAGTTTATATGGTGAGGTTGTGTAATTTTATTTGTTTTTTTTTAAAAGTTTATTTGGTGAGTTTATGTAATCTTAGTTGGTGTGTTTAAATAAAATACAAAAAATAAATTTGAAATTGCATAAAGTTCTAAAAATAAATAAGAAATTACATAAAGTATTAATAATAAATAAGAAATTACACAAAGTACTAATAATAAATAAGAAATTACATCTATTAATAAAAATAAAGTACTAAAAATAAAGACGAAATTACATAAAAATTACATAAGAAATTATATAAAGTACTACAAATAAATACGAAATTATACAAGGTCTCTGGAGCAAGGATATGTGGTGCTAGGATTTGTGTAGCTAGAACCCCATCGACTTGTTTCCGTATCTCTTGCACGCCTCCTTCGCATGACCTCTCTTTTTTCCGATGTCCAAAAATATTTTGAATTCAGAGACAGTCCTACTAGAGGCTTGTTCATAGTGTCATAATCAGCTTTAGCCATCATTTCTTCTCTAAGCATATCATTTGGTGAGTTTATGTTCGGCCGTGTTTGCTTTTGGCAACCTATGTAGACCCACGCCGTGCATGACAACTTCTGGACTGGTTGCCATAATTTGGTATCTGGGGCAATCTTTGACAATTTGCCAACATTCCCATTTGGTGAATGATTTGTTCTAGTTCTTTGCATTGTAGAATGATTGTGCTTGTAGTGTCTATTAATGTGGGATAAGATAGTATTAAAAATGCAAGTGTAACACAAATAAATAAATTAAAATATTGATGCGGGTGGAATGCATATAAATAAATAAAAATATTGTCACCTAATCCTCTAAACTTGTCTCACTACGCAGATTACCGGAAGCATGAGAGATGACGTTTTTCAACAAGTAAATGATGCGTTGAGTTTTTTCCAACGACCTTGAAGACCTTGACTGCTTCTGGTGTCTTTTCCTTGTACATCGCAAAACGCTTTCGTAATTTTACTCCACATTTCTTGCTTATCCATCTCATTACCCGTAATCGGGTCATGAGTAGTGTGAACCTAACATTCATACAACGTAACATCTTCAATGAGCTTCCACGAAGTCATTTTTTTCTCTCCAAGTGTAGTAAATATTGAAATGTGGTGTAAGGTGGAAGATGAGGGTTAGGTATTTATAAAAAAAAATTCTTCATTTGTTTTTAAAAATTTCATAATTTTTAATAAATTTTAATTTAGTTAATTAATCTAGGCCGTTGGATTTGAGAAAAATATTCAAATCCAACAGCCTATAAGGTGCCACGTGGCCAACGGTCATAATTCTGACCGTTGTGTCTTTTTTTTAAAAATTTTTGGGGAAAAAAACGTGGACCGTTGATCTGTGATCAGACGGTCCAGATCAAAACAGAAATTCAAAATTTTTTTACCGTTGAAAATCCAACAGTCTAGAAAAACTAGCCGTTGGAAATCCAATGGCCCAGCTCGGGCCACGTGGCCTCCTCGTCTAAGGTTTGAGTGTGCCTGCGCATGTAGGCCCTCCGTTTGAAAACTTGTCGGCTACTTGCGCCCACGCGCCTGGCGCAAAAAAAATTTCAACTTCCCTCCGACGCCACGCTGGTGTCAGCATGGCGTTATACGTGCTGGTCTATGTCTCTGTCTATTTTGGGCTGGCCTGAAGACCAACTTGGGCTGGGTACTAGCCAATCTGCTGGGTTGGAGTGGAAAGCCTAGGTGCCGGGCCATTTTTTTGGATGGGTGCCAGCCTATCCCACCCTCGGTGGAACTGTTCTTAGTGAAGCTAAACAAACGGGCCATTCCTGTTGTTGAAACACATAGACAAAAGCGTACACTTGTCTTTGTTTCATCAACATGAGATGCCAAGTATACGTGCCACGTCGTACCTCCAAGAGACGCACCCGGTCACGTGCTCATTGAAAAGCAGTCCTAGTACCCACTGCCCAATCACAGCGGCGCGTCCCAAATATTGCAGAAAACGTGGGTCCCATTTGGGCACTCGCCCATAAACGAAACTTACAAAAGCCCCCTCACACGGACTCTCTCTCTCCTCTCTCTCTCTCTCTCCACGACGTCTTCACACCTCCCACACTCTCTCCTCTTTCCAAACCTCTTTCTTCTCTCTTCGCATTAATTTCCTTCACCAAACTCTAACCCTAACCCTAACCCTAACCCCCCCTCCACCACCAAAAGATTTCAATTCCGTACCCCGACCATGGATTCGCAGCCCAACAACCTCTTTGACACGGCGTCGCAGCCCGACAACGCCAACGACGCCTACACCTTCCTCGAATTCAACACCCAGGGCGAGGACTTTGACTACCCGGAGTTCCGCGACCCGATTCGCTCTCCTGTCGCCTGGCCCACCCCTTCAGATTCTTTATCGGAACCTGCAGACCGTGACCGTAGCGGTGGTGGGGTCGGGTCGGACCACCAGTCCGATGCGTCGCCGGTTTCTGCTGCCCCGGGCAGCGCCACAAAGGCTAGGGTAGGTGGGTCGGGCAGTAACGCCGGCAATAATCAGGTGGTTGACGTCCTAACGGCTGGGATGAGTGTGCTGAACTTTGAGGATACTGGGGATGACGACAATTACGAGTTTGGAAAAGGGGATTTTACAGAACATGCGTGCCGGTACTGCGGCGTGTCGAACCCGGCTTGCGTTGTGAGGTGTAATGTGCCTTCGTGTCGAAAATGGTTCTGTAATTCAAGGGGGAACACGTCCGGCTCTCATATTGTGAATCACCTGGTAAGTCATCCCGTTCGGAGTGTTATTGTTTCTGCTTTTTTATTTATAATTTTGGGTTTTGTGATTATAATTTTTTGGGATGAGTCCAATGGGAATTTGGGTAAGAACTGGAAATTACTAGTCACAAAATGGATGCCACTGGAGGAAATTTAGTAGTTAGAGAATGCAGGGAAATAAGCGTGTTTTGTTTTAAGAGACAAACTCGCTGATACGCTATCACGTGTTGGCATTGGTTATACGAAGATTGAACTAAGTTTTAGGTACATTTAGAGCTGCATTATTATGCCCTCATGATGGCTTGGGTTATTATCCCGGTTTCAAGTTGTTTTTTGTTCTAAATTTTGGGAGATTTTGGTTCAAACATGGTATTGGATTGCAGAGATAGGAGGCAATCTGGGTAAAGAGAAAGTAGATTCTGATGATTTTTCTTTGTCGATTAATCATGGCACCTTATACTCGGACTTTTTTTTTTGTTGAGTTGTAATTTGGTTGATATCCGAGGTAAAGTAGGAGGAGCCGAAATTGAAGGAAAGATGAGAGAAAATCGGTTACGGTGGTTTGGACATGTGCAACGAAGGCCTACTGACGCTCCGGTTAAAAGATGCGACTACGGGACAGAGGTTCAGGGCCGAAGGGGTAGAGGAAGACCTAGGAAGACTTTGGAAGAAACTCTAAGAAAAAACTTAGAGTATTTGGATTTAACGAACGACATGACACAGGACCGAACGCAATGGCGTTCTAGGATTCATATAGCCGACCCCACTTAGTTGGAAAAGGCTTTGTTGTTGTTGTTGTTGTTGTTGTTGTTGTTGTAGTTGTAATTTGGTTGCATGAATGGGTTGACTACTTTTTGGTCTATTGGAGATTCATTTGGTTCGTGTTGATGTTACAGCTAGTTTGGCCTCATATTTTAGAAACCCTATATATATGCGTTGATTTAAATAATTTTTCATAATAACATAAGCAGTAACATGCTCTGATATATCTATGCAAATTTATAGAGATACGTATTTGTTGACACAAAAGTTGGGAAGTCTTCTACTTCCCACACCACTTACTATTAAACTTCCATTAATGGTAGGGCACTTGATCAGCAATTCTGGATCAATACTCCTCGGATTTGTCTGCATGGACATAATTGGACCTTACATACAAATGGAGTTAACGTTACGTCTGTTTAATATGATTTAAGTAACCAGCATTATGCTTCAGATTTTGGTGTTCACAGGACTGAATGATTTAATTTAATGCTGTACATCTTTTATGCCAATCATGCGGCTGTTCTTGAGTTGATTGTACTCTTGTTATTACTTTGTATGATCTATGATAGAGCATTAGAGAATCCTTTATATCCTCTTTCGGTTTATGTTAGCTCTAGTGGGATCATGGATGGATTCCAAATAATTCTTTTAAGTTAAATTACAAGCTAAAGTAAGGAGTCATAGTTTCTATGGTGGAGTTTGATTGATTTGAAGGTTTTAATATCTAGGTGATGCCAGTAAATGTTTCTATAATTGTTGAGGGCTTGTTTGGGATTGCTTTTATAGGAACTAGAAGTGCTTACACTTGAAACATGTTGAAGTTTCTATTAAATATTCAAATGCCTACATTAAAAGCTGCTGAAAAATGCTTCCTGGAGAAGCGTCTGGCAGGTGCTTCTTCAGAAAGCACTTCTATGACCCAGAAGCAATTCTAACAGTTTTTTTTCCAAACGGAATCAGCAAGCACTTTTGGCTGTCAGCAAGGCTTTTAGCCCTTCCAGAAGCAATCCCGAGAGGCTCTAAATTACATGGACTTCAATCTCTTTTCTCTAGTGTAACAGGAACTTACCATAAGCTGCCTCGTTTGATTTCACATCACATTGAGCAGACATAATTTTTTTGTAGGAATTAAACTGCATCTTCCATTCACGTCTTTTAATTTTTCAAATCTTGAAAAATTAATCTTTGTTGATGCTTTGAACAGCCTTTTCACGGGCAAATTTTTAAGGATATGCAACCACAAATAATCTGTGAAATATAATGAAAGCACCAGCTCTTGGAGCCTGATATCATACATAACTTTTTTTTCTTAATAGTATGCTGATTCTTGGGTGGTTGCATATGGTCGGTTCCTAAATGCAAGTTTGAAAGCTGATGTTATTAATATGGGATAGACATTATATTCTGATAACTTTTCCTAATTGGTTTATTATGTTGGGTTTTGTAGGTCCGAGCAAAACACAAGGAAGTTTGTCTTCATAAAGATAGCCCATTGGGAGAAACAATCCTTGAATGCTACAACTGTGGATGTCGTAATGTATTCCTTCTTGGATTTATTTCAGCCAAGACAGAGAGTGTTGTTGTTCTTCTTTGTAGGGAACCCTGCTTAAGTGTTAATGCATTGAAGGATATGAACTGGGATCTGAGCCAGTGGTGTCCCCTGATAGATGATAGGTGTTTCTTGCAGTGGCTTGTTAAGGTTTGGTATTTTGCTATCATCAGGTTCATAGTTATTTTCATTGGAGGCAATTTATGGTTTTCTGTTTAGTAGTTTTAAGATGCTGTGCTTTGCAGGTCCCGTCTGAACAGGAGCAGCTAAGGGCGCGCCAAATCAGTGCTCAACAAATAAATAAAGTAGAAGAACTTTGGAAGTCCAATCCTGATGCTTCCCTTGAAGATCTCGAGAAGCCTGGTGTGGATGATGAACCCCAACCTGTGGCCTTGAAGTATGAAGATGCGTACCAGGTTAATCTGTTTGGAATTCATTGTATATACTTTGAAATGTGACAAGGCTTAGATCGTGTCCATTTTATAACACGAGAAGCCTTTGGAGAATTTGCATCTTCTAAATGGATGTTTTGCTGATAAGCTGATGATTTTCTTGTTTCTGATGCAGTATCAAAATGTGTTTGCACCACTTATTAAACTTGAAGCTGACTATGATAAAGTATGCGGACAAACCTCTGTTTTCCTTTTTCTTTTCAATTCAAAGATTTCTTATGATCCCTGTGGTAGAGAACAAGCTAGTTGTTAAGTTCTTATGATCTTATTTATGTTGTAGATGATGAAAGAATCTCAAAGCAAAGACAATGTCACAATTCGGTGGGATATTGGTCTTAACAAGAAGCGTATTGCTTATTTTGTGTTTCCCAAGGTGATTGTCTGCGAAAATTTGAGTGTTTTTTTTTTTTTTTTGGGTGAATTCTTTTAGTACTATATGCATGTTTTTCATTCTGCTCATATTTATGTGTTATTAACAGTCAGTTTTTTCTTGGGTTGTTGCAGGAAGACAATGAGTTACGTCTTGTACCTGGTGATGAGTTGCGGCTTCGTTATTCTGGAGATGCAGCTCATCCAGCATGGCAGTCCGTGGGACATGTTGTATGCCTCTTTCCTTTCTGAAGCATTAAGAGTATATGTTGTGTATGTGTTGTAGTTTTGTGGAACTTATAGTACTTATCTGCTGTTTCAGATCAAGTTAACTGCACAAGAGGAGGTTGCACTTGAACTTCGTGCCAGTCAGGTAGTTTTAGTATTAGTGCTGCTTATATATTGTTATTTAATTCAGTAAACTTGGTTGTTACTAATGTGTATTCGTGTTATTTGCAGGGAGTTCCAGTTGATGTGAACCATGGCTTCAGTGTTGACTTTGTCTGGAAGAGTACAAGTTTTGATCGGATGCAGGGGGCCATGAAAGCTTTTGCAGTGGACGAGACAAGTGTTAGTGGGTAGGTTTGCAGTGTTTTTTTTCTTCCTTCTCTTTTTTTGACTTTTAAGTTTTAGAAATAACAGTCTTGTTTTAAAAAAAAAATAAATAAAAAATTGATAACTTGCTTATCATTATGCAACTCAGTGTTGATTCTACTTCTATGTTCATAATTCTTGTATTGCTAAATATTGTATGGAGATGACAAGCATAAATTGGTTTTTAGGGCAGATATTACATTGGCTATTTCAGGTTGTATTTTATTCAATGAAAGTATGTTAAAAAGAAAAATAAATAAATCATGTCAGGCTGCAGTGATGTTTTATGTTTTGCATTTAACTTAATTGTTCTTTTATACTATTTGTGCAGATATATTTACCATCATTTGTTAGGCCATGAAGTAGAGGTTCAAATGGTTCGTAATACATTGCCCCGTCGTTTTGGTGCACCTGGTCTTCCGGAGCTCAATGCATCTCAAGTATGATATCTTGATTATAAACTTTTTTGTTATCCTCTAGTTCATGATACATTGCTTTCTTTTCTGGCTTATCCTCTCTTTCTATATACTACTTTTTCACTTTATATACTACTTTTTCACTTCAAATGCATCTCTTTCCCAAGTATTTCATAATAGCATTTTCTCGGACCTTTTGAGGATTCTTTGCTGTAGTTGGTGTTGGTCTAATCTGAGTGTCTTACCACTTTTTTATTGATAGGTTTTTGCTGTAAAGAGTGTCCTTCAGAAGCCTATAAGTTTGATCCAGGGTCCACCTGGCACAGGAAAAACTGTGACTTCTGCAGCAATTGTGTATCACATGGCTAAACAAGGCCAGGGACAGGTAAAATAACACACATTTGTTATTTCCTCTCTCTCTCTCTCTCTCTCTCTCTCTCTCTCTCTCTCTCTCTCTCTCTCTCTCTCTTTTAATCACAATTTCTCTCTTTACCAGGTTTTGGTTTGTGCTCCTAGTAATGTTGCTGTAGACCAACTAGCTGAGAAGATAAGTGCAACTGGGTTGAAGGTAGAGGACCAGTTCTTGGCCGTTGCCTGCAATTATACTGACTCTATAGAATGTCCCCTTTTGTTTTTGCAGCTCTTCTTGAATGAATATTTAAATATCTTTTTAGTAGTGTACGCATTGTTGTGCAGACATAATTGGATTCTGTTTCTCTGATAGTTTTAGATTGGAGAGCTCCTTATTTACCTGGGTTAAATGATGGTTTTGTTGCTTGGCTGTTCAGTAGTTTCCTTTTTTTTTCTGAATTTTAGGTTGCTCCTCTATGATAGATCTGTTGTCCACTGTTCATGTGTTGTTGCTTTTTATACTAAGCAGAAATCTCTATCTATCAAAGAAAAGTAATTACAAACCGCAAGAAATCAGAATATGAGTACCTAAACGTATTTATGTCCATCTTAGTATGACTGTCTCTCAAGTACCACTTGTTCTGCTTTGTAAAGCATAGCAGTGTGTAATCTGATTTTTATTTGTTTAAAACAAGTTGATTTACAGTTGGGTGCTGTTTATGAGCTTCGGAAATAACCTCATTTTGCATGAAGCATTGCAACAGATGTTTTTTTTATTATATGTCTTTGGTAATGATAGGTTTCTTATTAATTTATCTGATTTTTATCTTCCTTTTGGTATTTAAGGTTGTTAGACTTTGTGCAAAATCAAGGGAAGCTGTTAGTTCTCCTGTTGAGCATTTAACCCTTCATTACCAGGTTTGTGTTGACTTGTTGACTTAATTAATAATTTTATTGTCTGGCTTTTCTTTGTTCACTTATTTAAGTGGATGCTTACTGACTCAACTCCGTTAATCTCAGGTTCGTCATCTTGACACGTCAGAAAAGAGTGAACTGTACAAGCTACAACAATTGAAGGATGAGCAAGGTCACTATGCTTTTCTATAAACTTCTATGTATATTGTCCTGACTTGATGCTAATTAGTTCCTGAAATTTTGCAGGAGAATTGTCTAGTAGTGATGAGAAAAAATATAAGGCACTGAAGCGGGCAACCGAGAGGGAGATTTCTCAAAGTGCTGATGTCATTTGTTGCACATGTGTTGGTGCTGGAGATCCACGATTGGCCAATTTTAGGTTCCGTCAGGTTGAAATATGTCTTACATTAACAGTTAGTTACTATCTGTCACAACTTAAAAATAGCTTACACAAATCTATCCTCTGCTTTTAGGTACTTATTGATGAGTCTACTCAGTCTACGGAGCCTGAATGCCTGATTCCTTTGGTTCTTGGGGCAAAGCAGGTACTCTGAGGTCAAATATATAGATGTTGCTAAATTTTGAGTCTGAGGTTGATTTTTAACAAATCGTTGCCTGGAGTCTAATGAGAAATTTCCATATTAGGTTGTTCTTGTTGGAGATCACTGCCAGCTTGGTCCAGTCATTATGTGCAAGAAAGCAGCTCGTGCTGGGCTTGCCCAGTCTCTCTTTGAACGCCTTGTTTTACTTGGTGTGAAACCAATTAGATTGCAGGTAATTGGTCCTGAGTTTACAGTGTCTGTGCATGGTTAGCTGTGCATAGTATCACTACTAGTGTACATGTACTTGCCTTTAAAAAAATATATATTTGTTTATTTACTTTTTTATGTTCGATAGTCAGTGATGAAATCTGAGTTTTGTATACCCATTCATCAATAGATATGATATTGGTCTTTTCTTCTTAATGTTACTGCATGAACATTCAATTCAATATTAAGATGCGTCTATAAAGTGTAGCCTTACTTCACTTTATTGTAAACTTATTGCAATTCTCAATGTATTTGACCTTAACTCATTCTTAGTTGCTTTGGAATTTAGGTACCTGCATTTATTTTTCTCCTTCTTATCCCATATTTTCCTAACTTCTTTGAGCAAATCAACTCCACTGTGACTTAACTTGTTTGGATTAATCTCAACGTTTAACTCGGTTGGATTCTTTCTTATTTTATTTAATTTATTTTCTGTCACCAATCTCGTATCTGATTCAAATGTTAAGTTGCATAGTGTAGCTGTCAGTGCACCCTTAAGAGGCTTATGACACTTTCTGTCTTGTATGTCGTTCGAAGTGAAATTGCTCTTGCATGCATGGTTATGTTGCAAGGCTTATATATTATGTGTGATTTAATTTTAGGTTCAATACCGAATGCATCCAGCCTTGTCAGAATTTCCATCTAATAGCTTCTATGAGGGCACGCTTCAAAATGGAGTGACCATCAATGAAAGGCAATCATCAGGCATTGATTTTCCTTGGCCGGTTCCCAATCGTCCCATGTTCTTTTATGTACAGGTAACAATAAGTGCCAGTCAAGTAGTTTGAGCCAACTAAAATTTTGGGGTGGTGCTATCTGCACACCAATTTTTACCTTCCACATACATCTCTCAATTTTTGGCCGTCGGATCTAATGAATTGAAGAGGAGAGGACAGAAATTAACAGGGGTGTGTGGGAGGGAAAAAGAGGTACATGGATAGCATTGCAAAGAATTAGGCTTTGTCTACTGGATGGTTTTCTGTCTGACTTTTTTAAAATCATATTTTCTCCGAAGACCTGTTCTGGACTCATGCATCTGTGTTATAGATGGGCCAAGAGGAGATAAGTGCTAGTGGAACATCCTATCTGAACAGAACTGAGGCTGCTAATGTTGAAAAGATTGTCACGACATTCTTGAGGAGTGGTGTAGTCCCTAGTCAGGTGAACCTACAACATTCATTTTGAGTTTAGCATTTTATATATGGATTCCATGTTTCATTAATTTAATAAAAATCAACACTTTCTAGATTGGAGTGATCACACCATATGAGGGACAGCGAGCTTATATTGTGAACTATATGTCACGAAATGGTGCTCTCAGACAGCAACTTTATAAGGAAATTGAGGTAATATATCTGACTCATCACATGTAGAAGCCTTTGCTCGTGACCTATTTTGACTACATTGCTTCATTATTGTTATTACAGGTTGCAAGTGTAGATTCATTTCAGGGAAGGGAAAAGGATTATATCATCCTTTCGTGTGTGAGGAGTAATGAGCATCAGGTGAGTTCATAAAACCACTTATGTGGGATGTACTTTGTCCCTTTCGGTTGTCCCAAAGATGCATCTTTCTTTTTCTTTTTTTCGAATTGTTTTGTTGCTGTTTTCCTATTATTCACGTTATACATGTTGGGTTTTCAGTGCACTACTTTTTGGTTCATCTCACAGAAAATTACATACTTTCTTTTGTGCTTATTATTATTATTTTTTTTGGGGGGGAGGAGAGAGATGATGTTGCTGATAATTGAGTAGTCATGATTAAGCAGAATGGCATTGAAGGCTGTCTTCAGAGTTGTTTCATTGTCAATGAGTTCCAGATTTTGGTTCTAAGATAATTTAGAATGACTGTAGATAAAAAAAAAATTCAGAAGAGCTGTCTTCATTTGAAGAATTATATTTATGGTAGTTTGATTCCTGGCTAATACATTCCTTTTTCAGGGCATCGGATTCCTTAATGATCCTCGCAGGCTCAATGTTGCTCTAACACGTGCTCGATATGGTATTGTCATTCTTGGAAACCCTAAAGTTCTTAGTAAACAGCCACTGTGGAATAGCTTGTTGACACATTACAAGGTATTAACGGTTCTCTGTAATTTTGTTATTGGTGGTTTATGTTGACCTGTTCCTCTTGTTTTTTATTCCAGTTAATAGAAAAAGAGTTAAGGCTTTCTCAAGTATTCTTCTGGTTTAACTTAACAATTTTTCTGTTTCATATGTATTTTTTCGTTCTTATCTTGTTTTTCTCAAGACCTTTTAGGTCCTCTGGTTCATGGTGTTTGTAGTGTTTCATTTATTGATAAAGTTATGTGTACTATAAAAAAAGGAAATAAAAAAAAACCATTTCCAAAATATGGAAGTCATCTTGGGAATGATTGGTGGCAGCTGGCTAATACTTGTACGGCTGGCAGCATATATGTTACTGCTAATTGATGATGTGCTGCAAATTTTGTTTATGTCTTCCTCTTGTTTATTTTATTTACCTTTTCTTCTCTCTTTGATTGTCATGTGCTGGTTAAAAATGATTGTGCTGTCTGGGTTGATAACTTGATATTCAGACAGTAGTGTTGCTATTACTGACATTTTATACATCATTAGGAACACGAGTGCTTGGTTGAGGGGCCTCTAAATAACCTGAAGCAGAGTATGGTGCAATTTCCGAAGCCTAAAAAGGTTTGTCACTAGCGGAGAAGGCAAAAGTTAATTTTTCATGCTTTTCTTTTCATTTACACATTTTTAATTTGTGGTGGGATTTGGATCTTAATTATGAAATCACCAATTTATGATGGATGTCAAATTATGTTGTGTTTGTTCTACTGTTGACACAGATCTACAATGATCGGCGCCTATTCTTTGGAGGTGGTCCTGGAGTTATCCCCAATGACAGTTTTGGGTCTGTTGCCTCAGCTGGCCAAAATGCGGACAGAAGAAGTAATCGTGGGAGGGGTATGTTAGTGCTAGTATCTTTCCCTTTTTACCTTCTCTCTCCAGGAATTGTAGGATGAAGTGCATTGTTTGTTTTCTCCACACTTTCCATTTTACTCTGATGGTGTTCTTTTCTTGTTGTCTTTGTTTTGATACTTCTTTTTCGTTTCCTATTAGTAGGGATGAAAAAGGGAAGAAATTTAAATGAAAAATTGAAGCCAACGCTTTTAACGTAATGGTTATTGATATGTTAGTGTATAAACTTTGGGTTTAATATGGTGAGTAATCCAAATAAACGGTTTCACGTGTGTTGGAAGGTTAAATTTTTTTTCCTCTTTAGAAGTTAAAAATTACTAATCCCACATGGACAAGGAAAATAGACTAAAATAATTAACCCTTAAATTCCACGTTTTAAATCCAATAACAAGTAGAAAATCTTAATTGTAACCATCTCCTATGTCTACAATAATGATGCGTCTTTCATCCTTATAAATTGTTTATGTCAAATGCAGGTTCTTACCTACCTCTTGGCCCACCCAATGGTACCCATAAGCCTGGTGTACATCCGGCTGGATATCCAATGCCTCGGGCACCTCTTTCACCATTCCATGGAGGACCCCTTTCTCAACCGTATGCTATTCCAACTCGTGGAGCTGTGCATGGACCAGTTGGAGCTGTTCCTCATGTCCCTCAACCTGGAAGTCGTGGTTTTGGGGCAGGACGTGGAAATGCTGGTGCTCCAATTGGCAGTCATCTTCCGCACCAGCAAGGCACACAACAGAATGTTGGGAATATGGGGTCTACCTTCAACTTTCCTGCTCTTGAAAATCCAAATAGCCAACCATCTGTTGGTGGCCCCTTATCTCAACCTGGATTTGTCAATAATGTTTGTACTGGCCCCCTTTTATTTATTTTTTTATTTTATTTTTATATCAAATACCAATTCTCCTAGTTCTTGTTCCTTGATCCACCTGATGCATGTGCTCGTCTTGTTGTATGCAACAGATGCCAGTTCAAGGGCCAAGCCAAGCATTTCGTGATGGATTTTCCATGGGGGGCATGTCTCAGGTTCTTCTCGTACTAAACGTGATATTTTTAGTAACTTGTGACGTTGATATTCATCTTTTAATTTCATCTTTGATTGCATGTTGCCAGGAATTTTTGGGTGACGACTTTAAAAGTCAGGGATCACATGTTCCTTATAATGTTGCTGACTTCTCCACTCAGGTATGAAGTTGCGGTGCTTTTTTCTTTTGTCGTTTTTTCAGTGTATGCTGGGCCATGGGCCATACATTATTTGTTTGCTTCAGCAGTGTACTTCTGGATTTAGTTTTTGGGTTAAGTATATTTTTGTTCACTGTGTTTTGACTCAAAATCACTTTTGGTCCTGTGGTTTTATTTGTATCAATAGTCACTGTAATTTTTGTTAGCAATTTATCACAATCAAAAGTTGAATAAACCGGAAAAGAGTGTCTTTCTATAAAATAAACCCGAAGGGTGCAGGTAGTTTTAGAAAGCCGATAATGCGGTCTTTCAATCCCTTGGCAACATTTTCTTGAAAACAGATAATCACCTCACTTCCAAAATTGTTTTTAAAAAACCAAACACTGACTGAAAATGAAATCGAGGCAAAATAGTGTGACCAAATATGCATTTTTTGGCCTTTATGTGTTGGGCTATGCCTTAGTTGTTTGTTGAAGGACGTTAGACAATGTTTTTCATTTAAATACCTTTTTTGTTTTCATCTTCGATGAATTATTTTCCCTTGGAAGAAGTGATTCTACATCATGCTAATAAAAAATTGAAAAGAAAAGGTTATTCATAGAAAGAGAATTTCCCTTACCCTTTTTGTGTCCACGCTATTTTCCTTCCAAATGTACTTGCAATTACTGAATTAGTCATGAACTTACATTATGCTAGCTTGGTCAACAGGCTTCTCAAAGTGGATATGCTGTTGATTATGTTACTCAAGGAGCACAAGGTGGGTTTCCGGGGAACTTTCTGAACCAGAACTCTCAAGCTGGTTATTCTCGATTTGGTACTGGGAATGACTTCATGTCTCAGGTTTGCTAGTTTCCCTTTCTTTTCGTTACATTTTTACTGTGCTTTGGGCAATTCTCAACAGCTTTCTTACAGGACTACATGCCTCATGGATCACAAGGCCTATTTACTCAGGTGGGCTTTAATGACCCATCACAGGATGAAGGATCACAGAACCACTATGGAGTTGCAAATGCCAATCAACTCCAGTCCCAGGTTTCATTTCATACAAATGCTATTTAATAGATTACTACGGGAAAATAATAAAATGGGATGTAGAGACATTTGGCTCCGTAATTAGCGAGTCCTTTCACATTGTTCTTCAACAGCGTTTAGTGGGTTGGGCATATGACCAACATGCTTACTGCATTCTTCCTCTATTCTTTTTCAAGTCATAATTTGGCTTGGTGGTGGCTGTCCTCGCCAGTGCTAATAGCTGATATGTTCAAACATATTTTCAGGGCTTTATGAACTCGCTGTACTCTCAGCCTTTTGCCCATTACAACACACAGCCAATGAACTTGCAGGCCCCACCACAACAGCAGCCGCCGCAGCCTCAGCCTCAGCCTCAGCAGGGTCAGACCTCCCAAAATCAGAAAATCCACTACAACGGTTAAGAGACAGTAGGGAATAATGGCTGTGATGGGTTATAGTCTTTTGCATTCAGCAACTCGGTTTGTGCTCTCTTGTGTGCCCAAATACAACTACCCTAAATTGCACAAGATTTGTCAGTTGCGATCAGTGTGGTTATCTCCAGAACCCCTAGTTGATATGTTGTGGGTTTTGGGAATACTATCAAATAGAGTGGGCAAATGAGCATATATGGGGTCTGAGCAAACAAGAGCGACACATCGGGTGCTGAGAAAGAAAAGGATAACCCCGATATTACCTGCTTGAAGATTTGTATTGTTCCGAAGAAAGGTAAGAAAAAGATGGTTAAGTGAAATGAGAGCATTACATGGCATGGTTTTTGGCGAAAGGGTTCCGGCACTGGAAGACCGGGGTGCGCTATATATATATATATATATATGCGCGACTGACAGGGAAATGACCCAATTTATTCATCTACAGAAGCCGTTCTACAACAAATTTTGTACAGCATGCTCGGGGAAAGTCGCCTAACCCTTTCGGCTCCAGACATGTAATTGTACTCTACATTATAATATCGCATAGACGACGATGATGAAATCCTTAGCAAGTATTTATTCAGTGCTTGTGCTGCTCCGCGTAGAACCCTTACCCCGGTCAGGTGGTATATAAAAAGCTTGATGATGATTGGTTTGTTTGTGTAATCTGCTTTCGTTTAAATGCTGCGTAATTGACTCGAGCAGTATGTCCTCTCGGTTTCCTGATCTTTTCTTTTGGCGATAAGTTTTTAGAAAGAGGAAGCCACTTAGTATCAAGGTTAAGTGATATTTCTCCACTGGTAAGTGAGAGGTTTACATTCGATTTTTGCTAAAGATGAATTTGAATTATATTATTGCTAGTCCATTATAAGAGTTTACTCACTCGCCCACCTTTTATACGTGGATGATATTGTTTTTTTTTTTTTTGGGTCAAATGATTGATTTTGTTATGTTAAATGTTAGATTAGCCACTTACAGAATTTGAACTCATTCTGTCATGTAAGAGTTCAATACATCATCACTACTGTAGTAAATAACTATTCGCAAATAATATCGTTTGTTCAAAAGAGAGAGTTTGAAGAAAATAAAGAAACTAGCCCTCGACAATGAAAGTTCTTTGGTTATCTTCATGTGGTGGTATGACTTGGAAAATGGCAAAACAATCCGAGCCCTCCTCCATTTCCTCCACCATTTGACTCGGTAACTCAACGAGTCCAAAACCTTCATGTACCAACTCGCTTAAGCACTCGGCGGTCCATGTCCTGACCTCCGTTGACGCCCAAACCGTAGTACCTCTGCCGCACACGCTCTTCAACGTCTTGGCCAACCCCCCCATTTCCTCTTGGTTATAGAACACGTCAGACATCAAAATTAGGTCGAACTCGCTGATTTGACTCGGTGACTCGTCCGATCCCCACATGAGTTCCCTTACCTCGACTCGGTCCCCGAGTCCGTTGGCCTCCACATTCCTCAACAGCCCCGGAAGGAGTGGCCTCATATCCGTGAGAACGACTCGGCTCGCTCCAAGCCGAGCCGCTGTCAGGCCGGGAAGTCCTGCCCCAGCACCGAGCTCGAGGACGGACTTATCTTGGAAGTGAAAGTGGACTGCGCCTTGAGTGGCCATCCAGTTGGATAGGACAAGGGCCGAGTCCCAAACGCATGAGCCGGTGAGAGCTCGACCCGTTGTTGAGTCACTGACGTCGTCTGGCTCGTGGATAACTAGGGTTTGCTCTGCAACCTGGATTTGTCTCGTGCCCATATTCTGTCAGCTCTCTTCCTTAATTCACTTGGTAGGTAGTGTTTAGGGTTTTCTTTGTTCTCGTTACTTTCTTTTGACACACACAATTTTCTTTCAAGTGGAAGAACTTGGTAGCAGTTTAAAGTAGGAACAAAGCTGGTGCATGAGAAGTTGTGCTGGCTGTTGAGGTGTCGGAATATTGGCATCAGAATTTGCGCTAAAGCGGTGACTTGAGAAGAAAGCAAGAAAAAGGTTTAGAAAGTTGGATGAGCGTCAACCGAGCTCGGGGGTGTAAATGCTCTTAACCACTTGAACGAGCTCAAACATGAATACCAATGGTACATGATCTATGCACACTATTTTTCTTCTTCTATACACTGTTATTTTATTTTATTTTCTAGCCACTAGATTAACCAAATCAAAAGAGAATCTAGGGCTAAATAAAGAGGAGAAGGTGAAAAATGGTGTACGAAAATCACTCCCCAAAACGAATGGATTGCTGGGATTTGTAAGCAACAATACACAATTTGTAATCAACGAAATTGAATCATCCCTTAGGCTGCTGCGATGCCATTGACTTAATGCTTTTGGTCTTCAAGAAAAGTCGAGACAACTAAGTGAACATAATAACTGAGGTTTATCAAAACTCATCAGTAATCAATCCAGTACAACCAGCTTCCGATACCCTTCCCCACAGATGGCTGCTTCCATGCCAATGTCGGGGCAAATTTCTCCATCATATTATTCAAGAACAACCTGAGCAGATCGTCGGAGAAGCCATTTAATATGGTCACCCCCGGATACGTACAATGCTCCATCCACCTCCTCGGCTCGCCATACTGCATTATCCAATACACTATTTGTGGCACCGAATTTTCATACCCCTTCTCCTTAAACTTGCTCTGTATGGCCGGATAAGCCTTGTCCCACCTTCTGGCTGTAGCTTCGTCAAAGTGTTCAATCCCAGTGAACACAAACACCTTCTTGATCATTTGCTCCGGCTTCAAATTAGCATTCACAGCCTCCTGGAGAATCAAATCAAACACCTGCTGAAAATCAATCTTGTCGTCTTGGAAGTACTCCATCCTCCTCACAAACTCACACTTGTAACTAAGTTGATCGCCTTGCATCAAACGTAGCTGAGGCGACTTACTGAAATTGATTGCCTTTCCTTTCCATGGCTCTTCATTCAGCTCAGAGCCTCAGACAACAAGAGTGTCCAAGCAACCACCGTGTCCATTCAGAGGAAACGAAGGTGAGACCAGACGGAGAAAAGAAGTGATTGGCAAGAGACAAAGGCAAAGCAAATGGTAAGGCGATGAAAACCAGCCGAATTGTATAGATGAATGAATGATGACAGATGCATGGCCAATATGGGCAAAACCGATTATTTACTGTGGAATAGAGGAAACAACACGACAAGCATAGAAGAAATACTAAATTTACATACATGTGAAATGTAACAAGGAAATTATTGACCTTTTATACCTTTTGTTATAAAATTTCAAAATACCTTTTGTCCTGCAACACCATCCATGAAATTACCTTTGATCTCATATAAATCCATGTAGTTTTCAGATAAAAAGTCTTGACATAGAACAAAATATGTCTACTTATAAAAAATAAAAATAAGAGGTCCACAATTATACGTGACTAAAATTATCTCTCTTCTTGTAAAAGTTGAATAACTAAATAAACAAATTTGGGAAAGAAAATTGGAGACACCACCTCATCAAAGAGAACCATATATGAATTTAAGTCATGGTACAATGGGCGGCCTTCACTACTGCAATAATACAATGCTTCAGCAATATTCAGAGCAACTCTTAGTCGCAAAGCCCACTCAATGGTCTGATTCTCCCCTGTCAAGAAAGTGTGAGATGAATTTATACATAAAGCACTTTGAATAGCTATAGGCAATACATTTTAGTGGTCACTTGTCAAGAATATGAAAATGGGAAAAAGAAAATAGGAGTCACAAATTGAAACGAAAATAGCACATTTGTAGATAATAAATCAACTTTGTGAAAGTGGTTTGAGATGACAATATTATGCTCAAGTAGATACGTTTCAATTGCATGATTTTTCACATTACAAATAGACAGTGGATGCAACCATTTTATTTTCGTATTCGTTGAAATGCAGTGCAACTTTCAAATAAAGAGTGTTCCTCCTCATATTTCAAGCAATGTGTCAAACATGTTCTCATGTCTTATGCAAAAAAGAAAAGCCAAAAATTGTATAAAACACAATTCATTGAATAACTGAATATAGGAGGCGGACAAATACAGTTGAAGAGATGTTTGGCAAGGGTATCATGATGCACGTACTCCGCCACCAGCAGCTTTTAGTTGCCATCGCAGCAATACCCAATCATGAAGAAATACCTCTTCCCTTTGCAAAGACTGCACAAAGAAATTAAAACTCCTTTACACTTTTCCAAAAATCAAAAACAGGAACTTCAACAAATACATTTGAAATTTGCCTCTTCGCTAACATGTAGAAAATAAAATTAACATCGACAAACTATGTAAAACCTCATTGAGTAAAAAAATGCATCTCATACCTTAATCATTTTATATACACCAATGGATTGAGCATGCATAATGTAACATCCCACATTGACCAACAGAGAGGGGGTGATGTGCCTTATATGTAAATGCTCCCTTCCATCTAGCACAAGGCCTTTGGGAGCTCACTGGCTTCGTAGTTCATCGGAACTCCGAAGTTAAACAAGTTCGAGCGAGAGCAATCCTAGGATGGGTGACCCACATGAAGTTCTCGTGTGAGTTCCCATAAACAAAACCGTGAGGACGTGGCTAGGGCCCAAAACTAACAATATCGTGCTACGACAGAGCTGAGCCTGGGTTGTGACAGAATGGTATCAAAGCCATTTTGCTGTGTGGTGCGAGTGCGCCAATGAGGACGTCGGGCCCCCTAAGAGGGGTGGATTGTAACATCCCACGTCGACCAACAGAGAGGGGGTGATGTGCCTTATATGTATATGCTCCCCTCCATCTAGCATGAGGCCCGCTTCGGAGTTCATCGGAACTCCGAAATTAAGCAAGTTCGGGCGAGAGCAATCCCATAATGGGTGATCCCACTCACGTTTTTTGTTTTGCGCCCCTCCAGGTTCTGGCTAGAAGTTTGTGTTAGTGGCTCACGAGGACTCTACAGCAGTTCTGACAGTCTTCAAATAAATGTAGGACCTTTCTTTCATGTTCTGTGTAATTAATACTTAGCTTGTTGGACTGCACTTAGGTTACCTATGCTATGAGTACTTATATCACTACTTTAAACACCTCTGCACACTTTTATAACTATCTTAGTGTAAATTAGTTAGTTTTGATTTTTAATTACTCACACTTTTATATAACTATCACTTCCGCACTACGCACATGACTACGTCACCCTCACGTGACGACCAGCATGCCTTGATTCCGGTTAAGGTGTGTCACGTAACCTAGTAGCTTCTACATATGACCGCTCCAGGTTCCAGAATAAGCAGAAGCCTCCTGTCAAAAAATACCAATTTAAGTTTAGATACTTCAATATTCAGTATACATAATTTGGAAATAGAAAAAACATAACATAATCATACTTGGAGAGTGATGGCAAAGGTATTTCATCAGCCAGAAAAACCTTGTAAAGAACAAAAATTCCACAAAATCAGTATATTAGCACTCCCTGTAAAACCCTAAAATCAAAAATTAGAAAAATCAAATTTGATAACATTGTGCTGTAAGAAACTAATAGGAGCATATTTATGTGACTTAGTTAGCTTGTTTCCTTGCATTTATTTAGTTAGTTTCTGTTTATTAGAGTGTTTTAAGTTATTTTCGTGTGTTTATAGGTCCAAATGGAAAAGTTGGCAAGAAAGTGCAATTTGGAGCATTTTAGAGCAGTTTTGGGCTTGGAAATGATAACACATGCATGGAGCAAGGTGGATGAACGTTTTTGAAGTTAAGGAGACTAGGAATATGCTAACGATATCTGAAGAAATTAATTGAAGATTTGGAAGATATGGAATCAGCTAAAGAGAAGGAAATCTTGACCAAATCCTGACTAAATCTTGACCAAATCTTATATTTTCCTAATTATATTCTACCTTAATTCCAGCTGCAAGGGGGGATTATTTTCAGATTAGGACACTTAAAAACTTGGTTATAGAAGCCCTAACCTTTCCTAAATCCTTGCCGCACCCTACTTACCACATTTCCCCTTTTCTTCAAATCTACCAAGTATCCCTTTCCTGATTCTCTTTGATTTATGATCTTTAGTTACCCTTTTTCATTTTGGGATTAAATAGCTAAGTTTAATTCATTTCCTAAAACCTTGTGCCGTGTCCCCTACCTTATAAATAAACCTTTGCCGCACCACTCCATATTCTACACACCCTAAAATTAGAAAACACCTTTTGTGCCGCATGTTTGTAAGGAAGGAGGGGAGCTTGGAGCTATGCTAGTCATTCAAGACTTTGGATTGCTAGAGCGTTCTAGGTATATTCTACTTTTTGTTTTCAATGTTTAAATTCAATTGTCTTTATTTAATTGCAATCGTGAGGAACTAAATTTGTTTTAGCTAGAGGTGGATTCAAAGCCATGAACATATATGTGATATGAATTGATTTCCTCCAACTATTGTTTCATAAATCGTGAATGCAATTTACTTAACTGTTTAATTGAAAACTTATTCTTGTATGTTGATCAAGGGTGCACACTTGATGTCATCGATATTTCCATCGAAATTTCCGTGTTTTTTAAATTTCTATATTTAAAAAGACACCAAGGGGATTCGAACCCCTCCCATTTTACTCCTTCAACACCTTGACCACCATATCACTTATGTTTTTGTAAAAATATGCTAAAATATTTACATATTTTCTACACTCACAATGTTTGCCAGCTCGCTACATAATCAACTTAAATCAGTTAAATCCATCATGCAATGTATTTCCTTCCAATTTTTTGTGATAAACTAATAGATAATTGACTAAATAAACATCCTGCAAAGTTTTAATAAAAATTTCTAAGTTTTTCTTACAATTTCCGTGGTTTTCATTCAATTTTTATCGATATCGATAATATCCCGATATTTCCATCGAAATTTCCGTGTTTTTGGACTACTGATATTTCCGATATCATCGATATTTAATACCTTGGTTTAAATGCATGAATTTGATGCTAGAATATAAGTGAGTTTCACCTAATCGTTATGAACTTATATTCACTAGTAGTGGAGGTTGCTAGTCATGATAACGTTAATAAATTCCTGGCAGGAGTATCATGCAGTTCATAATTACGAATGTCATGTCAATGCTTATGATTTTCATAGAACTTAATGATCTTTGATATGTATCTCTATCATGTTGTTCATATAGGGAACTTGATAAGAATAATTTGGGTTGCATCGCTGAGTCCAATTCAATGAATTTAGGAAAATCTGATGGTTAATTAGTGTTGTTCACGGTTAACTTGGGGCATTGTCATTCATGGTTTATAGGAATCATAACTGGAAATCGATTTGTGTTGCATATGTGTGGAGAAGAACCCTTTAGCTAACCTTTTATCCATTGAATCACCCTAATTTTGTACCCTTTGTTTAATTCTGCAAGTTACTTACTTTTAGTTTTAAATTTCGTCCAAAACAAACCCCCCCATCATTGAGTTGTGTTAGTTTAGTTAGAATTCGTTCAAACTTGTTCCTAGTGAGTCTTTTGAGTCAATTTACTTCAATTTTCGTTCAAATCATCCTTTAGTTTCTATTTTGAGTCAATTTAACCTAGTTTATGTGTTTTGAGTTATTAGAGTCTAGTTTTCTGTTTTTGAGTCTAGTTTAGTGTTTTAGAGTTTAATTTGTGTAGATTAGCATCCCTCCTAATCCCCGCCCTAGAATGATCCCTACTTACATATACTACGACTATCAAAAAGAGGGTTTAAATTTGTGTGTTATTTTATATCACATTAGAAACCCCCAAATTTCCAGATGAAGAAAAACCAATACAACCCCTGCAAAAAAATAATCAGAAGATGAAAAATCAAATTAGAAATTCTCAAATCTAGAAGTTGAAATTGAAAATTTCGAGAAGCTACCTCTTGTGAGTAGAGGAAGAGATTGATACCTTAACCGACGTTGGAGGTGGTTGAAGTTGACCAAATAGAGAAAAAGGTCGAAATCGATCGATTATTTAGGAGATGGACACCTTGAAGGCAAAAGGGGACCGATAGTGAATGGCACACAAGCGTTTCTGCAAAAGCTGAAGATAATTATGGGATTGAAAGGGTTCTTTCGATTTGGATGAATTAGTGGAGGCGGTGTTTTTGGCCAAAGAACCAATGACCTGTCTAGAACCATATTTAAGCTTTGGTCTCCGACCTTTCAATGGAGAATGAGAGTCAGAGGAAGAGTGACAGATGAGGAGCTGAGAGGAGAGAAGATCGCAGAGAAAAATGGAAACGAAGGGAAAAGTTGGGAAGAAAGTCTGAGCGGAGCCTTCGACGATGATCGACATGTGGCCAAGAAAGAAAGAAGCAGAAATCGAAAGAAAGATCCAGAAAAGGGAACAAAAACAAAGGGTTAAACGATGAGTGACGCGTGGTAAAGATGGCGAAACTGAAATTTTGTTGTACCAAGTAAACAACAAAATGTGGGAGTGAGAAGAAACAACGGGCATTTCCGCCATTTTAGTATATAGATAATATGGGTATTTATCAAATATAGCCAAATATTAGCTCCTAATTTTAAAAAATGTCAGTTTTTAAAAAAACTTTCAAATATGTCCAAAATATCATTTAAATATACACAAATACCCTTAAGCTTTAAACCTAATAAATTAAAAAACTAAAACCCTATTAGATGAAGAGTTCTCACGATTAAACCTAAAAAACGGTGGAGACCTAGTAAAAGCATCGACTGTTGGTGGAGACTTGTGCACCCCTAAACGAAGGTGAGTGTAGATGGTTAATTTTTTTGCATTTCTTCTCGTCTACATTTTCTCTTTGCTTTTGTAATTTCTTCCTTCAATTGAATATTTATGGACTAATGAACTTTCAATTTTTGTAACGTTATTTATCTCAATTTCCCTTTAGATTATATGTGCTTCGTATTTAATTTCCACACATTTGCATTATTAAGGGTGTTGTTCTTGTCCATATTCTATTTTGAAAGTTATCATTGACTGTGGTAGTGAATTGAGAGATCTGTTGTGTTCTTAGAAAGTGCAAAAAACATATTTTTAATGTTTACGGAATATAAATTCTTCTGATACATATTAGAAAAATTATATTTCTTTTGTCAAGAGAAGATTGACAAACCTAATACCATTTGCTGATCTATTAGAGGAAAGCTAATTGAAATTCATTTAGTGCATATTAGAAAAATTAGGGTTTACCGATATAGAAAATTTTCTTTCTTTGTGTTTTTATTCTTCTTATTTTGGTCTACAAATTGTCAATTAATTGTACTAATAAAAAAATGAGAAAAATATTAGGGAAAGCACCACTTGATTATCGCACAAGAATCTTTTAATCAACAACTAGTTATTTGTATGAATTAAGGGTATATGTGTCTATTTAAGGAAGATGTTTATTATCGAACAAGAATCTTTTATCTCTTACCTTCCAAAGGAGGGCATTTAAGCTTTTGGTTGTTTAAATACCAAAGGAGGGTATTTGAGTCTATTTAAGTGGGATTTCTGTTATTTTTTAAAGAAGTTATAAAAAGTAACATTCATGAAATTAGGTGTTAAATTTTGGTTATTATTGATAAAAACTCATAGGGTATATTATAAAATATAAGTATATGTTGCTAATTTTGAAACATATTTATAAATATTTATTTGTTTGGTGGGAAAGTGGGGCCTTACAAGAGAAAAGAAAGAGATAGTAAAAGCAAAACTATATGGATGAAGAAATGGTGGGGTCTTGAGATGAAAAGAATTGAATATAAAAACAATAAAGAAAGTTAGCATAAGAAATAAGTTTTGGCTAAAAAACGACAACATCATAGCGTTATATTAATCAAACAAAGAACTTAAACATCTTATTCTCCACGAGTTTCTGCCGTCTCCTTGGCATTTAAAAGATTTTCAAATTTCGGCGAAGTCCTACACATGGCCTCGCCCAGCCCCATCCATCCCGCCTTGTCCCGTCTAGACCCGCCTAGACCCGCCTAGTCTCACCTAGCCCCGCCTAGTCTCACCTAGCCTCGCCTAATCCTGCCCAGCTGCCTAATAGGCTTCCGATTTCGTAAACGATTGTGACTAATTGCGGCAGTCGCTTTCTGCTTGACGTCTAGGCCCCATTTAGACTACTTTTTCGAACACTGAATAAGCAATATCATAAATAAAAGTTTAAGATGAACTAAAATATTTCTTTAAATTTGTTTGGTGCATGCTTTAGTTTTTAGAGTTTATGTTATGCTTTTAAGCATCCGGGTACATATGTGCTAGAAATTAAATACTTGGCGCCCAATGAATCCTATTTAGGAAATACAATATCCATTAAGGATAAATAAGTCAATACCTCTATTAAGTAATAACCTTTCTAAAGTAGTAACATTAGGTTGAACCCAGATTTATGACTTTATAAAGGTTTTACTGTACCAAATTTTGCCCTCCTTAATTAGGATTTCAAACATTATCATTTATTTAGTTAGGAACAAAATAGTAAATTCCAATAATTTGAATACAACACTTAATTTATTCGTAAATATGGATGTGGAAACACTACATCACCTCCCATAATTTGTCATGCTAACCCTAACCCAAAACAGTAAAATCTCTCTTATTGTAGTTTCTATAAAGGAATAACCTTCTTAAAGTCATAAAAATTTCGGCCTCAACTTGGAACAAGTTATGTATAGGAATAAACTCCACTTTATAATAGGTTATAATTTTTCTTAGTTCCATATCAAGGAAACACGCATCTACACTGTAACGACCCGTCCCTAAAAATTATGGTTTTTATAATTTTAAAATGTGAACTTACGAAAATGCCCTTCGAGGCAAAGACAATGACCTTTGTCGACCGCCTTGTCATGTCACATAAGACTTGTTTTCTTGGCGTATCCTTGTAGTACTCGTTGTTATGGACGCGTGGGCGCAGACGAAACGTAATTTGGAGTTATAATGAAGAAGTTGTTAACGTTTTAAGTTGAGGAAATTTTAGTAAATTGGTTATTTTCTAGAAAACCCCAGATTTTTGGAGCAAAATCTGGAAGGCCACATGTATGGCCCAGATTAAAAGAAAGAGAAATGGGCGATAGAGATTAGAAATGAAGGAGAGAAATGAGGGAGTGTGTGACTAATTGGAAAACGAGAGGAATAAGAAGCCCAATCAGAAAGAGAAGAAATGAGAGGAATGGAGAGAAACGAAAAGTATGGAATCAACCTTTGACCCGTTTTCCTTTTCCCGACCCGACTAGGTTCCGCCATCTTTTCCAGCGATTTTCATCGATTTTTCCGTCAAATTGTCGCCACTCACCACCTGAGAAACCTTCCATGACCTCCCATCTTCCATTTTCAATCAAATTTCATTAAATTTAGCCTTGATTTCGGGAAGAATGGAACCTGTGGGTTCCGGGGGTGCGCGGCGGAAATTCAATGATCGTAAAGCTCACTCCATCAACCAGCACCACCAATGGACTATCATTAACCCCATGCCCAGTCAATTGTTAGGATGTCGGGGTTCGATTTGGCAACGATACGAAGAGCACCCATATTAGGGTTTTGACTTATTTTAGCAAAATTGGAGCTTTTCCCGGCCAAATTGGCCTTGGTCACAGGTATGAAAATTACTCTACTCATTGAGATCTTCATTTCTATAAAATTTGAGAATTTTTTGAGATAGTTGATTTTCCGGCGAGTAGGGGCGGCCGACAGCCACCCACGGCGGCGCATGAATAGAGAGTCGTTAATGCTATTTTTAGGTTAAGTTAGATGCCTTGAGTTCAGTTCTGATGATTGAATGACGTAGGTTGATCATTAGAATCTAAATTATCTACGATACGTTAATATGTCATTATATGAATCGACGATCCGACCGTTGGATCGTCATCAAACTTTAATAGGTTATTATTACGGATCTTCCCGAATTGAATTTGTAAGTTTGTAAAATAAAATGTTAACCGACATTTGGTTTTGACAATTGGCGGAGATTCGACTGTTGGATCGTTCTGAAACTTTGGCATGTTATTCTAGAAGCATAATTTGGATCTTTGGAAGTTACAGGTCTAAAATATGACATACGGATCTTCCAAAGTGAATTACGTAGGGATATGTTATAAGTAAATTATGTATTCTATTGATACGAATTCTGAGATGTGGTTTGATAATTGTTCTAGGCCCTGATCATTCGTGACCCCTCGATGTTGTGCTAGGGATTTGTAGCGCGAACTCCAGGTGAGTGGGCTTTTGTTTTCTATATATATATATACACGTATATATATGCTTTACGTTCTTTCCCGAAACTGTTTTAAATGAAAGGTGATTTAAATGCCATGTCAATTGCATCGCATTTTAGAATAAGCATTAGTATAGATATACATATTGTTGCTCGACACTATGGACGGCCATGTAAACTCCAGGTGAGTATATCATGATGTTAGTGGTTATGGTGAGTATGATTTGATAGATACATATATTGCTCAGTATCCTACACCCGGCTCTTTCCGTGGCCAGGGTCTAGCCTTCACGTGATCGTTCACCTTCTGCACACTCACCTTAAATCCAAGGTAGGTGCCATCTTGTCGTACATACCACATTAGGTGGTTCCAACTCGTAGGTGACTTGCGATACTTCACACAACCTTCACGTGATCGTAGCACTTGAGCATATTTATATACACTCAGCCTATTGTACAGACCACATTAGGTGGTTCTGACTCGTGTGCAGGAGTTGGTAGATGAGTTATAGATTTAGCCATACAGGTCACGTTAGGTGACTTGGGCTAACATATCAGTTGCATTGCTTTATTCTCATCTGGTCTACATTTTATATTTGCTGAGACATGACATGGCATACACCTGGGTTACATTGTTTCGAACATGATTTTCATATATGTACGTAGTATTATTTTCTGGGAAATTATACAGGTTTTACGGCGAGAGATTATTATATTTGAAATAGAAATGTGTTTTCAAAAGCTTTGTTTTTGCCCACTCACTTTTTCTGTTTTGGCGCCCCTCCAGGTTTTAGCTATTGGAAGTTCGTATCGACGAGGATTCTTGGCGAATCTCAATATAGGTGGCTACCTCTGGGGGTATGATTCTTACCCACACTATTGTACTTTACTTATGCTCTGACGACACGTGTGACGTGGGTGCATACCCGCTCACTAGCGCACTCTGGTATTTAGGCACTTTTAGGTTTAAATTTATTCACATTTTCCACATCACCACTCATTATGGCTTCGTCACCTTCTAGGTGTCACCCAGCATAGCTCGATTCGGTGTCCCAGTGGACATTCCGGGTCAGGGTGTGTCATACACAATAATTGTCAATGAGTACAAAAATATACAATTTCACAAATAAAAGTTTAAGTCGAACTAAATATTTCTCTAAAGTTGTTTGGGAGAATGCTTTAGTTTTTAGAGTTGATGGTCTTTGAGCTTGCAAGTACATATGTGCAAGAAATAAAATACTTGGCAGGTCAACCAGTTCCTCTACACAACCATCTCCTACTTTTGCTGGTCAACCAATTCCTCTATCCAAATTTTACTGGCCATCGGATGCATCTCACGATCAAGGTTATAAGAGTTTGTTTGTTGCACCAAACTATCTCAAACTAGACTAGCTTCAAGGACTAAGCTAGATTGACTTAGAATAGACTAAGCTTGACTTACTTAGTGAAGCGTTTGGTTCAATGTTGGACTAATAAGTAGGATAATGAAAATAAAGCTATCACCAGTTTGGTGTACGCTTGGACTGGGACAAAATTATTGATCTATTTTAAAGAAATTATCAAAATTAACAATATTGGAAGAGAGTGAGACTCAATAATTTCTTGTTCTTTGATACTGGAATTTCCCTTAACATACTCAAAAGTCCTTTGATATTGGAATGTGAATGTTAGTTTTTTTTTTTTTTTTTCTATATATGTTCTTTTTGTTTTAATTGTCCAACTTGAAATTGACCTAAAATGCTATTTTACATAAACTATCATCAACTTAAGAGTACAAATGCTTGTATAAAAAGGTAATTTTGGATGCTTCCTACTTATCTTTTATGTTTTTTTTTTGTTTTAATTGTTCAACTTGAAATCCAGGCACAATGTTTGAAAAGAAATGAATTAAAAAAAGTTAATTGCTTATTGTAAATTGGCATAGAACCTTATACCAGATTTGCTTCAAACTTCCATTAAAGCCAACAACTTTCCAGCAAATTGAAAACCAAATAACATTTACAATAACTACAATATACGCTAGTTACAATAATTTGCAACATACTTGCAATAGCTAACTACAATATTATCATTCAAAAGTAGATCTCCATGATTCACAAAAAACTAGTCAACATTAGGCAAAATATTTCACAGTGCAAGACTAAGTTGGAAGCCAGAACCTAAGGTTGTACAATTAGCAAAATAAAATCCATATCAAAAGGCACCTCATAATAAAATCATCTGCTTGCTTTGTCGCTTAAAAGCTTTTGGACGAACACTTTTTTGAGTTTGGAATCTATTGACCTAAACACTCCCACATTTTGTAGTTTTTTCAAAATAAGAGTCAATTCATCAATTTGATCCATAAGAGAAAGACCTATTGCTTTAAGTTCGTTAACTATGTCACTATGATCTACAGTACCTCGAACTATAGCTTCAGTTACCATTTGCATCATTTTTCCAATTTCAACATAAAATTCTGTTAGTCCATGGATAATTACCTCGATTCCATGATTTAAACTTCTCATGCCTCTTTTCCTTTCTTTGACTACTTGCAAATTGGTTGTTTTGTTGGTTCGTTGGAGAAACATCATTTTTATCTCTAATATCACTTGCATCAACCTCATTATGGCTTTGCTCCTCCATTGTTTTAGCAGGGGTTTCGCCAACATTACCCTTAGCATGATTCTTTCCAAATATATATGCAAATCTGTCATACAGTGGAAAAGGTGTGCTTCTCCATCCCTCATCATCTTTATCTTTCTAAGATTATATCAACATAGCAATATTAATATTTAGAATATGTTAAAAATAGAGCTACAAGAATAAAACTAATCGGTAAATAAAATATGATATGAACCTGCACATAAGTTTGTCATGCTTCATTACTGTCAACTTCAATGCACTTTTTGACAGCATCCCATAGAAATCCACTCGTGTTCGTCATGTCAAGGACTAGACTATATGTTTTTTTTTCTTTCCATTTCTTCAACTTTGACTCAATATGTGGACTTGCCTTTATATTCGAATTATATAAAACATTGACAGCTTTTGCAACTACAATCAAAGCACCTTCTTTGAAAGCACTTGTGCTACACATGTGCTTCCTAGTAACAAAATTCCCAAGAACGGATAGCAATGCTTCTTCCTCAAATGCTTCCCATTTACACCTCTTTCCTTTCGGCTCTTGAGCAGCATTCAGATTATTGTCACTATCCATACCTAGACAAATATTTGAAAGTACTAAAGCACAATAAAACGAATCAATTTGCATAAGATCCAATCAATAAAAATGAATTATATTCAATGATTTGCAATCCAATCATTTTGCATAATATTCAATCACTAAAATGAATTACATTCAATAATTTGCAATCCAATCATTTTGCATAATATTAATCATATGCATAAAAAAGTATTAACTAAAATAAAATATTATCATTAACACATATATCTTAAAACATCGCCACCTATGATCCATAGAATCACTAGGCACATGCTGATGGGCTTTTAGTGGGATACTTTGTAATCGCAAAATTTCATGCAACACACTATTAAAATACCTCTCACGACCAATAAATCTACCACCAATACTATGATTCTTAGTATGATGTGCTAGTATTTGTAAGGTCATACACACGTGCTCCACCAGAGACACCAAACTATCCCTCCAATCTTGACAAAGTACATCACATAATATACCACAAGTCTTTATATCCATTCTTGATTCGTTGACGCATTCAATATCACTATTCCTATTATACCATCCAGATAACACAAACTAATCTCTCGTCTAGCAAGTGCATGGTCAGTCAAAGCGCATCTTTTAGCATGTCTCTGTTTGGCCTTTAGCATTATCAACACAAGAATCGTATAAACAGAAATTGTCTCTAACAAAAAGATCAATAAAAGCTTCCTTCGGTCCATATCTATTCAAACTAAAAAAAATGGAGGAAAAACGAAGACATGATATATATATATATATATATAATCTCTATTATTAAAGGCATTGACAAAAGAAGTAATTATACCATAAAATGAACTAGATCAAAAGAATTCATGATACGAAGAGAACCAAAACATCAAACAACAACAACAAAAATAAAACATCAAGCAATAGCAAGGAAAATAAAATAGAGCAAAGTTGAGTATCTTCCTTTGTAACGAACTTAGAGTCATGGCCCTGATTGCTAACTTACACGTGGCATGTAACTATATCTTTATAAATCTCATGTAATACCCTGAAAATTTAAATATATGAATTTAGATATTCATAATTATGAATATGTGGAGGAAATCAGAAATAAATCGATTTATGGTTATGGAAATAGAAACGAAATTTTAAAGTTTGGCCTTTAGGAATTATTATAATTTATGTATTTGAATTATTGAGATTTTATAAGATTTTTCGAGAAATTATAATAATTTATGTGAGTTTAGTTTTAAATTAAACTAGTTGCGAGGTTTAAAGTTTAGAAATTAATTATTTAAAATCCGTAAACCTTTCAAGGTCACAAATTATATTTTTGAATAGAGCCTGATCTCAAGAACGCGTGGGCGTAAATCGTTCGTGAAACGAAGTTATAATGAAGAAGTTATTAACGTTTAAAGTCGAGGACAAAATGGTCAATTGATCATTTTTTAGAAGGTTCCAAATTTTTAGCCAAATCTGGGAAAAAGGGACGGTTGTGATGGAAAGGGAAGGAGAGATAAGGGAGAGGATCAGACCAATCAAAGGGGAAAGAAAGAAGGGGAAATGAGGGAGAAGTGGAAGGGAGAACCGGATCCCTTATGACCCGCCAGCCCGACCCGACCGGATTTCTCTATTTTGGCCATCGTTGATGACAGGATTGATGCCAAAATTATCCTTACTTCAAACCCAGTGGTTCCCTCCCTCACTCTCACTTGAAAAACTGATGAAAATGGTCCTATTTCGGAAAATCCGCACGATGGGGTGCGACGTGTTGTGTGTAAATTCCTCAAATCTTGAAATGTTTTTCCCCAATTACGACTACCATTAGACTCCCCTTGAGGCATGGAACAAAGCCCATCCATTGGTTGGAGTGTCAGAGTGGTTTTAAATGTGAATCAAGAACACCCAAAATTAAGGGTTTTCGGCAGTTCGTGGCAAATTTGAGGTGCTTCCCAGCCAAATTGGACTTGGCCACAGGTTTGAAAGTTGTTCCCCTCACTGAGATATACTTGTCTGTAAAATTTAGTAATTTTTTGAAATAGTTGATATTTTTCGGCTAACCAGGGCAACCGACTGCCGCCCGCGGCGGCGCGTGGCCAGTGAGTCGACGTTACCAATTTTCATGTAAATTTTGATATTCTGAATCCATAATTGGTAACCATTTGATAAAACTTGGTTGTGAAAGTTAATTTTGAGTCTGGTGGTTACTAGAATATGTTTGGGAATTGGTAAAAATAATAAATTGTGAACTACAAAAGGCTTGATCCCGCTCAAGGGTACGCAGGCAGTCTAACAGGGTTATATGCAGCTTTAAATAACCGAAACAAATCTTGGACTTGAGAAATTGAATTAAGTAAGGAGTTTGGAATTTTATTATAAAAGGAAATTTTATGTTTTGTATATATAAATTCTAGTTATACATTGTGTGAACGTTTAATAAATTTAAGTAGGAAATTATGAAATTATGGTAATTGGACCGTTGAGTTTGATCTCTTGTTGGGAAATAGAGTAAATATGAAGGTATTGATGTTAAAGTTAAAAATATAAATGTACGTTTTGCAAAATAAGTTTGGTGGATACTTATGTGAGTAGTTAGGAAATTTTTAATTAAAGAATAAAGTGTATTGATAATAAATCAATAAGAAAATTGAATTGGCCCTATCAGCAGAGTTATCTCCCAAAATAAAATAAATATTTCGGGGGCGGGGCGTTACATCTCGTATGAAAGAAATCATCAAGAAATGTATAACACCTAGTATTGTGGCTAGAAAAGAAAGTAGGAAAGACAGAAATGAACAACTTCCCTCACTTTTCAATTTTTTAATAGGAAACAAGACCTGACTAATAAAATGTGATGATACACTGGTAAAGACTAGATGCCTCAAAAGGAAGAAAACTAAAAATACGAAACTAAAGCATTATCTGCCTACACTAAGACAATTGCAAAATACATCCAAGACAACACCAAAACACATTAAGAAACATCAACATTTCCAACTTGAAAAAAAGAACAGAAAACAAACACTATAAACTTAAGCTTTTAGAAAATAAACCGAGCCAAATGCATAGATAATAATAATAGAGAACCAATTAGAACATGCTCCATCAGAACCAAGGGAATGGAGAGAACAGAGCACGACTATAAGAAAGCTAAAGTCGAATTTGAAACTCAACCCCGCCTCAACCGATCAGGGAAAGTTAAGAGGGCAAGGGATCTCGCTTTTTTGAAATTTATATCAAGTCCACTTCATGAAAAATATTAGAGATCAATAGGTGTCGATCATATGTGTCTAAACAATAGTGAGAATGTAGAAAATTTGAAATTTGAAAACCCCAATTATAATCTCAATTTGAACCTAAAAATTAAAACCCTAATTTTTTCAAGTGCATAGGCCTATTGTTGAAAATTTCATGAACCTTAAATAATGAAATCGAACAAAGCCCAACAATATCACAATCTCCAAAACAAAATCGAAGAAATAAATCGTCTTTGACGTATGATAAGCGATGATTCTCTCTATCGCAAGATTGTCTTAGGAGTCCAGTATAATTTGGGAGCTTTAGCTAAGAACTCCTAGCGAATGAGATAATCCAAGCGAGTCATGTGTAATCTCATTAAACCTAATCCATGTGCATACCAAACATGAGACAACACTAGTAATTAGTCTAGTCCAATCCCACCTAAGAAGGTGAAACAAACACACCCTAAATGTATTAATTACATAGAGTAAACTATCGATTTGCCCCATGAACTATCACCTAACTTTCGATTTGCCCCCTGAACTTTTTAATTGGAAAATTAAGGACTTAAACTAATTTTTTGGCTGATTTGCCCCTGTTGTTATTTTTTCATTCATTCCATCCAAATTTCTGTTAAATGGAAGCATGTGCACAACATGTAAGGGTAGTTCGGTCGCTTCACTCTTTAAAATAATTGAAAACCTTAGATTTCTAAAATATAAACCTATGCAAATATGTGTGATTCTATAGCTTTTGTGTCTAAAGATCTAGTGAAGTGACCTTTTTTTCTACAAAAGAGAGTCACGTGGTGTACACGTGATAAAAGTTAACGTTAATTTGGATGAAATCTATGAAAAACTAACGGTAGGGGGAAATTGGCCAAAAAAAATAGTTTAAATATTTAATTTTCCAATTAAAAAGTTTAGGGGGGAAATTAAAAGTCAAGTGATAGTTCAGGGAGTAAATTGACAGTTTAGCCTAATTACATATATGTATTGTAGCAAACTCCAAATAAAAAATTCCTCACATAAAATTTCTTTCTTTTTCCGAAAAACAACGTCAACAATTAATTGAAATCAACGCCATTTCTAATTTCAAATCATTTAGTAAATAACTTTATTACGAATAAACATGCCCCAAAATCAAATCAAATCAAATCATATGGCCCCAAAATCAGCACAAAAATGGGACTTGGCTTGATAGTGAAGATTATCAAACTTTGGCAGCAGAAATAAGATATCCCGCCAAATGGATTGGTCTAAAAAAGAAAAATTGGACTTTGTGGAGTCAAATATATATATATTGTTGTAGGCATAATTTACTGAACAATTATGGAGGCCTAGAGAGAGAGGGAGGTGCGGCACATAGAGAGAAGATGAGAGAGATGTGTAATTGTGAGGTGTGATTTATTCACCCCATTGTGCCTCTATTTATAGTAGTAGAAAGGGCAAACCCTTTCCCATAAGGATTACAATACTTAATAAGTAATCTACTCCTAATAGGAATATAAGATACATTCCTAATCTACTAGGATTTACACAATCACATTCCTATTCTAAATAGGACTGCAACACTCCCCCTTGAGTGTGTAAATACTCAAGTAAATGGCGCATCAAGTCTTCAGTGATGAAACAGGTACAGTTGATGAAGTCGTCGGCACAATGGGCAAATGCGAGTCTCAAATCAACGGAAGAATGCATAAAAAGTAAAACTCACAAAACCTCGCTATGGTAAAACCCAAGGTGGGGAAAAAACCCATAGTCAAAGGAGAAAAGTGAGAAGTTGCATTAAGTCAAAACTATACGTCTTTTGGACGCAAGTAGAAGAGCTCTCAAGGGTATGATCAGCCCAGGATGGGTGCCTCGTTAAAACCTAGTTAGGTAGCAAAAACCCAGTGGGAAAAATGCTCCTAATCGTAGGGAAAAAGAGTACATTAAGATCAAGTGAGTATACTTCTGGATACTCCCCCTGAGTTTGACATAACTTCCAAATGAGAACTACAAACATTGCATATAATAGTTAGGCATACCAATTCCTCGGACAAGCTTCTGGAAGGTTGACCTCGGCAGTGACGTTGTGTAGAGGTCGGCAAGGTTGTCTGGGATCGGCTTGCATGACTTCAATCTCCTGATGCTTTGCTGATGTAGATGTAGTCGCAATATGTCTTGGCGTTGACTTTGTTGATGTATCATGGCTTGGTCGGGTGGATACATGCGGCATAGTCTTCATGGATCGTTGTTGGGACTCAACGATGGATGAAAACACAGCAAGTACTACGAACATGCTCAACAAGAACTCCTAACCATGTCTCAATTGTGGCGTAGTGAAGTGAGGTGAGTCTTGGAACGATTCAAAGATTTCGCAACTAAGGTCATATCATGGACCTCCAAGATATTGCGATGTCCCTAACGGTAAAGACATAACCATTTGGGGATTTTGCCTTGTGCGGGTTTGATAAGTAACCTGCGTCAGCATAACAACAAGGCAAGCATCATTTCGAGGATCAGGGGGGTCGGATCCGCTAAGATGCGTTGGGATTTGCCCTCATAATACCTTCAAGGTACGTCTTTAATACCAATTCAGTGGTTGCGTGTAGGCGCGGTGCTGCATCTTTACCAAGATCAACAGCGAAGGAGATGTCCTGTCTAAATACAATGAGCTAAGTACAACGAAGCGCAAAGTTGAACTTAGATATGGAATTTCGGATTCCATAACCTCTTCAAGGGTCTCATTTGCATATAACGTATGGACGATCAAAGGTATACTCAAAGGTAACACATTTGAAGTGTAGTTTGACTGGTAGACCAAGGTACCGTCAGAACAACGCTTTGAACTTCAGGTCAATTCATAAACGAGTTTTCCTAAGATCCTTCATCTCAAATTCCATCTTCGGGTGCGAGGCAGTTTTCTCAAGCTCTTCCAGAGTCTTAGTGAGATTCGTGTTAACGACATAAACTGTAACTCTAGCAATTTGGAATAAGACTTCATAGTTTAACACGCAAGGGCATAATTCATATCCCTGACTGATCAAACAATCACTTCGACGGGTATACCACATCCGTCAGATTTAAGTGAACGCCTCAAAACAAGTTAAGAGGGTGTTCCGTGGTTTTGGAACTTTTTGAACCAGTCCATGTAATTCTTCGGGAACTTACATGTAAATCTCCGTATCTATATCCCCATGGAGAAAACACTAACCACATTTCATAATGCTGCTATCAATCACAGGACGTTTGAGAGAAACCTTGCGCCGTAAGGCGTGCATCACGTCGCACTATTTCATTCATCTCATAACGCTTCATTTCCCACTTGTAACACAATAGGGTTACCTTGGGCAGTATAGGAACGACAGGTCCAATACACACTTTGGTAAGGAATTTGACCTAGATTGTAATCTCAGTTGTCCAATCAGTTCTACGTTGTCACTAAATCAACGGAACACGGTTCGATATCGTCGCTTTTCATTTATGTCGGTAGCTACCATATAAGTGAAAACATCATCGATGATAATCTCATTTCAATTCCATTTTTCTCATCCAAACTAGTATACTGGACCAAGAACTTCATGTCTCGGGAGTAATCCGGATTAATCTCATGAGATGGAAATGATTTGAGACAGCGATCGAGTTTAGATTCATAGTTGTGCCGTGTCTTCCTCTTCTAGGGAAGTGAATCCTACGAACCGAATGATCTGTCGTGCTCCAGGCCAAGACAGATTGATTGGCTATCCGCCGTTGTACCGGACCGTCCAACAGGGGCGTCCAAATCGTCCAACACGGGCGGCACACCCTTCAGGGATGTTGACTCGACGTCCGTTAAGTACGTCTATCCTTGCAGGCATGTTTGCAGCTGGTATATGATCTCGTCACTTTAGCTAGATCAGAGGAATGCGTCTGGAGCAACATTCTGAAATCTAGAATTCATCGCACTTGCTTATCACACTTTGTGCGGTATGGGGATCGAGATGAGACATAGTGGGCAACGTCCACGCAACTTCGTGCCGTTCTACAGGAATGTTGACGTTCTTATCTCCCCCTAACGGTGGGAAGATTGTCTCATTAAAGTGACAACTCGCAAATAAGCGGTAAAGAGATCGCATGCAAGGGCTCGAAGAGAGCTAGTGTGAAGGAGAATCATGATCGACAAAAGATACACATCCTTCTTTGAGAACCCATGGTGGTACGTTGCGGCGGCGCAACTGGGCACATGGAATGCTCACCCAAATGCGTAAATACGAAAATCGTCAGGTTCGTACCCAGTAACCAACTGTAACGTCATATAGGTTGAGTGGCAATGGGCCTCAAGGCGGACCAACATAACTGCGTACAAGGATTGCATAGCCCTAGGTAGAAACCGAAAACTTGGTATGTTCACCAAAATTCGGGCGATCATTTAAATTTGCGCTTTATGATCACTAGGCGAGGCTATTTGGGGTGAACATGGGAATTCAATGTTCAATTAGAAACCCAAAACAACATGCAATACTTTATCGAAAACCGTCGATATAAACTCTCCGGCATTATCCAGTCTCCAGGACCTTAAGGGATAAGTAGGGTGGTGAACCCATAATCGGCCAAGAGGTTTAGCAGTAATGTGTGTGGACAAACATGTGACCAGTTTGTCGATTCATCAATCAAAACCATAAGTCTTTATATGGTCCGCATTTTGATTGGATTAGTCCACATATATTCCCTTGAATCCACTATGGAAAAGAGGTGATTTCGTATCTTTGCGAGGAATGATATGGAAAATCAATTTCCTTAATGAGCAGGCTTGGCAAAGTGTGCTTGTAGGCACAAGATCCTTACTTCGGTTAAGGAGATGCATCGTAGCATCATTGTTCGACCTAAGTGTCCCAAATGGTCGTGCCAAAGCAAGTAAACTGCTCAATCACCCAGCTTTAGGCCGGCCACATGTGGCATGTTCCCAATTGGGAGACAACCCATTGGCCCCAAATCGAAGCTTCAGGCTTATATTTGGAGGTGGTGCAAAGATATTTCACTCTATTTTCTTTAGTGGTTTCATTTATGATCATTGTCATCTCGAATATCCTTAAAAACTCAACGTCAAGGAGAATTTAAGGTCCCTTAAATGGTGATGCAGTACCATTCATACAACGAGGAGCGTGCCAATGCTCTTAATCAGGTTGGATAGACCTGAAGTCGTTGTTAGAGATGTGATTTAGGTGTAAAGTTAGTGTGCGTAGTACGCATTCGTCCAGACAACTAACTTTCCCACATTCCTACCTAATCACGTGTTTAATTGAATCGGTCACATGTACTAAGAAACATGATTCAATTAACTCATATTCGAGGACAATATCAATAAGATTATCCATAAGTAAAACATACACCAAACTTGAATCCAAGAACATGGAAAAATGTTCACAAAGTAAATAGTTTACTAAGGGGATTCGGCCAATAAGGCCATCCATGTCAAAATTATGCTCTTCCAACGGAGTTTGGTGGAGCAAAATTAATCTCACATATTGACTACGAGAATGGTACGCCTTAACAACATTGGTAGGGGCACGAACTGGTGCATAACCAATTATCTATTCCATCGAGACGAAAGTAGATTCTGCAGGGTTAAGGTTCGGGAATACTATCCCTTATTCTTGAAGTTTTAGGTCTTAGGTGCCAAGGATCACGCTTCGGGCATGATGCCACACCTTGGCAGGGCCTGATTCTACCATATGTTGTAAAAACAAACTCAAAATTGGATTGTGAGAAGGTATGCCATTCGGTGTATCTCTGCCGAAGCAGTGCATCACCATTTGGTAGTCTTTGACCTAACTGGGTCGAGCCATTTGGTAGACTCCAGCCGAACTGAGTCTATACCATTCGGTAGACTCCAGCCGAACTGGGTCTATACCTTTCTCTCACGTTTGTGGTAGTAATCAGATCCGAGAATTTGGTAGACTTCCACTTTCTACACTGCTGCTTCAAGAGCAAGTTAGAAACAAGGAATGACGAGAAAAGTATTCTCTAGTCAAAATTCAATCGGATTTATAAACTTCAGAATTGTACTCATTCATGGACGTAATCATGGTATGCTTCAGGCAATATCTTTCATGATTAAACAGTCCGTAGAAGTGAGCCAAAGAGCCATGGAATCCTCCGGCGGAGGTATTTCCATTTGTAATGCTTCGGGCATAAGTCTTCGAATGAAGATCATGGCGGAGGCTTATTCAGCTCTTCCATGCCATTGTTGGCTTCAATGGTTGCTCAACTTCTTGATAGTCAAGTGGAGATTCACGTCTTGTACCCCACATAAAGTGGTTTCTATTAGAAACGTCCAAATCAGGAAAATCAAACTTGTGACGGTTCGACAATCCACTGAATTTGGAGGGAACAAGATTGTGATTGGTGCTATGGGAAGGAATCATCCATAATCATCAAAGGTAGAACATTCGAGTTCTAAGACATGGTGTCATGAAAAATGTCGGGTTTTCATGGGTGTATTGTTTTATGAAAAACTTCGGGTTTCAAAGGCACTAAATTCGAAACTACAGGTTCGATTTAGTTTATGAACGTTTAGTTCATAAAAGAGAGGTTCCTGCAAGAACACAGAATGCAATATACAACTAAGTGTAGTGGATTTTGAGGTTCTTCGGGAACTCAAGTGTGAGTGCTTCGGGACTACGAAAGTGAGTCAACGGTTCAAAGAAGAGAAATAAATTATTGAATCGTTAATGTCCAAAAGTGATCTTCAGGTCAATAATTTTGGATTCATTATCAGATTAATGGACTGCAGGTCACTTTTAATTAATTCAATAGATTGAGACCAAACGGGGTCGATTGTAGAAGCAAAAATAATTATAACATTTACGTTAAAATTATTTAGAATGCTAAAATAATAGCATGTGGGTTTAAAAAAAATGCCCCAAAATAATGGGTGTCGTGGGTAAGGGAAGGCACGGGGTGCCTTGAGTAAAACCGGTAGGGCCCAAACACTGGGGGGGTCTGTAGGCCACAGGGAGGTAGGAAACCCCAGCCGCAAGCTGGGTTTCGAAATTGGGCCAAGGGGGTGCACGGGCAGGTCCAGCGTATGCTGGCCTGTGGGTTTGGTCACGGGGGCCCAGCCACAAAAAGGGCTGGCGTTTTGGACCAAGGGGGTAGGCACGGGAGCAAGGCCCAACAAAGCTGTTGGCCTTTGGATTTGCGCAGGAGAGCAGAGCCCAGCCAAAGAAGGCTGGCTGCATAAGCCTAGCAACCACAAGGGTTGCAGCGTGCATTGGGGAGGACAGCCCAGCCAATTGGGCTGGTTGAATGGCTGCAGGCCAAAGTCAGCATGCATACGGGAGAAGGGCTGCAGGCCTCCCAGATTTACCCCAGCCGAAGCCTGGTGTCTATGCACAGTGATGGTGCAGTGCACCATGACTAATTTCCCCTCTTTTTTTTTCAAATCCCATAGGGTTTAGGAAAAACCCTAAATATGCTTCTAATTTATTTTCGATTCTTTGACTCACATATTCCACATAGTGATTTTATAATTGCGTAATGCATGAAACAAATATATATTTTGACAAATATATGAACATATACAATATATATATCGGAAGGTAAATATAAATGTAGGGGGTTCATGCATCATGGGGAATGTTTTCATGCTTCACAGTCGTTTCAAATATCTTACTTTATTTTAAGCGTACCTGATTGGCAGAAAACTTATAAAAGCCTTTGAATTTGTAGAAGATCATTCTCATAAAGCCGAAATCGCGTCTCCAATGCGTTGTATCACGTTCAACAAAGAAAAATTAAATTGAATCAATATCATGTAGATTAATTCAAAATAATAATAAATTAATCTCAAAAAAAATAATTAAAACGTAATACTCCCCTAATTGAAGAATAAACTCTCTTGTTAGCGTAGCGTCAAGAGCGTGCTGATAACGTGTTGTAGGCATAATTTACTGAACAATTATGGAGGCCTAGAGAGAGAGGGAGGTGCGGCACATAGAGAGAAGATGAGAGAGATGTGTAATTGTGAGGTGTGATTTATTCACCCCATTGTGCCTCTATTTATAGTAGTAGAAAGGGCAAACCATTTCCCATAAGGATTACAATACTTAATAAGTAATCTACTCCTAATAGGAATATAAGATACATTCCTAATCTACTAGGATTTACACAATCACATTCCTATTCTAAATAGGACTGCAACATATATATATATATATATATATATTTTTTTTTTTTTTTTGTTGACAGACAAAATTTTAAAATTTAAATTTATATCCTTTAAAGATAATTCTAGTGACGGGAAATCATCACAATTAAAAATAGATGGAAAAAAGAATTGAATAATAATAAATGTCCAGCTAGCAAAACGTAGCTTTTGGGAGAGGAGAGAGCCTCTGCCGCCGTGGAGAACTCGGACTCGTCCGTAACAGACTTTTCTCTCACTCACTCTCCACTATACTCTACACTCTCTCTACTCTCTCTCTACAGTTGTAAATAAATACAAAAACAAACAAACAGAGAAGGAAAAACAAACAGTCCAATTAAAAACAGTAAATAAAAGCAAAGCGCAGAAAAACGAAAAAGCGAAGTTTCCCTTGCAGCGCTTTGGGAATTTTCGTCTGCTGCCTTCTCTCTTCCGTCCAAACGGTACAATTTTCATGCTATTTCTGCTGACTGAATTCGGAATTTGAATTGTTTGATTCTTTCTTGAATTGACAGATGTGTTGGGAGTTTTTTGTTCATGGTTTAGTTTGCTTGATTTTGCTGGTTATTGTATAAATGTGAGTCCAGAAGCTGAAATGGCAGATCATCATGGAACGCCGAATCCGTTTATCTGTCCTGTTTTCTGTGTTCACTTGGTTTGAGTGATTGCATTTGTGTGTGTATTTGTGCTTGAATTTGTGAGTGATTGTTTAGCTCTCTTCCGTGATAGTGCTTTTTTCTTTCGGGCAATGAATGAAGCTTGTAATTGCAGTGCGGGATTAATTGGAAAGACTAGTATGATATCTGGATAGTAAATTGGGGCTGGTATTTTCGAAAGGACGGGGTGTTGAAAATGCATTAAAGAGTCTTTGAATGTAAATGAATTGTTCCATTCTAAGGTTTTTCTCTTATAGTATGACATTCTAGTATTCTACACACAAAGTGTTTATCTAGTGGGGTTGAACGTATACTAACTAATGCATTTGTACGTGATTAAAACTTTGTCTTTTAGGAAATTTACTCAATGTGGTTTCATGTCATTGCATTGAGCACTCGTGTTTTTGATGCAAATCACTTGTGGAATCTAACGGATAGTCAAGGATTCTTTTTAGCTTTTTATTGTGTAACTTGTAGGGAGTTGGGATACTAAACGGCCACTTAGAAATATCAGAAAATTATGCAATGTTTTTTTGTTTGTTTGGTAATTAACTACTGTTTCGTTGAAACTCCCTGTTGTTATTAGTGTATTGTAGGAATTTCCTTAGAATCTAGGCCCCTCCAGTGATTGGTGTCTCATCCGTGTCGTACTTACTCTGGAATAACTTTCCAATTTCCTATTTACATCAGTTTTTCGGGTTTAGGGATGACTCTTGCAGACTAAACAACAGACGTCTAGCATTATTATGAGATTCTGCTGAACAGCTTTAAATGGAAAACGGCCTGGAAGGTAGATTGGGCACATAGAAGCTTATTTTGTAGCAGTATAATATCAAACTACTCCACAAAAAAAACAAAATACTAATAATAATAATGTTTTTAGAAGCGGCAGTAACTGAAAGTGTGGGCTTAAAAAGGATTATGCCAACATAATATTTAGATCTTATCATAGGCATTCTGATCAACTAGGCTTGAGACTGAAGAAGTTATTTTAAGATAGAAAAGGGGATAAAATAGATACTGTTAGCTGAAGCGGTTTTCTTGCGGTTTTATTTAGTGCCCACCCAGGTTGAAGTCTCGCTCTCAAGTCTCAACAATAGAAAAGGGAGTAAAAGTTATATTATTGAGTTGTGTTGTTGAGTTATCTCCATCAGGTGGTGCTTGTTTTACTGGTTCTTGATTCGGTGGGTCAAGGATATGGCTGCTGCAAGACTTAGACGTTTTGTAACTTGAAGCTGCTGTTTTAGTTGTTGAGTTTTAAATCATCCATTTTGTTTTGTGTTTACCTGTACCCTGTAGTCTGATTATTGGTTTGTTTTCCTATGTTTATCTGATTTCTCCATTCCTTGATACAAAGTCATCTTTAACTTGATGGCTGTAGTTGCAGGACAACATTGAATGTTAATGGACGGTAGAAGTGGCAATGTTCATGAAGATGGTTTGACAAACCTGATATTTTTCTGTGCAACTACTACTGCCTGCTGAAGCTGACCTGAAAAATTACATTTATGTTAAATCTACGTGCATATGACAGAGTAAATTATTCCGTCACTCTCAGTGGTAATGTCACCTTTACAAATGAAATGGTACCTTTGGTGTTGCATTCTGGCGGGGCATGTTTGCATATCTGCCCTTTCTCTTACTTCAGGGCAGTACAGAAGTGCAAGAGCTGTTTCAAAAGACTGGTTGCATAATCTCAACTCAGATATAATAGATGGTTTTCAAAGAAGCACCTCAACTTACAAGATCCCAATGCCATCATCCCCGTTGAAAGATAAAGTATCTTGTGAGGACCTGGAGGGTGTTGGATCATTCAATACTACATGCTTGCTAAACTCAAACTTATATTTAAGTTCTGACCTTTACATTCGTGGGACTGGAAACTTGGAGATTCTCCCTCGTGTATCAATTGTGTGTCCAATAGAAGGCTGCATGATTACATTTAATATGTCAGGAAATGTTAAAATTGGTCACTCTGCGGAAATAGTTGCTGGTTCTGTAGTTTTTTCGGCAGCAAATCTGACTATGGAATACAACTCTTTTATTAATACAACATCTTTGGGTGGATTGCCGCCTTCTCAAACTAGTGGGACTCCAGTGGGCTATGATGGAGGTGGTGGAGGGCACGGCGGCAGAGGTGCTTCTTGCTTGAAAAATAATCAGACAAGTTACTGGGGTGGTGATGTTTATACTTGGTCAACATTGTCTGAGCCATGGAGTTATGGGAGCAAGGGTGGTGGTACATCTACTAAAATTCCATTTGGAGGGAATGGTGGAGGACGTGTCAAGCTTCTAGTCAAGGATATGGTATATATAAATGGGTCTGTAACTGCAGAAGGAGGGGACGGAGGGACTACTGGCGGAGGAGGATCTGGTGGAAGTATTTTTGTACACGCTGTAAAGTTGTGAGTAGATACTTTTTATATTGCCCTTCTACTGTTGGTGTGGATGATGCATAAAACTGTTTAAGGGCTGGTCGATACATTTTTTATTTGTTACTATTTTATGGGTTGGAAAAGAAAGTTCATGGAGGACAATAGTTGACCTAGGTAAGAGAAACTAAGAAGCGCAAAACAGAGAAAACCACACACACTACAAAATTCCAGCCAAATCAATGTGAGTTAGACTAACGTGAAGGTCAGTCAACTGTTTAGGGAAAGATGACCATAAGGATGACCGAACATTCACTCTATACCACAGATCTTCGACCTCTGCCCTTATACTTTTTCAAAAGTTATTCTGTTCCCACCTTCCAGTTTTGCATGCCCTTCACTCAACAAGGCTGAAAATGCTTATCCACTGGCATTTTTATAGAGATACATGGACACTGAACAATTTGTTTCTCTTGTTCATTGTTCACTTCACCTTCAATTTAAAATTATATCAATTTCCATAATGATGAACAGTTCATCAAAACCTTTATAGGATTAACATTCTTTCTTCTTATTGTTAGCCATCCTTCATTTTTTTTTTCTTGAGAATGTTGGTAGATGAATGTTGATATGCTTATGCATTTATTTACTTCAAAGAATGCATTCAAACTAAATTAACTTCTCTGATTCTTTTCAATTGTTTGCATTTTGGTCCTGTCCACAGGAAGGGATATGGTACTGTAAGTGCTGCTGGCGGAAGAGGATTGGGTGGAGGTGGTGGTGGAAGAATATCACTTGATTGCTACAGCATACAAGAAGATGTAACGGTCACTGTGCATGGTTTGTACCATTTTTCAGATATCTTTATCTGGTAGATAGAGCAAAAAAATTTAAACTTCTAAATGTTTGGTTCTTATGTTAGAGTTGTAAATATATCCATCTGAATGGTTGCGTACAAGAAATTGTTCATAATGTGGTAATGTTATTTTACATATACTTTGTTCTATCTACTAGAAAGTAGATCAAAAGTCCTAACTTATGTGAAACCTTAGAAAGTATACATATGAGACCTTTCAATCCGTATTGTTTATCGGACGGATGTAAAAACTTTTCCTAAGGATGTTCCGGCCTCACTTTTCTTTTGTAGCTAGTTGCCTCCAATATATATCCAGGCACCACTGTATAATGCACCCTGCCCCTAATGGTATGACTTTTAGAGGCAGAGCCTTATGTTGATATATGGGGGTGGCACTACTACAATAGGAAATTTTCTAACAAATAATAAGGGGGTAGCACTACCACAATACAAATATTTTAACAATAATAAGGGGGTGTCACTACTACAAATATGCCCTTTACAAGGGTGTCCTTGTTTCCCCCTATTTGAAGATGCAGAAAATACATCCTTAAATCATATGGAGGAATAGCTGTGTGGGAAAGGGCGAGGTTGTTGACTTCACTTGGGGCTTCTATTCATCAGAATACATGGATTGTTCATTGTTCTCTGTCATCTATTTTTCTAGATTGGAAGGCCGTTGTAGGATAACGTTACCGTTATATTATTGTTTTTGTTAATCTGTATGTAACTGGTTCTTGGTGGACATTTGTTTACTGTCTGTACTAGTTTGCCTCTAATAAAATTGTTTCTTTTTTAATGATAAAAAGCATATCTGTGTTATTCTATTAATTGCTATACGTACTTTCAAGTAATAAACTTTTCAGTTTCTAAGCGTCTAGCATTTATAAAGACTCACAAACACAAGCTTATGTCTAGTTTCCAACATTGATTATTTCTAGAAAAACTATTTGTTTTCCTTTCTAAAGCTATTCTCTACAAAAAAGAAATGGAGCTTTTAAATTTATTATGCTTTTTCCGTGTCAGGTGGTTTGAGTATTGGGTGTCCTGGGAATGCAGGAGCAGCTGGCACATACTTTAATGCAGATTTACTTAGTTTAAGAGTTGGAAATGACAATATCACAACAGAAACTGAAACCCCTTTGCTCGATTTTCCTACCAGACCGTTATGGTCGCATGTTTTTGTGGAGAATAATGCAAAAGTGTTGGTTCCACTTCTTTGGACCAGAGTTCAGGTTGCTAATTTTAAGTCTTCTCAAGCAATTAATTAGTTTTCATGTGACAATTTATTTGTTTTTATAAAAATATTTCTGTTCCCATGGTGGTGTGACAATTATATAATGCATAAAATCTGGCTTCATAACATTTCATTTTGGGATCTCCCCTGTTATATAGACTTGATTCAGGCACCTGTTTTTTCATCTTAAAGGTACTATGGCATGTCCATAGACTTGTTCAAGAAGCTTGGGTCTAGTATTACATTTTTATCGTGTATTTATTTCTGCTTTAGTATAAGTGGATTCCTTTATTTTATACACTCTGTACAGAAGATACATGCACTGAACTTAGGAATACATCCTCTTTGATTGAAAGGTGAGAGGCCAAATCAGTCTATACCGTGGAGGCAGCATCATCTTTGGACTGTCTGAGTATCCAATTTCAGAATTTGAGCTTGTTGCAGAAGAACTTCTGATGAGTGATTCCATCATAAAGGCAAGCAACTATTGGAACATTTCATTTTCATAAATAGAATGTTCTATTGAATTACAAGCAATTGTTTGGAGTTTAAATCCTTCATGAAAACAAACCAAGAGAGCCAAGACATGTTCATTATTTGACTTGTTTGAGCTTGGGTTGATCTAATCTCAATTAAGCTTGAGCCATTACCTCCAGGAAGGGGCTCAAACCGAAGCTCAAGCTGCCTTAGAAAGATGAGGCTAAACTCAAGTTCAAACTTTTTTATGGTACTTAAAAATTTTGCTAACTTAACTTTTTTACGGTACCCGACCAAGAAAGTCAAAAGGAATAGAATCGGTTTCTTAGGCGGAACACCAAAGTGGATCCAACTTCTATATGTAGTTTCATTAGAATTATTTTTTTCTTTCACTTTTAAATTCTGTGTATTATAAGCTGTAATATAATCATGTCTGCCTATGTTATAAGCTGACTCATGAGTGTTGTTCATGAACTAATTGAGTGAAGCTTTCTCTTTGTTTTAATTAAAATGAAGGTTTTTGGTGCATTTAGAGTTTCTGTCAAGATGTTACTCATGTGGAACTCCAAAATTCAAATAGATGGTGGTGGAAATACCATTGTTACTGCTTCCGTTCTTGAAGTCAGGAATCTGATTGTTCTGAGGGTATGATTGTCTGAACCTCATCCTAATTTATGTTTTAAATTACTTGCACTTATACCTTTCACCTTTCTTGGAATTGAAAATCTGGGTTGGTGCTTTGTGTTTTGCAGCATAACTCTGTCATCAGTTCAAATACAAACTTGGGTGTATATGGTCAGGGACTACTGAAGTTGACTGGCCATGGTGATGCAATAAAAGCCCAGCGACTCTCCTTGTCTCTCTTTTATAACATAACAGTAAGCCATTCGTGGATAAACTTATATCATGAAATTATTTTACTACTTTCTTTCTATCATGTTCTAAAAGTTTGCTTCTAATATTTTAGTGCAATTCTAATTTGAAAATGCAAGAGCTCATAGATTTGCAAAATCAATCCTGTTTGCCTATCGATTCTTTTATAAGTATACGTTATCTCGTTGTTGTCATCATTATCAACATTGTCATCATCCTCACATCAATCCTATATGATATTTGTTTTAAATAAGATGTGGTATCGACACTTGGCCCTATCTAGAACCTACGAGAGTTTTTGTTTTCAATGCTTTTAGATTGCGACATTTTTGCTATTACTAACTTTATATGTGTGTTTTTCTCCCTAGTGCTCCATTTGTTTCTTTTATTCTGACCAAAGTGGATATTTTTGTATGCAGTTCTTCTGCTACATTCTTTTCTATGGATGTGAAACTCTTGAATTCCATTTGGCAAGCCGCCTTACAACTTTTTATGCTTCTTACAACAGGTTGGTGCTGGTTCTTTACTTCAGGCTCCATTGGATGATGATGCTAGCAGAAATGTGTGAGTATGAAGTTTAGCGTATTGTTGCTCTCAGCTTACGTTTTCTTATTTATTTGGCCTGAGAAGTTCTATGAATATTTGTTTTGAATCCAATTTTGTAGGGTAACAAAATCCCTGTGTGAGAGTCAAACATGCCCGTTGGATTTGATTACTCCACCAGATGATTGCCATGTTAATTATACGCTTTCCTTTTCACTTCAAGTAAGAGGCAGAATTTTATTAGAGATACATGGAGATTCTAATGCATATTCAGCGATATCTTCTGTATATTAATTGAGGTTTATTTTCTTATGCATGTATAATTGTTACTTTTTAAGGTTAGAAGTCTCTATTTTTTAAATGCTTAGATTTCTAGTCATTTGGATAGGAGTCACAGGAAATTAATTCCTATACAGAATCTAACCTTTCCTGGGTGGAACCGTATTAGTTACTAAGTTTAAATCATAAATCCTAATGTTATTTTTTACCTGCAAGAGGAATTCCCGTCTCTTCTTTCTTACTTTCTTTCTATCTATCTATATATTCTCCCTGTAGTTTAAAAGCAGGACACTGGTCCAAGTTTGTACAGACTTCCGTTTATGGTCTTATGGTGCTGGCCATGAGTTTTTCCAATACCAACACTTTTGTTTTTGGTTACTTTCTTCTATATCCGGCTTCAACTCTTTAATGAAATAACTTTTTCTTACCAGTTGGTTACCCCTTGAAGTATCAACTTGTAGGCTCATTGTTATTGTTAAAATAATATTTGCTAACATTTTACAGATATGTCGTGTTGAGGATCTTCTTGTAGATGGCATTGTGAAGGGAAGTGTTATTCACATCCACAGGGCGAGGACTATTATTGTTAATAATAATGGCCTGATCACTGCATCAGAACTAGGTAAAGGAGTTTATTCGGGAACTAAGATGTGCATTCTTTTAAGCATCTAACTTAAACAAAACCATGTTTTTCAGGTTGCAGTAAAGGTATTGGAAGTGGAAACTATTCAAATGGAGCTGGTAGTGGTGCTGGACATGGGGGAAGAGGGGGCTCTGGATATTTTAATGGGAGGGTATGCAATGGCGGTAATGAATATGGCAATGCAGATCTCCCATGTGAATTGGGGAGTGGAGCTGAGGGTCCGAATCCGTCATATGGGAATGTGGTTGGAGGGGGAATGATTGGTAAGTGTTACAGTATAGTTTAAATTGTGCCCACATCATAGCAGCTTTTAAGAATAGAGGTAAACCAGCAATTTTTCGTCGTATTCGTGAGATCTTCAGTTCAAATCCATGCAACTGCAACCTGCCAACAGACGCTGAAATTTGTGTGTTAGGCTTAGGTGGTGAAAGAGTCCTGCATATGCAGGTGGTGTTAGGATATAAAGTTATTGTTAACCCACGACGTAACAAAGATTTTGCAACAGTAAAAGATCTTGCACAGTTCAGCATAACCTTATTAATATTTTTCTAACAGTCAATTAATATAAAAATGTCAAATGTTGGGACAATAACCAGATATGCCTTCCCAGAACCCCCTTTAGTGGGACTAATGTATTGTAGCGCCATGCAATTTGGTGTTGTTCTGTTGATACAAGATCCAAGAGGCTGAAGTTTTGGATTAATATTTTAGATATATTTGACATTGTACTTGGATCTCACTTACAATCAATCTCATGCTTGTCAGTCATGGGGTCCATCCAGTGGCCACTCTTAAGGCTTGATGTCTTTGGAACTTTGAGTGCTGATGGTCAAAGCTTTGATAAAGCGGCTAGAAAGGGTAATGGTTCTTCGATTGGTGGACTTGGTGGAGGCTCAGGTGGGACAATCCTTATTTTCCTTCAGGAGCTTAGATTACTTACACAGAGTTCATCTTTATCCGTTGCTGGGGGCAAAGGTGGTCCGCTGGGTGGAGGTGGAGGTGGGGGTGGAAGAGTTCATTTTCATTGGTCTAAGATAGATTTTGGGGATGAATATGTTCCGGTTGCTAGTATAAGTGGCTCCATTAACAGCAGGTAAAATTTAGTGTCTTTATATTTTACATAAGGTGCACATTGGTACACTTGGTGCTGCTTTCAACTCTTTGAATATCCTTTTTGGATGACAAATGGTTAATTAACACAGTAAGCTGTGTGTTGTTTACAGCGTTTTGTTCTGATAATCTTGGAAAACTTCACTATCACTTCCTTACACCCAAATTCTGTGCATGATTTTAATGCCTGATTCTGTGGGGCCTCTCATAAAATGCAGAAACTCCGTATATAAAAAATAATTTGCTATGCTAAAACCAATACGCTACATGTGGAAGTGATTATATGCTATGCTAAAAGTGTTTTAAAACATGCTTTTCTGTTTTCAATAGTACATGTTATATTTGAAGTTTCCATTCAGGTCTACATGCAGCATATTGGTTTAAGCATCTTTGAGCTCAGAATTTTCATCTTGGAATCAATGTTTCTTGAATGGTTTTCTTTGTTCTTTTTTTAATAAGGTATAGCACGAAAAAAACCCAATAACAGCATTTACTTTCTTGGTGGTGTCTGTTAGTGGAGGTGCTGGGGATGATGGAGGTCGTCATGGAAATGATGGCACTATCACTGGAAAAAAATGCCCTAAGGGCCTATATGGCACCTTCTGCAAGGTAAATTTTATTTGATATTGTCTCTTTTCTTTTCTTTTTAAACGAAACAAATGAAATTTTATTTCGTAAGAGAAACTGTCTCTAGGTTAAGAAACCAAAATTAATCATGACACTACAGCTTTCTTATCCTAGTATAATATCGGATAGAGATGTGTTCCTAAAGACAGGAGAGACAGAAGACCAAAGCGCTGCCCAATACTTGAACTTCTCCCACATCTCCTCCACTTCCACCCTCTTAACATTTTCAAAGATTTGCTGACTCCTTTCTGTCCAAATAGCTCTAATAATCTACGTCGTCATATGATCCCATATGTATTAAGCCTTTATCCACCACACAATACTTTAAAATTCTCACCAAACCAAAAAAAAGTGTTTTGCCACCTCTGAACAAACTTTATCTCATTTATGAAAAGCTGTAACTTTGAGCTAAAAGAGCAAGAGAAGAAAACACGGTGCATTCTCCCCCAAACTATTGCATGTGTCTGGAGAAAATCTCAGGTGTTAACCTTCCCGTGTACCAACAACCAAGCCAAAACCTAACCTTGGTTGCAACATTAGATTTCCAAATCAACCTGAAAGGATTTAAAAGAGGACTGCTTGATATGTGCCTCAACCTATTTAAATAGGAATTCATGTGGCATTTTTTGTAATTGATATTTCCTTTTCTTATTTGTCGTAACAAATTATGGAAACCCCATGCACTTTCACATGAACCCAACCTAAACCAATTGGACATGCTTAAAAAAATTGGATTTCACATCTGTTGTGTCTTTGACCTTGGACCTAAGAAACACACCACCTTGACACGACTAGCTTTATTCGACAAATAAATTCAGAGAAACCACTATAACAGAAATGAAAGCAGCAGGGGCTTTTCTCGGCCTCAAGCTTGACTTCTTCTTGGACTCCTTTTCAACAATTTTTGCCCTTCCCTTCCTTTTCTGGGTAAGACATCATAAAAGAATTGATTGAACCCTTGGACAGAATTGGGCCGAGTGTCAGTGTTGCAGATTCTATATATAGAAATCAGAGGTTTATTGATCCATTTGGGTTTGTTTGAAGGATTTTAAGCATTGATTTCTTTTACAGGAATGTCCTGTTGGCTCATTCAAAAATGTTGATGGCTCCGATTCACATCTTTGTACTCCCTGTTCTGTTGATCTTCTTCCCAGTCGTTCTAAGTTTATATATGTGCGAGGTACTATGATGACCATGTCCAACACACCCCCCCCCCCCCCCACCCCCCAAATTTACCAATGGAGTTTTTGTTTTATGATCTTTCTTTTTAAATGCTGGCTTTCACCTCACGAATCGTGCGCACTTGCTGCAGGTGGGGTGACTCAGCCATCATGTCCCTATAAATGTGTATCAGACAAGTATAGGATGCCAAAATGCTATACACCTCTTGAGGAGCTTCTGTATACTTTTGGGGGTCCCTGGCCTTTTGCGATTTTACTGTCATGCATTTTGGGGATTCTTGCTCTGTTGTTAAGTACATTGAGAATCAAATTGGTTGGAACCTGTTCTTATCAGAGGGGTGGTTCAATTGAACAGCACAGTCATCATCACTTACCCTATCTTCTTTCCCTATCTGAGGTATACACAAGTATCGCTTCATTTTTTATGCTTTTTTTTCAAATTTTTTTTATCAGAGATGATTTTATTGACTTGCAGAATTTTTGACCTATTTATGTGTTTTTTCTTCATATTTAATAATAACAACTTAGGTGCGGGGAACCGGAGCTGAAGAAACTCAAAGCCATGTTCATCGGATGTACTTTATGGGTCCAAATACTTTCAGAGAACCGTGGCATCTTCCATACTCTCCACCTAGTGCAGTCATTGAAATTGTGTAAGAAAATAACTGAACTTTGAGACCATGCGACACCATAATTTTTATGCGGTGTTGATCTTTTGAATTAGTATAACTGATACTGGGATTATGGTTGGGGTGGGTATTGCCCATTGGTATCTGTACACTTGAAACCAACATGTTGGTTCTAATCATTTGATTTGATTTTTTTTTTTTTCTCTCGGGACTTTTTTGCTTTGGCAAATAACACATTCTCTCTTAAAACTACTATAATTAGTTAACTGTTGGTCCAAGATAATTCTTGAATCGAAAGCACCACTTAGGTTAGCATTGCGTTGTTCTGTCTACTAAATTACAATACTTATTTGTGTTTCAACTTCAACCCTTCTTTTGGTACAGGTACGAAGATGCATTTAACAGATTTATTGATGAGATCAATTCTGTTGCTGCATATGATTGGTGGGAAGGGTCTGTGCACAGTATACTTTCAGTTCTTGCATATCCTTGTTCCTGGTCCTGGAAACAGTGGCGGCAAAGAAATAAAGTTCACCGCCTTCAGGAATATGTGAAGTCGGAATATGACCATTCATGCCTTCGGTCTTGCAGATCACGAGCCTTGTACAAAGGGATGAAGGTTTTACTCTTTCTATTACACTTCATTACCAGTATTTTTGTAATTACATTTATTATATGAATCATTTCTTTTCATGCTTCATAGTTCATATACATACTCCGTAGGTTTTCAAGATTGGCGAACTTCTAGCGGTCATTAGAGACTAATGCAGGCTGTTCCGCTCAGTTGGATGCTCATTTCACCAGATTTAGAAATAAAAATAAAAAAAGAAAATTTAATCCAAAAAGATTTCAACACCTTCTGTGGAACTTGCTCGAGCTCTCAGAAGTAGACAACTTACAGATGCCCTTTAACATCATTATTTGAGTGCGGATCTTTCGTTTATCTTTCTTGATGCATCCATCTGTAATGTAATGTGAAAGTCGGATTCCTGTCTTCAACTCTTGGCAAGATTCATTCCTTTATCAGCTTAGGATCAATCAAGCTCAAGCATTAGTGAAAGTTATCATTCACTGCTGAAACGAAAAAAAATGGTACGATCTCTGGAAATGAAAATAAATCACACAAGGATTATATCCCAACTCCCAAGGGGTCATTTTATGTGTGAATTTTTATCAAAGAAAATAAAATAAGTCCATCAGTTAGCAGTTTATTATCTAGACCATAAAATCATAGTGGGATGATTTTTTGAATTGATCAAGTTATTTCACTGCAAATCCTTGGTAGTGAAACAATAAAGCAAGTATTGTAGGTTCTATTAGGTTTCCAAAGTTCACTTGGTTATACCTCAGTCTGTAATGGAGCTGCATTCACGATTTACCTGTTCCTTTTCACTAATAGAATAGGATCTTTCCTCTACTGACTTCACTTTAAAGTTATAAAAAAAAAAAGGTTCATTAGAAGGGGGCTTAGGGGAGACAAAAGTAGATGTTTGTGGAGCAATGTCTCTTCGATTATGTAGATTGTTTAGGAGAGGAACTGTAGGAAAAAAAAATATATCCCCTCAAGGCGTTGAAACAAACATTGAGTGTATGAATTGGTTCTGTCGAGGTCTCATTATGAAAGAGTAAACGGGTTGTACTTCCTTTCCTACTTTGTCAAATTTCGTTGGTCATTTTGGTTCTTTTGTGTAATAGGGTTTTCATTGGTTCTTCATTTTTCTATTTTTGGCACTTAGCTATTCAATGGTCTATGTTTTTCTATCTCTCATATTCAGAATTGAAAATGATGCAGGTTGGAGCAACACCAGACTTAATGGTGGCATATATTGATTTTTTCCTTGGTGGTGATGAGAAGCGTCTAGATATGGTATCAATCATACAGAAAAGGTTTCCCATGTGCATTATTTTTGGTGGTGATGGCAGCTATATGTCACCTTATAATCTTCACAATGATACGTTGTTGACCAACCTCCTTGGTCAGGTCTGTGGATTCACATGATACTTAAGTAACCATGTAATCATTATTTTTGTTATCTATATCTGATGTAAATTATGTCATTCTATTCTCAGCATGTTCCAGAAACTGTTTGGAATCATTTGGTGGCTGGTTTGAATGCCCAGTTGAGGATGGTGAGGCATGGATCTATTCGTTCTCACCTCATTCCTGTGATTAATTGGATAAACAGCCATGCAAACCCTCAACTTGCATTTCATGGGGTTAAAGTTGAACTTGGATGGTTTCAAGCAACAGCTACTGGTTATTATCAGCTGGGGATATTGGTAGTCGTTGGGGATTATCCTCTTCAAAGTATGCACCAGTCTGATATGGGGGATAGAAATGGTAACGAGCTACCAAGGTAAGTTTGAGCAATTACACTTTTGTTTCAATTTTTTATGATTCAAAACACATATAATGGGATTATCCGTTTTCCATTTTGAGTTTCCACAACCAATTTAAGATGCAACCTTTGAACCTTTCAGACTGATTGTTTCTGATGAAGATGTTCATTTTCCTTGTGCAATCTACCTATATGAAAATTGTGTTTGATTTGAAGTTGAGAACACGGTAATAGATTAGTTTTCCTTTAGTTGAGAGATCAAAAACAAAATGGAACTGAAAGTACAATGTGTTCATAAATAAGATCCTACATCTGGAATCATAAGCTGTGTATAAAATAAATATAAGAGCCTGGACCTCTCCACTTCTTGCCGATTAGTTTTGGTTGAAAGCTTTAAAATGTAACATGGTATTGCATGGGCAAGTTATCACGAGACATGTTCTGTTTGGCCAGGCATGCTGCGCATGACCTGATATAACTGATCCACAAAATGGCTGAGTCTGGACAAATGTGAGGGGATGGTTGTTGAATCTGATACAAGGGTCTCCGCTGTGATAAAATTGTTTGTTTAAATTCTCAAAAGCTTAAGCCTCTAGGATGTGGGACAATATATATTCCAACACTGGACTTTGATTTGGAAAGGAAGAAATTCTCCCTCCACCAAGAACTGGGAAGGAAAAAATAGTGGGACCAAAGAAATAAATCTTCATGTTGAAAAGTAACGAAAAGTACAATTGTGAGATCAGGATGACGCCATTCAATTATGTCAGTGTTCATTGGAAAGTTTCAAACTAGTATGACTGGCATGATATGGAGGGAACAATGAATTTTTATTTTCCTTTTTTATTTGATCATTTGTTGGTGTAAACTTCCGAGTAACTGACCTCATTTGGAGATAAAATAAATAGCCTGCTAGAACCCTTATAATGCTCACATGATTAATTTCTAAACCCTGTATCTATTGTTTAGTATAGTTGATTATTGATTACTTTGTTCATTGTCTATCAAAATTCAGGTCTAATGTTGCGTGTACAAGAAAATGTCTTAAGCAGATGCAGCAAAGTTGGCCGTTGGTAGGTCATGCATTATCTGTCAAAAGGATAACTGGAGGAATTAATGGAGGTCTTATAAATCATACTACCTTGAAATCTTTGGATTATAAAAGGGACTTCCTGTTTCCACTTTCTCTCTTACTGCACAACACAAGACCTGTTGGTCGTCAGGTACTTCAAATAAGTCTTCAATGGTGTTTAAATGTAGGCTGAATCTCGACGCTGTTCAAGACCTAATAAAACTCATGTTGCAGGACACCCTGTTGCTGCTGATAAGTTTCATGCTTTTAGCAGACCTTTCTGTCACTCTTCTTATGTTGCTTCAGTTCTACTGGATATCTCTGGGGGCTTTCCTTGCTGTATTGCTTATACTACCTCTATCCTTGCTTTCTCCCTTCCTCGCTGGATTAAATGCTTTATTCAGTAAGGAACTTAGAAGAGCTTCACTTGCTCGTGTATATGCATTGTGGAATGCTACATCCCTTTCTAATGTGGTGAGTTTCAGAGCTTGAAATATGGTTTAGCGGGATTGCCTTTTGAAATCCCTATTGCAAGTTAGGCCAACTTATGGTTATAAGTGAGACACTGAGCTATGTCACATCCCTTGTAGAGTGTGCAAATTTTGTTTCATGAGATGCTTCCTGGCTTTCCTTTTATCTTAATCTAATTATAACATATCCTCTTTTATGTACACATACACATTAAAAATTACTGTGATGCAAGGCTGAGCCTAAGCATTAGCGTTCAGTTCTTCTGCAGTCGAGTATTATTCTAATAATCATATAATCAATTTTGACTTCTGCAGGTGGTCGCATTCATGTGTGGCATTTTTTATTATGGATTTTCCTTTTTCCGGCCACCTGGCAAGTCAGATACATGGAACACTAGAAGGTGAGTCCTCAACTCAACTTCATTCTATCTTGAAACTAATAGTCAGATTCCTTGTTACGCATGTTAATGTCTCTGTGAAAACTTCCGCTTTACCCTGATTGCTAATAATGCTCCTTGCGGATTAAGATCACTTCCATAACTATGCGATAAATGAAAGACTTGTGCTTCACCAGGCTATATTGATTTGGGTGTCTAAAGTTCATAGGACATCTGCAAATCTTTTTCAAATACAACATTATTGAGGGGACAGGAAACTACGTAGTTAGGACCAATATTTCTATCCATAGCAACTCTGATTGCACTGGCGTGGCCAGGACAAGGTGAGGGGAACGTTTACAAAATTAGTATAATCGATTCAATATTAGAAGGTGATGAATTCAATTCGTCTGTGGTTCGTGGCCATTACCATCTGCTCAACTTTGGTGAACCACTAAATTTTTTAGAAATGAGCTGATGTTAAATTTCCGTTGGGTGCAATCATGTTTAGCCTTAGTGCCTTAAATGTGATAACCTTGTGAAGGATCCAAAACCGAACAACAGAAAATAGTTTAATCATCCATTGTATTTGCATAGAAAGGCATCCAAAAGACTCTTCATGCTTGGTTATGGTAGAGAGTGAAAATTTTGAGAAAACAAATTTAATCACACAACACGGTTCTCCTTTTTGGACTTTTTATTACTCACATAGCTGCACAAACTGTGTCGAAGTCTTGGGAAGTTGAAGAATATTCTCGCTGCACTGATGGTTTTATGCTGCTAGAAGCCTTTGGTCGACATGCTGATAACTATGAATAGCACATAGAATATAAAAACTGATCAATCTCTGGCGTGAATAGTATTCTTCCACTGCATAATAGTATTCTTTTTATCTTCTTCATATGTGCATTGTATCTTACATACATGTCAATGCGACGTATATTTCCTTCTGAATTGTGCGTGGTCTCAGGGATGACGATAAATGGTGGCTTTTGCCAACGATTCTCCTGCTGTTGAAGTTAATACAAGCGCGGTTTGTGGACTGGCATATAGCAAATTTGGAAATCGAAGATCCATCTGTATATATCCCAGATCCGGACGCCTTTTGGGCGCAAGAGTCTGGCCCGTAAGACAAACGAAAGACAATAGAGATCGTAATGGTTCTATGGTTTTCTGCTATTCTGCTGTAAGCAAGGGTCCTTTATGTTTTGCATTGGCACGGCACCAGTGTGGCTTCTTTGCCGGTATTTTCTGCTCCGGCATCGGTGTGGCTGCTTTCTTTTTGTAAATAGGTGTGCAGCTTTCCTCCATGGAATCATAGAGGCACATGGAGTGTAAAATTTTTAGGGCAAATTAAAGAAGACAGAGCATAGGTTGTCAGTTTAGGGTGGTGCTATATCTACACATTTTTTTACCTCTCGCACTACACTGGGTTTTCTGATTTTCAGCCATTGTATCAAATGAATTAAAAATTAATGGCATAAATTAATAGTGCGTGAAAGGTAAAAATGAATGTGTAAATAGCACAACCAGTTGGTTTATTCTAGAAATTAATATTCTAATGTAAAAAAAAATCGTCTTTTCTAATATAGAGAGCTTTCTTTGGTTGTGGATAAATCCAGCGAGACAAACCACCGTAAGCAGCCGGAAATTTGCCGGCAAAAATTGCCCAGAAACGGGTCAGTCGCGGGTCAAGGGGGGAAACCCATCTGGGCCACACACGTAGCTTTCTAAAACGGGAAATTCGGAACTGAAGATCTTCCAAATGATCATTTTAACCCTGCCTTTGCCTGCTTGTTTCTCCTTCATTATTACTCTGTTTTGTGAACTAAATAAGTAACTCGAAATACAAAAATAGTGAAATTCGGAGACAGAATTTCACATACATGAAAGTTTAACCAAATTTTTCACAGCAATAAATTTATATCAAGTTGTTCTTCAGAACTGAAGATCACAGCGAAGGAAAAACGACATTTGATTATTATTGATTCGTGATCCAGTTTTGTAGGAGAACGGCATTAGTTTAATTACCTTGGACGTATACGTATAATTTCTTGTTTATTTTGGTCATTTTTTTGTTGTTGGAAATTTGAGTCACATTTATATTCAAAGTGAATGACTTAACAAGTAATATTATCTAAACTAAGGAAAGAAGTGGGTTTAGCCTCACAATAGGCTAGCAATAATGAGATTCAAATTCGCCTATAGCGGGAATCGAACCTGAGATCTCTCACTTACAAATGAAAAGAAATATCACTAAACCATAGTACTAAGTGACAAAACGAATGACATTTGATTATATGGAACTGACTATAACACCGTTATGTTCCATAACTTACTGTCAACTATTAACTTTGCTTTATCTAGGAAAACACTGGAATTGATTCAGACTTTGATTTTTGAAAAGATATTGTTAACCTTGGCACTCCGCAAATAGTAAATTGCCTTAGTGGTTAGCCTTTTTTTTTTTTTTACCCACTATATCTTGGATTTAAACTTCCTCCCTAATGTAATATAGACTAACATAGAATACCACTTGTAATAAAAAAAAATATTATTGGTACTCTACAAAAGTCATGTTGCACTATAGCCATGCAGAAATATATGAAGAAAAAAAAATGCTTAGGAGAAGTGTCTGAGGATTTTTTTGAGTGTCAGTAACAGCTACTAAAACAATCTTAGTATATTATTGATAAAAGAAATCTTTTTATATTAACTTTGTATTAGTAGAATTTGTGGTTGTGGACGATGAATATGTGATTTTTTTTTAGTAGAATGATATCGTAGTGGTCAGACAGTTAATTATTAAGAGGATGTGAGTCGGTGAGGATTAAACCCGCGTCATGATGCATAGACATGATTACTTTCCACCATTGTTGCAGTAAAGCACCATTTTTTGTGTACAAGCGATATTATACACAAAGGAAAGTTGGGGAGAGTTTTAACTATTAAGGCAATTCATCACTTTCTATTTAAGAATTAAATTATCACTTTTTTTACATAGCTTATTTAAGAAAAAATTCTTGAATCCAACACTTTTATTTTTTTTTACAAACGATATTATTTACCTAAGGGGGTGGGGGAGTAGGCTAAGTCTCACAATGAGCTAGCAATAATGTGGTTCATATTCGCTTTTGGTGAGAATCAAACTTAGGACCTTTCACTTACAAGTGAAGAGGTAGACCACTAGACTGTAGTACTAAGTGGCTTAAGTCTGACACTTAGAGGAGTCAAACTGATATGCATTATTTTTATATGCTATTATTGACTCTCCATAAAAATTATTGTGCACTCCAAAATTTTTAGTAAAAAAAATACATTTGTATATAAAAAAAACGCATGATGAGTTTTTTTTTTTTTTTTAACAAACGATATTATATATACTAAGAGGGAATGACTGAGCTTAGCCTAACACTGAGCTAGAAATAATGTGGTTTAAAGTCACCTTTGACGATAATTAAATCTAAGACCTCTCATTTACAAGTGAAGATGAATACTAGATTTAAACTCAAATTAACCAATAAGCATGAAAAGCATTTTTTTTTTCTTTTCAAAAACTCAAAAGTCTGTAACAACTTCACCAAAATCCACTCACTTTTCAGATCAGAGTCCCATAAAAATAAGGAAAATCATTAGGAAAAGGGACTAGGCCTTTTTTCAACATTTTCAATTTGTTCTGAATTCCTTGGTAACACAAGAAACCCGGAAAGGCAGCACGCAAGCACCATGTTCCGGCAAGCATCACGTCTCTTGGGTCGATCCAGTCGGCCGCCGAGGGTCCGAGCCATGTGCACGGAGGTCCCAGCGAACAGCAACAAGGACTCAGCCTTCGTGGAAGCATGGAAGAAAGTGAGTCCAACCATGGAGCCACCCCACACTCCATCAACGTATATGGAACCTCGCCCTCCCACCCCTTCTTCCCTCCCTTCCAAACTCACCGTCAACTTCGTCCTCCCTTATTCCTCCCAGCTCTCCGGCAAAGAGGTCGGTCTGCGTTGCTCCCCATTGTCCTTTCTTTTGGATTTAACATTTGCTTTGTTTTTCTTAACCCTTCATGTTTTTTAATACGTGATTTCCCACTTTAGTTTTGTTTTTTGTTTTTTGCTTTATTGTTTGTATCTTCTCATATTTGGATTGTTTATTTTTATTATAATTTGTGAATTTATTGTTTTTATCTGCATTTGAAACCATATTACATCCTAAATATAATGAAATAGGATGAAGTGAGACGATGTTTTGTAAATACGTAATTATCTTGAGTATATTAACTATTTCTTTATTTTGGATGCCTAGAAGGGACAAAAGAAACATTTTGTTCTTTCTTCAACAATTTCTAATCTCTAGTGGACCTGTTACTATGATTCGAACCCAAATGAAGTTCTGACCATCTGTCAGAGAAAAAAGAACGAATAAATCTTGTAGGATTTCCAAGAAATTTTTCAATTTATTCCTGAAGCAAATACTTATTCATCGGCTTCTCACGTTCCAATTTTGATTATTTTATGTTGTGGGATTTTGTCTTAATTCTCATGGATTCATTTTCATCATATTGGGGTTTTTTTTATTGGTTCACTATATACAAGCAGTTTTATCATATCTGGATATTATTTTGATTTAGTTTGTCAAATGATTCAGATATTATATTAGTATTATGGTTTCTTCTTTTGGGTTGTCACACGATTTCGGTATTCTTTTTTTTTTTTTCTTTTGGTCGAAATGAATACAGCAATCGTGTGACAACCCAAAAGAAGAAAACATAATATATACAATCAGTAAGCTTTGTTTGAGAGGCATCAGGAACATATACAATAATTATGCATGCTTCACCCCGTTCATTTGGAAGTAGCAGGTCCTCCTTCATGGCAATCTTTCCTCTCATATCTATCTGTGTGACTAGCTAGGGTTCGAAACTCGGCCGGCATAGCTGCATAGCTAGGGTTCGAAACTCGTCTGGGCTGAACTTACATTTGAAAATGCAGCTTGACACTCGATTTGTTTCTAGTTTATTGGTTTCGCCTTGGTGAACATATAGTACTCGTGATATATTGATCGGCTAACTTGTAATGTTCAAACTTCCAGATAGCTAGCTGCTTAACCACATTGATGCTTGTTTTATTGGATTCCAACCACAATTTATTAACAAGCTGAAGAATGTGTGTCAGGTTGACATGGTCATGGTACCAGCAACAACTGGGCAAATGGGTGTTTTGCCCGGCCATGTTCCAACGATCGCGGAGCTCAAGCCCGGGGTCCTATCGGTGCATGAAGGCAGCGACGTGACAAAGTATTTTGTGAGCAGCGGGTTTGCTTTCATTCATGCAAATTCTGTTGCTGATATAGTGGCTGTGGAGGCAGTGCCGATTGACCAGATTGACGCAAGCTTAGTACAAAAGGGGCTTGCGGAGTTCACCCAGAAGCTTTCTTCGGCTACCACTGATTTGGAGAAAGCTGAGGCTCAGATTGGAGTTGATGTTCATAGTGCTCTAAACTCTGCCATCACTGGCTAATCAATCATTTCCCCTGCATTTTCTTCTTTCCACCATGAATTTTCTTTCTTCTTCTTTTTTTTTTCTCCATTCCTTAAGCAGTAATCTGCTCAGCACAATTTTGTCCCTTAATTTCCTTTTTTGGGGTACAATTTTCTCCATTTTCAGATAAATAAAGATTTAAGGACCATTGATTATTGAAGTATAAATTTAGGAAAACCAAATATCATTCGAGTAATATACATAGAGATATTAACAATTAAAAGGCGGAAGTATGTTCATGTGTATTATAAAACAAATATTAATCATGAAATTCAAAGCCTAGTGATGTGGTGAACCAAGGCTCAACTCAAATTTACAAGAGAGTTGAGAATCCATAATACCTTTGTAGATGCTATTCACCCAATGAGGGACTTCATTCCTTCGCTCATTTGGATCTTTGGCTTCTTTAATTTGGATGGTGGAATAGGAATCTCCAAGTTCTCAATCTCCACATCAAAGAGAGATGTTGATACGAGAAGGGAAGAAGGGATGAGTGATCGAGGTAGAGGAAGGTGCTGGTATCCTCTCCCATGTTGGCAAGACGAGTGACCAAGGGAAAGGAAGATGCTACTATCCTCTCCTATGGTAGCCGACCTCCTAGAGAGAAAGAAGAGAGTTAAGAGAGAAAAATCTTTACCCTCTCTATGGGCGGCTGTGTGAAGCCACTGAGCTTTTTGTCCTTTGAGTTTTAAGTTGTTATCACACTTAAGTTAATGGGCTTAACAGTTTGAATATCATTGGGCCTTAAAGGTCGATACTAACTTAACGTCTAATACAAACCTATTCATTGGAAGGAAAGATAAGGAGGGGGAGAGGCCTCGAGAAGCTTTCACTTACTATATTATTTTTTTCATAATATGTTTTAATAGCTCTGAGATAATTATTTTACGGGTGGAAATATACTTAGATTTGACATTTGTGTCATGTTTTTCGTGTTCGTGTTGTTTTTACATCATATTCGATAGCTTAACGGGTTGTGTCGTGTAACGCCCGTTAAAATAAACGTGTAATATGACTCGACCCATTAATATTATTAGGTAATATTATCCGACCCGTTTCCCGTTAAGAAAAATATACCTAAATCAATAAATAATGAAAATGAAAAACGTAATTTGATCCCAAAAATGTAAAACATAATACTAAATTAATATATACATACCACATTGTCATATAAATATTACTTCAAAACATTAAAAAAAACATTTGTCTTTCAAGTTTACATACCCAAAAATAAGAGGCTAATGAAAAAATATTAGTGCATACTACAAAATACAAATGTTCAAAGATATGCAAAATGAAGAGAGTTGCATTTCAAGGTTGAGAAACCTTGCACATTTTTTAAAATAAAACCCTTCAATTTTCATCAATCACCAAGAGAAATGATATTGCAACTTTAGCTTGATATATTATCTTCAAGAGTTATATTGACGATGTTTTCACTAAGATTTTTCATAATCCATAAACTATAAATCTAAATTTAACCATTGATTGTTGTTTATATTTACGCTCCATTCTTCTCACCAAATTTTTTTTTCTTCAGATTTTCTTTTTTGAAAACATGATCTCTTAGAGGATGCAGAGAGATGAACAATTCGGATTGTTGATATTACGTTCAGAGTTTACCCATTAGTGAAAATATAGCTCAAAGTTTATAAAGTCTTTAGAAACTATATAACATCAACTCATGTTTTAATTAACTGTAAATATAGGAATGTCATACCAATGATCCAAACCGTTCATTTTTCCACATCCGCTAAAAGATCACTTTTCAAAAATGAAAATCTTAAAAATGAAATTCGGTGAGTAAAATAAAGTGTAAACGACAATGGATGGTAGGGCTGGATCGATATGGGATCTCGTCCCGAAAATGGGATCCCGAATCCCAAACTGGTCCTTTTTGGGATGAAAATCCAAATCCCGATCCCAAACTGAAATTTCGGCATTCCCGAACTATTTTCGAGATTTCGGTTTGGCTTCGGTTTTCAATTCAATAAAAATGTGGCTTCTCGTTTATGCAAGAAGTTGATAAATTCAATTCAAACCTGCAGATCGAGCATGCAAATCAGAAAAGAAATAGAACATGCAAAGCAGAAATCGACCATGGAAATCCAGAAATCCAAATCAACCAAATCCACATAAAATTAATCCAAAAATCCCAAGAAAATTAATCAAGAAATCCAAATCCAAATCCAAACAATCAAAAGCTCTAAGTTGTAAATCCCTAATTTATAAATCCTCATTCGAACCCTAATTCAGAGAAAGTTTCAGAGAGGATAGAGAAAGAGATGGGTTGAGCTTCGAAAATTTGAGAGAGCTTTCGGCAGTAGCTCCTTGCTCTCTCTGCTTCTCAACACGAAGAGTGCCGCTCTCTGCCTCAAGAGTCAAAACCAAACTCAAGAGTTTTCGGCACTAGCTCCTTCCTCTTTCTTCTCCTCTCTGCTTTTCAACACGAAGAGTGATGTTCTCTACCCCAAGAGTGACGCCCTCTGCCTCAAGTGCTGCTCTATGTGCCTTCTGTTAGTGGGAGCCAAAAGGATCTTTCTTTTGAAGGGGAAGTTTGAACCGAAACCCAAAGCCAATTTTGTGCCTTTCCTTTTTTTTTAATATTATTTTGGTGCCTTCTGTTAGTGGGGGCCAAAAAGCTCCTGCTTTTGACTTGGGAAGTGGGAACCGAAAGCTAAAGAAACAAAACATTTTTGGATTTCGGGAATACCGAAAAAATCGGTTTTGAAAACCAATCCCATACCGATTACTTCAGTATTTTTCAAGACGGGATTACCGAACTTCAAGATAATTTTGGTTTGGGTTCAGGATTTTTTCGGTTTGGTTTGGGATTTTTGGAATTTTTTTTCAGCCCTAATGGACGGTTAAATTTAAATAAAAGGTTTATGGATTTTGGTGTCAGATTTCGAAGTTGATCTCTTCACGAAAGTTGTAAAGCTTATCATTACGAGTGATTGTGTTTATTTATTTTTTACATTTTTTTACACTTCTAGAATAATTATTATTTTATTAAATTAGCACTCAAATAAAAAACACTATTCATGAGATTGGGAGGGTTTTAAAAATCTAAATGACCATGTAACTATTGCCTAAGCGTAGAGAATGCAATCATGAGAGTTTATATATGCTTTCACATTTTTTTCAAACTTATATATTAATTATTATGAATTTTATTTATTTTGAACTCTAAAAATACTATTCATGAGGGTTTGTATTGTTTTAAAAATTTAAACGACAATGTGCCCATCCTCAAAGCATAGATGACGCGATTACGAGCATTTGCATGTTTTTTTCACATTTTTCGCACTTGTAAATTTATTATTATTTTTAATGTGTTTAGTATTTTTAAATTACTTGATATTTTTATTTTTAATGTGTTTTATAATTTCTAATCTCACTATTTGCCTATAGTGACACACCCCGACCTAGAAAGTCCACTAGGACACTGCAGTCGAGTTGTGCTGGGCGACACCTTGAAGGTGTCGAAGCCATAAAGTGTAGTGATGTGGGAAAATGTGAATAAATTTTAAACCTAAAAGTGCCTAAACATCAGAGTGTGTTCGTGAGCGGGAGCGAACCCATCTCACGCGTGCCTTTAGAGCATAAGGATACAGTAGAGCGGGTAAGAAATATACCCTCATAAGTAGCCACCAGACCAGAGATTCTCCAATAATCCTCGTCGATACGAACCTTAACAGCTAACCTGGAGGGGCGCAAAACAGAAAACGTGAGTGGGCAAAAACAAAGTTTTCAAAACCATTTTTATATCAAAAGTACTAACCCCTCACTGTAAAACCCGTATAGTTTCCCAAAAAATAATACGTATGTAATCGTATACCAAACAGGCTGTAAAACGATAAAACTCGAATATGCCATGTCTGAAATATGCCATGCCAAAATATCCAGTCAAGAAACATATGAATCGATCAGGTGAGATAAAATCAATACTCAATATATATGCCGGCAATATAAATCTATAGCTCCTCAACCACTATCCTGCACACGAGTCGGAACCACCTTTAGTGGTCTATACGACAGGCTAGGTGTATAAAATACGCTCAGTGCTACGATCACGTGAAGGTTGTGCGACGAATCGCGAGTCACCTACGAGTCGGAATCACCTATAGTGGTCTGTACGACAGGCTGTGCACCTGCCTTGGATCCAAGGTAAGCGTACGGTGCGGGAGGTGAACGATCACATGAAGGCTAGGCCCTACTATGGCGGAGCACTAACATCCGAGGTGCAGGTAAATGAGCTATATCTCAATCTCACCATCAACATCACAACCATCATTACCAAATATATATACTCACCTGACTTACCTGAGCGTCCACGGCGCCACAGCATGATCACAATCATAATCATAATCATCAATTATAATTGGCATTCGACATGGCATTTCAATCGTAAAACCAATTCAATTCTAAAATCATTTAGACCAAGTTTCTGGGGAAAATATCAATTATATATATACTGAAAACAAAAGCTCACTCACCTAGAGTCCATGCTACAGCCCCCTAGCACGACTCTCGAGATATCCCAAATGATCCCAAATGATCACCGCCTAGCATAAATATCAATTCATGTCTCAGAATCCGTACTGAGAGAATATGCAATTTATAATAAACGCATCCCTACGAATTTGATCCGGAAGATCCGTATCACGAATCTTCGATCTGTCACTTCCAATAATCCACATTAAGCTTCTAGAACAATATCCCAAAGTTTCGTTACGATCCAACGGTTGGATCTCCGCCAATTGCCAAAACCAAGTGGCGGTTAACGTTTTATTTACAAACTTACAATTCCAATTCGGGAAGATCCGTACGCCGGATTCCGATCCGTAAATTCCTTCATTCCTAAAATATTACATACTGCCACATACTAAAGTTTGGTGACGATCCAACGGTCGGATCGTCGATTCATATTTTGACATATTACCGAAACGTAACGAATTTAGGTCTTAACGATCAATTTACGTCAATCCATCATCAAAACTAATATCAAGGCATTGAATAATGCCTAAAAACATCATTGGCGGCCCTCAGACCACGCGCCGCCGCGGGTGGCGGTTGGGCTTTGATATGTGAGCAGAACAACTTTCATACCTTCGAGAAAGTCCAATTTTGACTGGAAAGCCCTCAATTTTGTCACACCCCCCAAGAACCCTAGAAATAGGGTGTTCTCCAATCCGACTTCAATTTAACTCTGATGCTCCATCCATTGCTTGGGCTTTGATCCTCAGCTCTAGGGAAGTATTTTGATGTTGTTAATTGCATGAAAACGTTTCAAGATTGGGAGATTTGAACCACAACCCGTCGCGGCACCCACAGTGCAAAACCCTTAAATTTCTCACCCAATCTTCACAAATTTGATGTGAAATAGGTAGAAAGAGGTCGTGTAGTGATTTTGGAGTGTTAAAGGGTGTCAAGCTCGTCGGAAAACCGATGCAAAACCATCGGAAATCATGACGAGAGATCGGGTCATGGAACACGGGTCACGGGTCAAGGGGATGGGGTTCTAGGTTGGGTGCCACTCACCTCTCTCCTTTCTCTCCCGTGTCTCCTTTCTGATTGGGTACATTTCCTCTCTCATCTTCCAATTAGCCACATCCTCCCTCCTTATTTCTCCCTTCTTTCCCATCCTGACCGTCCGTTCCTCCTTCCTTTAAATCTGGGCCACACAAGTAGCACCCCAGATTTCTGGAACTTTCCAATTAATTTCAAAAAGTATCAATTTTGCCCTTAACTTCAAACGTTAATAACTTCTTCATTGTAACTCCAAATTCGGATCTGTTTGCGCCTACGCGTCCGTAACGACGAATACTACAAGAATATGCCAAGAAAATGAATCTTAGGTGTCACTACGAGGCAGTCAACACCCATCGAAGTATGTGCCTCGAAGGGCATTTTCGTAAACTCACTTATTAAAATTATAAAAATCATAATTTTTAGGGACGGGTTGTCACATATAGTATTCTATAAAAATAAATAAATAAATAAATTTAAATTTTTTAAATTTATAATTAATAAACAATATTTACATATCCACTTATCTATTGTATTTTACTAGTTTATAGTGAGTTGGTTTTAGTAAGTTTAAAAAATTAAAATCCAACAGGATTCTCTTCAGATCTTTTTGGTAAGAATCTTGTGGATTCGTAAATTATGTTCGTTCATCGTAAATTGTGCAGTCAGTTTTTGTCAAGTACTGTTTATATTTAATTTTAAATAAAAATATTTAAATGATTTCTGACCGCACAATGTACGATGAACGGATATGATTCACATATCTCTGGGATTCTCACAAAGAGAATCTGGATTCAATTAAAATCATCAAAATAATCTTTTTCTTATCGTGTCAAAACAGGTTACCCTCTTGTCACTCTCGTATAAACCTGTTAAGGACCCGTTATTAACGGGTTCTTATCGTGTGACTCGATAACGACCCGATAAGTTATCATGTTGATCCAAAACTCGTTATTTTTGTGGCGTTTATGTATCGCATTAATGGATCGTTTAAGAAATTGCCGAGTCTAAATGTTATTGTCAATTATTATTCATTAAGACAGTAATTGCCTTTATCTAATTGATGGGATAACTAATGCCTGAAATTATATACAATAAGGGGTGGGGAAGTGGGCTCACGCTTTATAATGTGCTAGCAATAATGTAGTTCAAATTCGTCTTTGACAAAAATCAAACCTAAGACCTATTAGTTACAAATGAAGAGAAATATTACTAGATCGTAGGAAAATAGGCTAGTGAGATGGAGTTTCTCTTAATAATTCCTTTTTTGTCTTCTTTTTTTTGTCAAACGATAAATTTTATTATATTAAATGCTAGATTAGTCGCCGACAAGGTTCGAATCCACACTGTCGCTCAACACATTTTTACTAGTGTCGTAAATAGCCACTTACTGCTCTTAATAATTTCACCCAATGAATTATGAAATCAGAAGTCGAAAAGTCCACTTTACCCTCATATGCATAGCGCAGAGCGCATAGGCCGTGTTGACATGATTGTCCTTTTGCTCAACAAAAGGTGCTTTTAAACCCCCGATTAGGGTTTTAGAAGCAAAGCGAAGAGTGAGTGAGAACCGCAGACGCACAGGGTGGCCGCGCTCTATCTCTCTCAACTGTCTCAGTCCCTAGGGTTTGCTCGCAGCCAGAATCAAAATTCAAAGGTACTCATTATCTCCTCGACTTCTTCCAGAGCTTGATAATCATTTTTCAATTTTTTAGTATTTCTGCGCTTGTTTCATGTGTTCGTACGACAAATTCCGAAGCTTTCTGAGTTTCGCATGTCAGTAGCTTTTACATTTCTGAAAATATCAAAGGGTTTGATAGATGCTAAAGAGTAATCTGTTTGCATAAACAAGTTGGAAACCTAATCACTGTTGTGGGTTTACTGTTATGATTGAGGGATGCTCTGATTTCATGTAAATTTTAAGCATAAATTTCTTCTTTTGTGTTTTAGAAGTTATGGGGTAGGAGATATTGTTGTTCATGTGCTAGCCAAACATGCTGCTGCACCGATAACTATTGCATATTTTATATATCATGTGTATAGGAAAGGTATTATCACTGAGCATGTTTTGTACATCTGTTGGGGTACCTGCTGTTGTGTTTTGTTGGATTTTTTTTCCGAGAAAAAGTTGAGCGATATTTGGCTCTGTCTAATGTGCAGGAAATGGTTTCATCTGATGATGACCGATTGGCCACTGAGGCTGTGGAGAAAGTGACAGATTCAGAGAAGAAGAAGAAGAAGAAACATAGGGACAAGGACGGCGATTTGGACAAAGACTTCATGATCAAGCCCCAGAGCTCAACTCCCTCCTTGGACACTTCTCAGTGGCCTATCCTTCTTAAAAACTATGACCGCCTCAATGTTCGAACTGGACACTACACTCCTCTACCCTCAGGGTTTTCCCCCCTTAAGAGGCCTCTTGCTGAGTACATTCGATATGGTGTTCTCAATCTTGACAAGCCTGCAAACCCCTCGTCGCATGAGGTTGTTGCTTGGATTAAGCGCATCCTTCGTGTTGAGAAAACTGGCCACAGTGGTACTCTGGATCCTAAGGTTACAGGTAATCTCATTGTCTGCATTGACCGAGCCACACGACTTGTCAAGTCCCAGCAGGGTGCAGGGAAAGAGTATGTTTGTGTTGCCCGCTTGCATTCAGCTGTGCCTGATGTTTCCAAGGTGGCTCGGGCCCTTGAATCCCTGACTGGGGCTGTCTTTCAGAGGCCACCTTTGATATCAGCAGTCAAGAGGCAGCTTAGGATTAGGACCATCTATGAAAGCAAGCTTCTTGAGTATGATGCAGATAAACATTTGGTTGTTTTCTGGATTTCTTGCGAAGCAGGAACCTATGTGCGTACACTTTGTGTGCATTTGGGTCTGCTTCTTGGTGTGGGAGGTCATATGCAGGAGCTTAGGAGGGTCAGGTCTGGGATCATGGGTGAGAAAGACAACATGGTGACAATGCACGATGTCATGGATGCTCAGTGGGCTTATGACACTAATAGGGATGAGAGTTATTTGAGGAGGGTCATCATGCCTCTTGAGGTTCTCCTGACTAGTTATAAGAGATTGGTTGTCAAGGACTCAGCAGTGAATGCCATTTGCTACGGTGCCAAGTTAATGATTCCAGGGCTGCTCAGGTTTGAGAACGATATCGAGGTTGGAGAGGAAGTTGTGCTGATGACTACCAAGGGAGAAGCCATTGCATTGGGAATTGCTGAGATGACCACTGCTGTGATGGCCACTTGTGATCATGGTGTGGTGGCAAAGATTAAGAGGGTGGTGATGGATCGGGATACTTACCCAAGAAAGTGGGGATTGGGACCTAGGGCGTCCATGAAGAAGAAATTGATTGCCGAAGGAAAATTGGATAAGCATGGGAAGCCCACTGGGAATACACCACAAGAATGGATGAGGAATGTGGTTTTGCCTGCAGGTGGGGATTCTATTGTTGCAAGCACTGCTGCTGCGCATGCCACTGAACCTGCTGTGGCAGAGGAGGAGACCACTCACGTAGACAAGGAAAAGAAGGATAAGAAAAAGAAGGACAAACATAAGGATGAAGAGGAAACTAAGGAGGGGCGTAAGCGCAAACTAGAGGAAGCCACAGAGAGCCCTCTTCCAGTTCCTGCGAAGAAAAGCAAAGGCAAAGAAGTTGAGCCTGAAGTTGAGAAGTCAGAAAAGAAAAAGAAGAAGAAAAAGGACAAAGAGAATGGCACCGTGGATAATGTTGAAGCTGGTTCACCTGAAGCAGAAAAGTCTGAGAAGAAGAAGAAGAAGAAAAACAAAGACGCTGAGGACAATGGTACTGTGGTTTCTGCTGGCACTGGTGATGGCGAGGCTGAAAAGAGTGAGAAAAAGAAGAAAAAGAAAAAGAGTAAAGCAGATGCAGAAGAAGTTTAGAGGCATTAGGATTAGAATCTTTAAGCGGCAGAACTTTTGAATGTAATGCCTTTCTTTTATTCCATCTACAATGAGAGTTTCCGTAACTGACACTGGAAGTTTCATATCTCATATATGTAATTTTAATCGATTTTCCGCAGGACAAGTTTTTGTAGCTCGGCTTTTGTATTGCAGGCTGTTTTTACTTGGTTAAGTATTTTCAATTCGTCGTTCTACCTGTTTCCTTTGCTTGTTTCTACTTCCCTGAAATTGGAAAGTATGAACGAAAATACAGTTGCTATATGGTGTCTGGAGTCTGACAATTTAGTTAAGTTACTGGTTTCAGTTCTCTGCCTTATGTGAGTGACCCCAACTTAAGCAGCATCACTGAACGAGTCGAGCAAACTCATGGATGCAGGTATGGCTTCAGCTCCTAATTTGGATTCAGCTTGGTAGATGAAGCTGATGCCCAATTGACTACCCTGCTTAACACTAGTTCAATACCTTCAAATTGTCGATCGTATAAGTTTTGGTTGTCCAAATTATATACAAATTTCCATCATTATCTTCAGGTGATGGTTTAATAGCTTGGTTCGGAAAGAAAGCCCTCATCTGTGTTTTGGTAGCCAGGATTCTTTTAGATCTCGTTTTTTTCTTTCACAATAAAGTGATAGATGGAACTGCTATTAAACGACTCGTTGAAGACTCTTAACAAGATTAATCTAGTAACATATGCTCCCCTTTTTTCAGGAACGAAACGATGCAACCATGAAAATACAAAGAAACACAATAAGCTGAAGGCGTAAATTTATGTTTATTATGTCATGCATGAAATGAATTCGTCACCTTTCACGGGGCCGGGTTGATTTTCTTTGCTCAATTAAACAAATAATATTATACCAAGAACAGAGAATTAATTTATAATTACAAAGGCTCACTCAGAAAATAAAAACAATTGACAGATAAATAGCATGGAGAGGAGGTACAGAGGAATAGATGGGAGGAAGAAAATTTTGGCAGTCTACGAGCAGCTGAATTCCTCTTATCCCAGGGCCACGAATTTTTATAGCGATTCACAATTTCTTCGGTTTTTGCAGCCAAGGCAGCAGCTGCGGGACAAACTGGGAGGTGCATGTCATGTGTAAACGGCAACCAGCTAAGAAGATCACCCACAGCAAGGCCTGTCATAACTTTGAGTGCTGTCTCCAGGGACATCCGCCTTCAAAAGCCTGCTCTAAAACATCTTCCATTCGCTTTGCTAGTATTATCTGTTACGGGAAAAATCAGAGATTATGTCGTTGACCATAATCACATATCACATGTCCAGAAACCAAACACGGTATCTACAGGCAACAGCTGAGTATGCAATAAAAGCAAGCTAACAAGCTATGGAGATAAAATTTAAAAAATAAACAAAAACTTAATAAGCTGGCCTCAATGAATTTTACATCACACACATAATTGAGAAACACCTTGCTGCAGATAAAACCAAAATTACCTCAAGACCGGAAAGAACAGCTGACGGTACTTCAGTTAAATCCTTCAGATTCCTCTCCGGAAGAATGACTCTTGTAATGCCGCAACGGTGGGCTGCCAATACCTTTAGCAATATAGATTCAAATGATCAAACAAAGCCTCTGGCTCATTGCTGATGTACCAGAATATTGTATGCACTAGCAGAGAATTTTGCTTCAATTTTCTCACCTGTGGCTTGAAGGTTCCTTTAAATATTATACAAGAAAAACGTGCTAAAAGTGTTTTGGGAATGACGCAAGTTTCTCGAAATAAGCTTAAAAAGTTTCTCAAAACAATTCTGAAAATGGTGTAAAACGTTGATGATCAAGAAAACCAATGACAGAACAAATGAGAAATAAGCACATTTCAAGAAACCTGTGTTATTCCACTTAGCTAAAACCCCAATCAATTTTCCATCAAACATCCACTTACCTAGACGACGGTTATAGAAAAAGATATTAAAATGGAATGACTATAGTAAGTATATAGCCTGGAGATTATAAAAATGACAGTACTAAGAAAAGTGAAAAGCTATGTGCCAAACAAGTTTGATGTATAGTATAATACTTGTATATGAAAAACAAGGTCACATATAAGGATAATGTTAAATGCCCAACTAGCAAACAATTCAAAACACTTGACGGCAAGTGTTATCCGTGCTGACAGACTTACGTACAGAGTCATGGATTATCATAATTAGATTGGTACATGAGGTGAGTATACCTTGTCCTTGACACCACCAACAGGTAGTACGAGACCCCTCAATGTCATTTCTCCAGTCATTGCTGTATCTGCTCTTACTCTTCTCTGACTGAACAATGAAACCAGTGCTGTTACCAGAGTCACACCTGCTGAGGGTCCATCCTTCGGTACAGCCCCAGCAGGAAAGTGTATATGAACATCCCGACCCTCCAAAAGATTGGCTGCCTCAGCTGTTGCGAACTTTAGATCTTTTGCCCTGCCTCTCACCTGAGACATAAGTAAAATCCTCAGTATCAATCATTATAACGCAACATTTACAGAGCAGAAATTGTAGCATCCTGGTTGATGCATACTGTTTTATATAAATTAAAAAACACTATATACTCTGTGCACATAGGGATATACCAAGTTCAAGGAATACAGATTACAACATTTTTCTATACTAACCAGTCCCAAAAACCGAAGTAAATCTGACGGGATGATCGGGATCTCAACATAAATGTCTGTCAGTAACGAAGCATTCCGATTTTTTTTTTTGGAATTTTCGGATTTAAGATCCCGGATTTGATTTCGTTGTGCCAAAATGGGAAACTTTCGGATTGAGTTGATCAGAATCAGAATTTCCAATCTAACTTGCTTCTATGTTCCTCTTCTTTTTCATTAAAGTACAACTATGATTACCTTACACAAGACCTATTTGAAAAATTAAACCCAAATGGCAGAATAAGTGCAAGTCATGTGACTGAAATAAAATGGATAATAACAGTAAGTTGAGTGCCGTTATTATCTCTTAGTTGTCTTAAATATCAGTTTAGAATGGTGCATGAACAATTCAAAATTGTGACCATCGAGTCACCACCACAAATGTTTGACTCATCATGAAGAGGAGTATCAATATTTCAGATAAATAAAATTAATTTAGAAGAAACATTTTACCCATGTCAATGCTATTTGTGCTGACTCTTTGATAACATCTCCAAGTTGACCAGTGAGATGTAATTCACCCTTTCCCCCCATTGCTGTGGCCTCCACAAATTGGACCTCTCCACCAAAAGCAGTCCAAACAAGCCCAACAGAAACACCTGGTGTTGCAACTCGTTCTGCAGCTTCTTTGTCATCAAACCTTGGAGGCTGCATTACAACACAAACAGACAACCTCAGAAACTCTTAAGCAATAATGACAAATCAAGCTGGAATCTCTTGGGCAATATGCGTATGTCAAGCTGAAAAATTAATACATGGTAAAACCAAGATACATTTTTTATAAGAAGTATTCCTTGAGCCCAAAACTCGCTCCAAAAGCATCCTACATATTCATTTACATATAAATTTTGACATTGTAAGACTTGTCAAAATGGCATAGTACCCTGATTTTATCAAATCCATTGACAAGTCAAACTAATCAAGTTTCTAAATTACAAGCAAACAATATGCTAAGTCCAAATATGAAGTAACCTTTCTTAATGATTTTAAAAAGAGAATAATTACCCCTAATACTTTCTCCAGCATATCCTCATCCACAACCAATGGCGACTCAATCTTGAAAGTGCTTGATATCTCATGCTTATTCACACCCATCGGAATAACCTCCATTTCCACTTCAGCTCCATCAGCAAGTCTGTTTTCGAGTAGTGGTGAAGCAAGCGAGTGCACATCTTTGCTCAGAGGGACAGCTTGTTCTTGCTCTGCAACTTTTACTGCAGCTGCACGAGCCAAGGTAGCTAAGTTTCTCTCCAGATTCCGAACACCAGCCTCTCTAGTGTACCCTTGAATGATAAGTTTCACCATGGCCTACCACAGTAGACAGACAAGTTTCAATATGATATTTTCAGAAACCAACATTGGTTACGAATGTAACCGTTGTTTTGTGAGTTGTGACATAAACTTGATACTGGAAACTAGAAAGAAACTATTGGAAACCACAAGTTCGACACCATTAATACTTGATACAAATCGGAATGAACATACCTCTGGGATTCTAAGAAACTCAGAATTCAACCCATGCTGATCAAGAACTCGGGGAATTAGATGGTGCATGGCTATCTTCAGCTTTTCTTCAGGTGTATATCCAGGCAGCTCAATAACTTCCATCCTGTCCAAGAGTGCTGGGGGAATAGGCTGCACCCTATTTGCAGTTGCCACAAAAATCACCTTTGAAAGGTCGAAGGGAACATTCAAATAGCTATAGGACTTGAATTAAGGAATCGTGTCAATATAGAAACCCTGTTTGCAATGTTATTTGGTAGGGATTTAGGGAAGGCAGCATCCTTCTTTTTCAAAAAGAAATATAAAAAATTATGCCGTTTAAATAAGAAGCCATGTAATATTTCTTAAGTCAAGCAATCATGTCGCAGGCCATTTTGATAGCAACTAGATCTGGGTTTTCTGCAAGAGTTGAGTGCAAGATATGCATAGGTCAAACCCAAAATCCATAGAGCACGAGGATGTTTTCAGATTAATTAAATAAATAATCAGACCTAAAAAGGTATAAAGAACAGGATACTGATCACTGAATGTTTTATTTTGCTCAGGATCAAGAACCTCCAGTAGAGCTGAAGCTGGATCACCGCGCACATCAGAACCTGTCTTGTCAATTTCATCTAGCAGCATGACCGGGTTGGAAACAGCTACTTTCTGATATACATCATAATTGAAAAAAAATTTAGTGCAAGTCCTAGTACATCAATCCTATACTTGGCTGGGTGTGGATATGGATAAGTGGTTTTTTTTTGTTGTGTCCAGTAATGACTACGCCACATACAAAAAGGAGAGAGCACAAAGGAGGCTTCTTCAATTCTGAAATTTGTTTGTCTAAAGGCAGTGATGGTGATCCGATAGACAAACATTATCACTTATCAATTCCAAAATACTGTATTTTGTGTTCTTTTTCTTGGTTGGTTCGATACCCTTAGAAGATAGCATTTTGATTATAAGTCGTGACTGACCATCAAACCCATCACCATCCCTTACCAATCATATAAATATCACACCACAAGTCCATGAAAATGTTTGGACGAAATTATACCTTTAATCCATCAATGAGCCTACCCGGCATGCTTCCAATGTATGTCCTCCTGTGTCCTCGGATATCAGCTTCATCCTTTACACCACCAAGGGATATGCGTATAAATTTTCTGCCCAAAGCAGCAGCAATAGATGACGCCAAAGATGTTTTTCCAACACCAGGTGGACCAACAAAACACAACACTGGGCCTCTGGCATCTGGTTTGAGCTGCAACACACACATAACCAACATATTAACATCAAATATTTTTAATAAAAAAATAATCAGACAAAAAATAAACAATTAGCCACCTTGCGAACAGCCAGATATTCAATAATCCGCTGTTTGACCTTAGTTAAACCATAGTGATCATTGTCAAGACGTTCTTTTGTAGCCCTTAAATCCAATTCATATTCTTCATCGGCCTTCTGCCAGGGAAGATCAGCAAGAAGCTCTAGGTAAACAAGTGAACTATTATATCCAGGTTGTTGGGGTTGCATCTTTTTCAGCCTCCTGAAACATGAGGGGAAAATAAAATAAATAAATGAATGAGGATCCCTCTAAACTCTAGAACTTGAAGTACAAGGCTGTGTACTAGAAAACAACAATGAAAGCAACCACTTCTGGACCAACTTAACAAAGCCCAATTTTTTTTTAAAATTATATTACCGCTGACACCCAAGAATTAGTGGCCCCAGACATTTTGCGTATAGCTGCATATTTCAAAGTAGTTCAGATTTTAAAATGCAATAATATACACTGGCCGATATCCCTCTTCTTTACTGAATACCTTAAGAACAATATATTCAAAACAACTTTAACACACCAACATTGGCAATGATGTCAGGATTATATAATACTGGGCTCCAATTACAGTGTCATCATTCCCTTTTCTCCAAAACCCTTTATGTCAGACACTCTCTGTAAGAGGATGGTAATCATATCTTACTCAACATGGAAAAAAAGCCAAAGTTAAGATTACATCGAAGTTCTAGTAGTAATACCAGTATCTATAGTATGGAAAATTTTGTTGGAAAAACAAAAGGACAAAACTACTTGCACACAATAACACAGTAACCCTTGTTCCTTTCTTCTAACCAAATCATACCTCAGCTCTCTCTGTGCGTGCTTCCAGATGTTTGAAGGCATTCCTGAACTTTGCATCTTTCTTTCCAGAGCAACAACATCGTCTTCATCGTCATCATTGTCGCCAAGCTCCTCTTTTATAGCTCTCATCTGCAATACATTTCAAAAAGTAGAAAAGGAATTGGAACCATCAGCCAACTAAATGATAGAAGAGAACAGTATTTTCAATATGCGAATCCACCTAGAGTAAGTATTTTCAATATCCATATCCATCAAGGTCCATGATATAAACAGATATAAATACAAAATTAATACATTGCAAACCTAAGAGAAAAAAAGGCACTACCTATAACTAAGTAAAAAGTAATTTCATCAACTCAAGCAGCCCCTGACTTTCCATGAACTGCAAAAGGTGACTTGTATCCTTTACAACCTTCCCAGGGGTATACACATGAGAAATCAAAAATACCTCTGAATATATTTTTCTTTTAAAAAAATAAAAATAAAACCTATTTGATAAGAGTCCTCCAGCACAACAACAAATTGTGCCAATCCTAGAAATTTTCACATGTGCATAATTAAAGCTAACCTATCAAGTGAAAAATAATTACATTTAGAATCTGTTAAACCTTGCGATTCTGCACATGGTAAATTAGAAAACCATTCCTTCATTCTCACAATTCTTTGATTTTATTTAAAAGATCCCTTGTTAAATTTAAACATCATAAAAATGTGAAGGCGACTATTTTGACAGATAAGCTATTGGGTTGGTTTAGGGAATTATAACTATTAGGCCCACCATCACCACAAAATTAGCACATTCACCTTCATTCATAAATGACTAATTTACACACAAAAAAAAAACAAAAAAAAAAAAAAAGGTTTAATAGTTCCCATAAAGATCAAATTTTTCACAGTAAAATTCTAACTGAATTTCTTATTTGTTCCACCCAAAATTTTCTATGGCACTTCAAACAGAACAAAACAACTGAAAATGCTACCAAAAGTAAATTTTAAAAAGAATATAAATAATGAGCACAATACTTTTATCACTAAATAAATAATGAGCACCAATATTTAACTCAACTCAGAAAATCAAAGCTGATGTGAGAGTGCAAACCTGCTGGCGCAAAAGAAACTCTTTCTGCGATTTTGATAATTGACCCTCAACTTTTTGCGTAATCTTCTCTGCTACATGAATAGACTGTCACAAGGTAACACCAACATGACTGCTTAAAAACTCAAGGAAGTGTAAAGATAATAACTTGTGAACGTGCTAAGCATCAGCACCAGTGAATAAACAATTACCTGCAAATGCCTGTCAACTAGCTCAGTAGCTTTGGAAAGTCTTACTTTCAGATCAACTGAATCCAACATACACAGTTGCTCCTCAAAACTTATCTCAAAGCTAGCAACAAATATATCGGCCAACTTGTGAACCGGAACTGTCTCCAGAAGAACTTTTGTTCTTCCTCCAGTCTTTTGTTTCTACAAGCACAAAATGAAAATGAGAGTTGCTGATTCAAGTAATACAAGGTTACACAGTGTTTTATCAGCATAGTTATACTATCAGCAATATGTAAATATGTATATAGATATCTTATGTCTAACAATATCAATATTTCGCAAGAATCCAAAACATAAAGAAGCCCAGTTAATGCTCAACCAAATCAAGGAATTTCGGGCAAACAATATTCCCTACAAACCTTAAGCTGACCACAACAAAAACCGAAAAAACCATTTTAAACACAAAGGATTGTTCAACCAAAAACACGCAGCCTCACAGCTTGAAAGGGAGGTTAAAATTTTTTATAGAGGGTAATAACATAATAGGTATTAGCCTATTAGGGTATATACATAATAGGTATTTGTGTGTCAAGCTTTTGTAGTTTCCTATTGATAGTCTGATACCTAAATGACTTATTATTTTGAAGAAATTTGGTATGATAAGCCTGCACAACTCAAAACTATATAATCAAAATTACACCAAAGTAAAAAGGGGGGGAAAAAAATGCCAGGCCCTTGGTATCCATGTAATTTTATTCACTGAAATATGCAAACATCACAAGTATTACCTGCTCAAGAACAGAAATCAGCTCTGTAGCAGTTGCTTTGAATTGGCGAGACAATGATATGAACTCCGGATCTTGCTCCACTTGCTCCATTTCTCATGAAGATAAGAAAGATAAAACAACTCAACATATTGGTAGATAAGGGCACAAAACTCATCACCTAAGATTCTACATATAATGTGATAATGATAAAGATAAACTAATCACTATCATAAATCTTAGGTACAACACCTCAAATAATCCACAAGATACACTCAGGTCAACACATTAGAAGAGACGAGGAATCTACATATGTTAAGGATAAAACATTGAAAAAATTGTCGATTGTTTAACGAGGAAAAACATAGTAACCAATGATATCTAACCAGCTCTTCCAAAGAAACAATGATTAAAGAATTTAATCCTTTCGCATGAGCGCTTTAAAGTGACAGATCAGTTATGGGGCATGCATTATGTAGTCGGATTCTCAGGAACAATACCAACACGGTATGAGCCAGTGTGTGCGTGTTTGTGTGCAAGAGTGGGCGTGAGAGAGAGAGAGAGAGAGAGAGAGAGAGAGAGAGAGAGAGAGAGAGAGAGAAACTTTCAGAAACACCCCTAGTCATGGAAAACACGCTGCTTATGAACTAATGAACCAGGACCAAATACATAAAGAAATGTGATATACATGGCATAGGTTACATTAAACAAACACTTATGATCGGAAGTCTAAAGACAAGTACTTGTTACTGAAACAGAAAAGAAAATTCAAACCAAGGAAACAAGAGCTTGAGACCATATGTAGCAAGCCGACCAATAAACCCTAATATCTTCTACCAAAAACAAGCCCACATACTAAATTGATAACATACCAGACTTTGTCATTTCAAGTGGAGATATTCGTGCAGTATAATATGTTCCCCTTGTACTAAGTTCCTGGACGTTGAATCTACACAAGCCTTCAAGGACAACTACATACGTAACCCTCCCACTTGGCTTCTCAACTCCTCTTGAGAGATGTAAAGCCCGTGCAGCAACTCCCCTAAGAGTATAAACAAAACTTATTATCAACATAATTACTTTACAAACACAATCTGCAAAAACACCGAATGGAAAACTTATGAATAAACAAATAGAACTAAGCACCAAAACAGAAAAATCAGTTAAATGTAGAATGATCCAGAAAAACGGGTAATGGCCCATTCAAGTGCTAAAGGGCAGTTAAACTGATTGAAATAAGGACAGTCACAGCACATGACATGATTAGATGGACCACTGCATTATCTGTAATGTTAAGTTGTGGCCCCACAAAATAGAAACACTTTCCAATGAATAACAAAGTAGATTTTGATTCAAGTATACCTTGTATGCCAGTGAATAACTTCCTGCTGATTTTTTCCATCTGGCCTGTGAGAATCGGAAGTACCAACTTGAACTCTAGAGCTTCGTTCACCAGAATCACTTCCCACACCTAAAATTAGGCAAATTCCCATCAAGGTAACAACAACAACAGCAAAAGAAAACCTCTTAGATTTGATTTTCCAATAACCATAGGCATCCACTCATCTGTATCGAATAGAGAAATACACAGAAATCACCTTGAGACAACACAGGGGCCACTGTTGCAGCCTCGGCAGCATCTCGAACGGGAAGAATACCAATTAACCCCTTCTCTTCGCGCTGCCATAACTCTTGCTCCACCAATTTGACACTAAATTAATCAAATTCCCCAATTTTATCAATTCCATAATCCAGCAGTTCGAAATTCACAATTCCACACCCATATAATGATCAATTACATAGAAAAGGGAAAAAGGAAAGTTGGCATTTGAAATTGATACTGGCAAAATTGAAGAACAAAATACGCAACACTTTTGGCAGCACAGAGCAAACGACACAGTTTCAGCAACCAAAGAGCATGAAAAGGAGCATAATTTCCAAGCAGGCAGAGTAATTGCAGAGCTATAAAGTTAGAGCTGAGCTCAAACAGCTACAATTCAAGTGCATACAGTAGGAATCAAACAGAAAAAAACAATCAATCAAAAGAGAAGGATTAAGGCTTAAAGGCACCTGCTGGGGGAAGTGCAGCGAATTCGAATGATGGCGCCGGGTAAGAGGACCTTGTTTCGGAAAGGAAGGATGCCGAGGCGAGTGGGAAGCTCCACCGATTCCGCCATCTTTGCAATTTGCAGAGAGAGAGAGAGAGGGGGGGAAGAAGGAGAAGAAGAAGAAGAAGAAAGGACAGTCAGAGGAGGAGGTAGAAGAAGAAGGGAAGGTGGTGAATGCAATGCGCGTAGGTTTTGGTTTTATTCAGCTTTTTTCTTGGTTTGGTTGGAAGATTCTGGTTCGCTCGCTCGCTCTGATTTTTTATTTCTTCGAAACCGCGACGGCTTTGTTTTCACCTTTCTTTTTCTTCGAAAGCGCGACCCTACTTATCTCAAACAACAATTATCTTAACACACCATACATACTTCTCCATAATACCCTCACACCTTTCGTTTTCAACATACACCTTACATTTTCATATACACCACACATTCATTAAATTTTATTATATTAAAGTTATGTTCATCGATGCATCTGTTACCCTAAATAAAACATTATAAAAAATTGATATGAGCTTATATTCTTGCTTATGTGGTTTTCATAATTTTTTGTCCAACAGATAGTTTTGCTACTTAACTTTCTCCTTTGCTTCTATTTAACATGTTGAACTATCTCATCTTGATGACTCGTGTTAACGTAAGAGACTAGGTGTTGTCATCTTGGTTGGGGATGATGATATTCACTTGCTTTGTTTAAATACCAATTTAGCCATGAAGATCATTATTTTTATTAGAGCTCATAATTTACAAATCTATCTAAATGTCAAATCCAAAAAGTTCAGTGCCCACAACCAATTTAGCCATGAAGATCATTTTTTTTTTACCAGAGACCATTTATACCCTGTTCCCAAGTTAAAAATTCGGTTCTGCAATCATGCTTGAATGATACTGCACTCCCACCCATCCTAAGAAATAAATAGCAAGCATGCTTAAAAAAATTTAGCAAAAAAAAAACGCTACTAAACTATCTCAAAGAAGATTTCAATATTTCAGAATATATCTTTGTCTATTATGTTGCAGAATACTTAACAGTTAATAAAAAAAACATAATGACAAGACATTGTGAGCGTAGGTGTGTACAAAATTATAAATAAACTTACGGGTAGTTTTAGGATTTTATTTTTCATGATTTGGGGTGCAAGAAGAAAATAATTGCTTTTCTTTTCTTTTTTTAATTTTAGGTTGTTTTGAGAAAAATAGGGTTTAAATAGTCATTTTATACAAGTCATTTAATACTAAATATTAAATGGGGTGTATTCAACAATTTGTGGAGCATTATTAAAAAAACCCAAAAATAATCCTAAAAATTTGTTGCCCAAGAAATTGGAAAATGCACAATATTAGAAATCTTGAAATGTGTTTTTCTGTTATACCCAATTTGTATCTCTCTTTTATAGTATCTCTTACAAAACTAAAATTTCCGAGTTCGTGCCACTTAGTATTAACAGTTGACGTATTGTTCTTTTTCACTCGTAAGTGAGTTTTAGATTCGATTTTCGCAAAAAATGAATTTGAACCATCTTATTGCTAACTCAATGTGAAACTTAGCTCACTGTGAGGCTTAACTCACTCTCGCGCTCCTTAATGCATATAATATCAAATATTAAAAATAAAAAGAAAAAAAACTCTTAAGTTTGTCGGACGTGAAAAGACAATTTTGTTCTTCTCTTATATTTGAATACAAAATTAATAAAAATAAATCACGATGACGTATCAATTAGGCATGATTGATATATTGATTAAAATTTGATGATATGATGATTGAATATTGACAAACAATTCCGAACTTGGTTGCCAAGTTACAAAATGAGGGGATTTTGAAAGGTAACATTCTAAAAGATTATTTTTAAAAGAAATGTCAAAATGTTCAAATTAACATTAATAGTAAAAAAAAAAAAAAAAAACAACAATAATATTTTTTAACCGAATAGTCAAATTTGATATGATATGCCATGAATTGACATATCTCACCCTTGCTGCCAACATTGACAGCAGCTTGAAACTATTTTAATTAATGTTTGGGCCCAAAATGACAGTTTGGGCCGTGCGTGAAGCATTTCTCGCCCCAGAAGGAGATGTTGTAGGATAGTCGATTTGTGGGCCGACTAAATTAAGTCGGTTGAGTCCTAGCAGGAAAAGGATTTGTCTAAATGGAGATAAGAGAGGCAAAATCCATCCGTGAAGACGAATAGAGTCGCGGTACGATAACGAGTCTCGGTGAGAGTCCTAGCGGAAAAAAGAATGGCCGAGGTAAAGTCCGATTGGGGTAAGGAGTCCCAATCCGAGTAGAGTTATGACTCGATCAAAAAGGGATTCGGCCCCTATAAATACAGAAGCAGTGGCAGCATGCAAAGGACCTCCAACTCAACACACAAATCTGCCCTGCGCAATTTCTCGCTCTACGCGAAACCTCTCAACACCCTTGAGATTTTTATTTTCTTTTTTGCCTTCACACCTTCAGTTTGAATAAACAGCACTGTGAAGGTAACTGGTAAACATCTTCAGTTTGGATAAACAACACTGTTGCCGTAGAACCAGCCGTCCGTGAAGAACCTTCAGTTAGGATAAACAGCACTGCGACAGGGTCGACTGGTTATCTATCCAAGTCTCGGCCGACGAGGGTTTTCGGATCCCCGTCGACAGAAGTCATCTCACTAGCCATCTCGGCGAAGTGAGGTGTTACTGATACTTAGGCTCGGTGCCTCAACGCCGAGTTATTTTATGATAGCACATTCACAAGTGGGTTTCAGAGTTCGGCACTTAGACGGCCGAACCACATTCATTGTCAAGACCTTCATCCGTTTTGAGTATTTGTGCCCCTATACTCTAGTATCGATTCAGCGTGGTTTTACCTTCACCAATACGGTGACTGTTGCCGAATCGGACGACGACGAGCCGTGGACTTTGTAATTGGTAGCCTTGTTTTCAGGCTTGAGGACCCAGAGGCCGAGATGTGTTTCTTTCTCGGCTGCAGTTGCAAGACACAAAAGTCAGCCGCGCGCATCCACACAACATCAAGGCATTTTTACTCATCGGTTGAGCTCGGCCGACGAGTTGGCACGCCCCGCACACATTTGAAGGACATAGTTAGTTTACTAGTTACTCGGCCTGCACGCCACGTAGGCTAGGTGATTTTTTTAGTCAACATTTTGGCACGCCCATTGGGACCCAGTGCTAAAACTACGAAGTTCATGCCCGTTGAGACTCATTCGGTAAAGAAAAAGACATGAATGGGAAAGTCTACCACCGCACCAGTGACCCACAACACGGGTTCAGAAAATTCATCACAGGTACAGACCAATGATGCCGTGACACCTGACTCACGCCGAGAGAGGGGAATAATTCTCGGCGAGCCCACTCATAACACAGGGATTCTCACTAAGGTCATAAAGGACAAACTGGTCGAAAGAACAGTGGAGGACTGTGACGAGGATGGGGGTGATGCTACTGACCCACCATCCAGGTCGTTTTTCAGGAGACGATTAGAAGAACAATCTCGGCAATTCGAACAGACATTTGGCCGAGACATACAATAAATCCTGGAAGAAGTACGGGGGCAAAGCGCCATACAGACCAAGTTGCTCGAATACTTGGTCCACATTACCCCCAATTTGGGATTGACCGATCGAGCGAGACAGCCCTTGCCTAAACATAACGTAGCGACCACGTCAACGCCCGAGACATGATCTGATCGGCCTAGAGCAATTGATCTAGAGAAGAAGAGCGGATCAACCAGCACAACAAATGAATTTGGGGCTGTAAAGATTATTATTTATTATTTAATATACTTCTCATAATTATTATATTATTATTTTAACATTATTTTGTTATTATATTATTATTTTAAAATTAGTTGAGAGAAATGAGAGAGAGAGACAGAAGAGAAATAGGATAACATGAAGGAAAATGAGGGAAGTTGGTCGAATCGGGAGATAAGAGATGAAGAGGATGGGCCAATGGGAAGAGGGGAACAGAGAAAAGAGGGAAGGGGAACGGAGAGAAAATAGGGAAAGAAAGAAAAGAAATAGGAAGCTCAATGGGTCGAGTCACAGATGGACCCGACGAAAATTTACGAGTTTCAACGTCAATTCCAATGATCCAAGACTCTTTAGTTTACACCCAAGATTGTTGGGGTTTTGGCCCCGTATTGCAAAGAACGAAACCGTCGGTTCTGGGGGTGCCACGGAGGAAATCCGCCGATCGTGAAAGCTATGTCGACCATCACCACCATCAAAACACTCATCTTGAGGCCTAGAACAACGCCTAATCAGTTGTACGGACGGCGAACCATCGGAGGTGATGGATCGAAGCCACCCATTTCTAGGGTTTCCGGCGAGCTCGAGGTAAAGTGGAGCTTTTTCCGGCCAAATTGGACTTGGCTACAAGTAGAAAACTTACTACTCTCATTGAGATCTTTATTCCTGTAAAATTTGAGAATTGTTGCAAATAGTTGAATTTTTCGGCTGTCACGTGCGGCAGCGCGTGGGCCGAGACCCCACATGACCATCCTAGGCTAATTTGAGCCCCGATTCCATAATTGGCATCCGTTTAGTGAAATCCTGATGTTTAAATATAGTTTCATAGTGGACCACCTAGCTGGTCGCCACTTGGTTATTATATGAATGGACGAAACTTTAATACATGATAGTACGTAACATTTGTGGACATTAGGAACTACGGATTGGGAATCTGATGTACGAATCTTCCCGAATTGAATTTCTAAAGTTTCTAAATTCTAATTTTGACTGCCACTTGAAATTGGTGGAGATCCAGCCCTTTGGATTGTAAAGAAGTTTTAGTATGTTGTTCTAGAAGCATAGTGTGGACTTTGAGAAGTTATGGATCAGAAATCCATGGGCGGATGTCCCAAATTGACTTGTGTTGGGTTCTGAATCCGCCGTCCGTTTTCTGAAGTTCGACCGTTGTAAGATAGTTTCTTTATTAGCCGTATTTTGTATGAAAACGCGTAATTTCATTAACACATTATATTTACCTAAATGATTTCGTTTCTAGGCGAAACGGATTGCAATGACTCTCGATGCTACGAGACGAGTTCAACTCGGCGACATGATCTGTGAGTGGGTCTTTTCTTTGATATATATATAGGTTAGTTTCCATATATACATTTATAAATAATTCTCTACATGATTACCATGATTAAAATGACATTTATAAGAAATGCCTTATGGTTGGGAAAATATGAAATAATCCAACGGGATGCTCAGGTAAGCTTACTATAAGTATTTTTATAATATACATAGTAAGTATATTTTGAAAACTATATTTGTTTTACGGCGAGGGGTTACAACATTTTTAGAAATGTTTCTATAAAACTTTATTTTCAGGCCCACTCACCCTTGTTTTTCGCCCCTCCAGGTTTTAGTAGCTGAGTTTCCATATCAACGAGGATTCTTTGCAAATCTTGGTGTAGACGATTACCTTCAACGGTATGGTTCTCACCATATCTTACTTATACTTTGACGTCACATGTGAAATGGGTTTATTCTCGCTCACAGCCAAGGTTCTAAAAGAAGCTCGGGGCTAGTCGGGCGGTGGGTTGGGGCCTAGCGCCTAGGCGAACTAGGTGGATTTAAGTAAATCTATTGTATTTCGTGTAAATAAGTGTATGACATACTTAAAATATATATAATTTCATTATAAAGTAGAAAATAGAATGACATATATATTATGAAGTATTTGAACATAATAAAAATATGGGGAGCAAACATATAATGTGTGTTTATTTAAGTGTTCAATAAGGGGGCGTTTGTTTGCCCTCACTAAAGGGTACTAGACTGGACTGGACTAAGGGTTAGTCCAGTCCCATGTTTGTTCCTGACAGGGACTAGGTTTAATGAGACTCAGTCTCACTAGCCTAGACTAAATCAAGGACTAGCTGGTCTTAGTGAAACCCCTCAAAAACCATGGGACTAGCTAAGACCGTCCCCTTTCTCCTCCTTTCTCCTCCTCGCCTTGCTCCTCGACCACTCACATTCGAAAGCCATTGGACTAGATGCTTTTCACAACCAATTTTCATATAAAATACCAAATTGAAGAAAAGATTGGAACGGACAAGGGAGAAAAAGATGGAGAAAAAGAGGGAGAGAATGGTGCGGTAAGGAAGGATTAAAGGGATAAAAAAAAAAGGATAAAAATAAAATATTAATATTTATGGATTAAATAATATAATATTATAGTTTGTTAATTATCATGCTTGTTAGTCCGACACTGCACCAAACGCTTCACTAAACTAGTCCAGCTTAGTCTAGTCTAAGCCAGTACAGTTTAGTCCCTGAAGCTAGTCCAGTCCGAAACAGTCCGGTGCAACAAACGCACCCTAAGTCTCTTACAATTTATTGTAAATAATAAAATGCAAAAGGAAAGTTATCTATTTTCTAAGTGAGTCATAACCTAGGCAAGTGTCTAGATGGTCTAGGCGGGGGTGCCTTAGCAATTCTAGGCGCCATTTCTTAATTTTCAAATGCCTAGGTATTAATTGGGGAGGTGGCCAGGAGCTTAGCGCCTAGGCGGAACCTAGGCCGATCTAGGTGGAGATTTTTAGAACTGTACTCACAATGCACTCTTATACTTAGGCACTTTTAGGTTTAAATTTACTCACATTTTCCACATCACTACACTTTATGACTTTGTCACCTTCCAGCTGTCTGCCATCACAGCTTGATTCGGAGTCCGAGTGGACATTTCGGGTCAGGGTGTGTCACAAGCAAGGCTAGGAGGCTACGATCCATCGACGTATCAGTGAGTGGGCATTTGTTTTCATATATATATATATATATATATATATATAAACTTTATAGTTCCACAAATGCTTTTAGATTGATTTATGCCTATCATGCCATGTTTTATTAAATTTTAGAAATGTTATTACGTGGCTAAGATGTATATACTGTCGTGGTATGTTCATATGCATCTTCATCTAAAGATATATCTTTAAATACAATAGTTATATGACAAGTGGATCTTTTTATAGGATAACCTCATCCTCGAGCCCGGGGCTTTAATTTTTTCATCATACATTGCTGCACCCGGTGTTAGTTCTCGCCCAGGGTCAGGGCCAATCTTTCACATGTATATTCACATCCGCACTGCACGCTCGCTTTGGATCCAAGTATGTGCCAATTCTGTTGTTCAGGTTGCAATAGGCAACTCTGACTCGTATGTGACCTCGAATAGCGCCAGTCTTCACATGATTGTAGTACTAGTGCGTATATTATGATTACACCTAGTCATGTTCATGTCAGAAATCCTTTGCATGAACTCGTGTGTCAGCATAGATTGGTGAGCACCTGATTTTATTATGCTACTGTTGAGATATTGGGATTTGGCATAATTTTGGATTTATTGTTTATTTACAGTTGTTTTCATACTTATACATAGTATGATTTTCTGTAAACTATACATGTTTTACGGTGAGGGGTTAGTATGTTCATAAAATAAATGTGTTTTATAAACCTTTGTTTTTGCCCACTCACCCTTCTGTTTTTCGCCCCTCCAAGTCCATGTTAGCTAGATTATTTTGTGGCGTATGAGGAATATCTGGTGGTTCTGACATATTCATAAATAATGTAGGGACTTTTCCTGTTGTGTAATAAGTACTTAACTAGTTTCGACTGCACTACTTGTGTCATCTATGCTCTGAACATTTGTGCTTTATGGGTTATTCCCACTACTGTGCACTCTCTACTTTAGTTTAAATAATTGTTAGTTTTAGTTTAAATTTATCCATATTTTTATGCTTCACTTCCCTTTTTGGTTACGTCACATTCGAGTGACGGCCAACATCCCTCGACTCCGGTCGGGGTGTGTCATAGGATGTGATAAGTAATGTGTACAACAATAGCAAAATTTATACCACTAAGTGAGATTAGCGGTATGAATCTTAAAACGTCATTGTACTCGGTTTTTAGCCAAGTTTATAAGTGGTGCATACATGTCGCTAATTAATGAGTTTATCTCATTAGATGTTGATTGTATGTATAATTTGCCACATTAAGTTATACACAAAAGCAGTCCAAAAATGTTGTATTTCTAGCACTAGCATTACTCGTTAGAATTGTCAGATATTCAGAGAGACAAGTCACCAGTGCGTTCCTAACCATACAAATATTGTTCCAACCTAATAACAGATTAATAGGTGTAGAGTTTTATGACAAAATGTATCTATGTTATTAAGGGCTGGTTTGGTATTGTTGTGCTTTGAAAAAAAGCTGCTGTGAGAATAAGGGGCTGTGCTGTGAGAATAAGCGACTGTGAAATAAATCAGCTGAGTGTTTGGTAAACATTTTTGTAAAAGTGCTTTTGGAAAAAAAAAAAGCAGTGATAGTGGGTCTTTTCATTAAAGGAGCACTGTAGCTCCGTGTGCTTTGAAAAAAAGCCAGTTTTCCAAAGCTACAAATAGCTGCTTCAGCTTTTTCCTTTGATTTCAGCTTATTCTCACAGCAGCTTCCAAAATAAGCCATTTTTTTTAGTTTACCAAACACCTAAAACTCTTACAGCTTTTTTTTCATGGGTGCTTTTTTTTAAAGCACCTCACTCTCAAACTAGGGCTAAGAGTGGATCTCAATTCCCTTCTAGGACTTTTATTCAACACGGTATGCTCACTTGGACCACCACATAATACACACAGTGGGCCACACTTGCAACTAAACCCATATCGTACATTACGCGCAGAAGCATAATGTTACATTAAACTTAGTAACTCAAACATGGGAACGAGCACTCACTACAAATCACATTAATATTGTCCCAACTTAACCACATATTATTAAATATTGAGTTTTATCACAAAAGACCTTAATGTTATTAGGAGCAGAACTATACACCGTACTTTATTTTTTTCAAAATTTTAATGTGAGGTTTTATATTTAACAAATGTGACTTATTATGATATTAATCGCATCACACAGTATGGTTTACTGCAATAATATAATCGAACAAATGTGATAAATATTCTAGTATGATTTTGATTACAAAAGCTGAAACAAGGAAGCTGGTAATCATATATTAATTGAAGAAATTTTGATTCAACACGACAATGAAATCAAACCAACCACAAATGAATAATTTTTTATTAATTACCAAATTTTTGATTCAACACGTTGTTGATTTAGTTGGTCCGCCAAGGATTAATTTGGGAAAGTTCCGTTCCCGATAATTAGGACCGTCGGATGTCGGGTCACCGGATAAGGGTAGGTCGGTGGAGTAGCTTACGTGGGCCAGCTCGTGGGTGTATCGTCAACACCACGATGTCAGCTGCTGCGTTAGCAGTGGACAGAGCGGGACCCACCGTAGCATAAGAAAAGTAAAGTAGGATGCATGTGTATTTGGAGGAGTAGACTGGAGGGGTGTTCAACTCCGTATTCCTTTCACCAAATTCACTCAATCAATCAATTTGAGTTTTTAAAATTTGATCTAAATGTTACAAACAGCAAGCCCCTTTTAAAATTCATAATAACTTCAGTCGTTAGATTAAATTTTAAAGATTTGAATTAGGTGATTAGATGAATTTAGTAGAAGAAATTCATAGAGGATCCCTTTCCATGTTGAAGGCCATACAAATTGGACGACATTGGTCAATGGTCAGCACAACCCGGCACTAAGAGCAGGTCCAGCGGACCATGTTGCTCGGGGGACAGGGAAGAAAAAAGGGCCCGAGGCCCTGTGGATTTGCTCCAATGTAGGAGCAGCCCGTGTGAAGGTGGGGGCCCGAGGGACAGGCCCGTGAAGAATTCACCCACCCAGCCACCCAGTGGACGTGACGTCAGCATGACGTCACGCGAATTTTTTATTTTTTAAAAAATCTGTAAAAATCTATAAAAAATTATAAAAATTCTAAAAAATCTGTAAAAATCTATAAAAAATTATTAAAAATTGTAAAAAATCTGTAAATTTTTTATTTTTTATTTTTTTACTTTTCTATAAATATTTTGTCATTAACATCTACCTTACACCACAATTCCATATTTTCTCAACTATTTCTCCTCACATTCCATATTTTTATTGTGACACGTGGCACGACGTGATTGGTTACAAATCTTATCGAAAATCTAAAATTACAAATAAAATTATTTTGATTTTTTTTAATAAATAAAAAATTTCAAATATTTTATTGCTATTAGCTTTTCGGATAATGACAAATAAAATTATTATGTATTATTTTATAAATAAAAAAAATACTAATATTTTATTGCCAAGGCTATTCAAGTGCAGGGGTGGAGATGCAAAAGGCAATTGCCAGGGGAATACACTGTTCATTAAGGGCAGTTACTGTTCACTGGGTGGATTGAATAGTGTATTGCCTGGGGGGAGGGCTCCTACATTGGAGTTGCTCTAAGTGCATGAAATCGATTTACCGTCAAGTGATGTTTCGATTAAAAAAATACAATATTTGCGTTAAGAAACTTACACATATTATTATTTATATAGATGAACTAATATATAGCCTCCATGGTTGGGAAATAGATCTTCTTCGGATCTCTCTCTCCAAAGCCTACTGATGTAGTGATTCAGACTTTTAAAATTTGATCAAACTGTTAAAAATAGAAAATTTAGTAAAAACTTTTAAAAATTATAATAATTTTACCCCTTGGATCAAAAATTAAAAAGCTCAGATCACTTAATTCAGAGGTTTTGAAGATGGAGATCCGGATATAATCTCTTGCTCTATGGCTGAGACGAGAATCCGCTATTAATTAATTGTTAATAAAAAGTTTTATTTTTTCAGGCCTAAAATTGTGTCTGGAACTTTTATACGTCATCCATGATTGGTAAATGTTCAAAAGCCTTACATGGTGGAAATCCGCTGCACAACAGTGTAGAGAACATGAATCAAACGATTCATATGGTCGGAGAAATTTTTAGTTCTAACGGGAACACAAATAATACACTACGTGTTTTTATGTAAGTAGTGAAAAATTTTAATTTTTAAGTTATTAACCTTTTAACACACATAATTTACTATTTATATAAATACACGTGATATATCATTTTGTGTGTCGGTCACACTAAAAAATTTATTCACGTGATTGATGGTGAAAGCTGCGTGCCAGCCAGTCTTTGCGTATAAAAAACGACAACCCAAAAGAAGGAATTTTATAAGGCGACGGAAAATTGGAGATGTCAAAGCATGCTTGGTTTATCCATCCAGTCAAACATATATTGGCCTCATTTCTGCCACTCAAATCAAACTCCAATATTCAACATTTGCAATTGAGTAATACTATAGATATTTAACAAAGTTTTAAAAACTAAACGAGATGAAATTTAATAATTGATTTATTACTTATATGTTGATAAACATGTTTATTCTTATTGATGACATATCATTTAGTTTACAAATTAGGTCTCTAAATTTGGTCTCGTTTGCATTATCCTTTGCAATTTTGCATTCCCTTGCTGTGCCACAATAATGTAATTGTAGCATACGTCGTGTTTGTTGTCGGAAACAACTTGGCCTTGGAGGATTTCCAGCCATGTTAAATTGGCGTGATTAGATTCGCTATGTTAAATTCACGTGATTAGAGTTAAATTCGACCGAAAACATACTTTCACTTATTTTTGGGTCGCCAATGCTTAACAATTATGGCTGACACCATGTCGATTATGAGTCCAAGTCTAAATTTTTGGCGCAGATGTCAGTGGGTCACCTTTATTTTTCTTTTTTGTACTTGGCGATTGCGCCACACATGCTCGCCTAAGAGAGTGGCACAACAAAAACTAACACTTGGGGCCCGCCACAACGGTTGACTTGGCTTCTAAGGGCTACTTCAATGGTCATTAGCCACGTGGCCACATCTCAGACATCCGTTTCAAATTCTCACTTTGTTCAAATTCTTGGACGTCTGTAATACAATTTTTTGTTTAAATCTAGAAAATTTCAGAAAAAATCAAATAAAAAAATATTCCAACGTTTACTTGTAAATCTAAACAAGATTTTTGATTGATATGGACACATGGCATCATAATCATCTATCTAATTAATTTCATTCGTTTATATAATACTAAATAATTTGAATTATCCATTACAAATAAATTGTAACTAGTAACAGAATGTCAGTTACTATTTACAATAGGTGAAGATAGAACCAAATTTGGTGGGACCCATGCAAATTCCACGCAAATTTTAGAATCTAACTCCAAAATTTGGAGGAATTGGATTCCCTACAATTTGATAGGAATTGAGTTACGGATTATTGGGGAATCTAAACAAATTTTCCCTCCCCATTATACACTTATTTATTTCTAAATTCAAATATTACCCCTTGCATTACCCAACACTAAATTTTGTTCTCTCAGCTTAAAAAAAAAAAGAATTAAACAGTTTTTCACAAAGTTAATTAAAATAAAATAAAGTTTTACCAAAAAATAAAATAGATAATTAGAATAAGGGCATTTAGTAATCACATTAATTTTCATTCCAATTTATATGAATTGGTAAACAACTTATATAGCTTAGTACTATTTCTACTCCGATTCTTGAAGTTTTATTAAACAGTTTCAATAAGAATCTAATTTTGATTCCATAATATTCAAACTCCTCAATTCAATTTCTTTCTTTCTGATTACGGACTAGTAACCGAGCTATAAGTATCAACACCAGACTTGCATCATCTCTCAGGTCCCCAGGTTCACACTATATAAATAGGGAATGGTTCAAGATATAAATATCCAAGTTCGATCGATTTGGATTTGCTTGAGATTACTTAGGTTGGAAACACTTCTAATAACATACACTTTTTTTTTTTGGTGCAACGATATTTAAACGCTCATATTAAAAGTATTTTCATAAGAAACATGTTTAAATTTTTGTTAGAAGTCCAAGTACTTCTTAAAAAAAAAGAAAAAAAAGAAAAAGAAATTGGATCAAGTGGCCCATTAAGACATCCGGCCCATTAAGACTCCTTTTTAGTACCGCGTCGCCGATCCCCCTTACCAAACAGCAACACAATTCCGCCGCTTCTCTCTCTCCGCTCCGCTGCGTGAAACCAAAAGCAAAACCCTCTTCTTCATTTTTTTTTGGGTTGCTTTTTTAACTTAAATCTTTATAAAAAAAATAAAAAAAAAATCCCCAAAAGAAAATAAAATGCCAACAAACCACTCTTCGAAATCTCTCTCGCTCTATCTCTTTTAATCCATAAAAACACAATTCGGGTAAATTTTTTTATAAAACCAATTAAAATACAAAACCCGATTTCGCGCTCTTATGGCAGCTGCTCCTTCGCCCTCGCCTGCCCTAAGCAACTCCAGCTCCGGCGCCACTCGCCCAACCACCACCGCCGCCGGCGACGCGCCTGCAGTCGCACCCTTACACCCGGTGCATCGTACCGGCACGCCGCCCAAGACCCTTCGCGGCCTTAACAAGCCTAAGTGTAAGCAGTGCGGCAATGTCGCGCGCTCCAGGTAATTCATTTAAGGGAAATTGAATTCCTTGTTTAATTTGCCTTTCCGGTTGTATTAATTTGCGTTCTGAGAATTAGGTTTGGGAGACCTAAGAAGATTGTGTGATTTTTTGTTTTTTAATCAAGAATTGCCTTGTTTGTTGTTTGCGGTTTTGGTAATTAATTTGAGGGAATTGATTTCCTTGGGCTAAAAATTGATGTTGTTTATGGGTCTTAAAAGCAAGTAATTTGCTGTGAAATGCATGGATTTAACTATGCCTAATGGTAGATAGTAGAAACTGGATGACGAGATCTTGGTGGACTTGTTGCAATTCTGTTTCTCTGCCTCGATTTGATGGTATTTTCTTGTAAAATTATGATGTGATTCCAGTGAGTGGGGGCTTTACATTGGTGAAGCCGTTAGGTGTCAAAATGACTCCTCTGGCTGTTCAGAGGCTATAAAATTCAAGATAGAATGCCTCTGAATCAATTTTAGAATTTGGCACGAAACTATAATATAGGAATTTGATATAGCCGGTGCTGTATGCTTTTGTATTAATTAAGTTATGCCGTGACCAATGATTAGGAACTTCTTGTTAATATTTGAATGTATTCAGTGAATACAGTAGTTATTTTTGGACAAGATTAGGTTTTTTTTTTACCATAATGCATTCCCTAAACTGATTGGAGAAATGGGTTACCCCGATCTTTTATAGATGTATTTCGAACTTAGTTCCATCTCCTATGTGATATATACTAAAACTAAGAGTTTTGAAGAAAAGTAAAAAGAAATTAGGAGAACTCAAGAAAGAGAGGGAGGAAATATGGAAGGAGAAATGTGCTCTCCATGGCGGGTGATGACTGCTGCAGGGAAGAGGAAAAGATGAAGGTGAAGTGTTTAAACAGCTGCCACGACAAAGTAGGAATTGAGTTAAAAGTTGGATGTGATTATGGCTGCCAGAAAATACGAATAGGCCGCCACATGTTCTTATACTATCATTAATTGATTCCCACTAACCGACATTCCATCCCAATTAACGTTCTACAATTATAGAAACATATTTAAATCACCAATTAAAGGCCAGATAACCTTGCAGATGGCGTTTACCGCAGTGGTGGAAAGCAAACATGCCTATGCACTCTAGTGTGGGTTCGACCCCCTGCGATCCCCCACCCTCCTAACAACTAACAATTTAACCCAATAACGGACTCTATAAATATAAGACATTAAGTTGATGTAATATACCAACCAGGTATACCATATACCCCTAACCGACTCTGTACCAAAGAAGCTAGTATACCCCTTAAGTAATCTTGTTCAACGTATTGACAAGACCCACTTCCTAGGTAACATTAGTGAGTATTCTTTCCTTGGTAAATTATTGGTCTAGCTTCTCCTTAGTGTATTAAGATTTTACATTGATGTGCAAGCCCTTATGTGATATACCAACTACTCATTAATTAACATTCTTGGAAGTTTTGAAGTTTGTGGTGAGACTCCTAGAATGGCGTTAATGAGACTTTAAAGTTGACATTCTTCTTCATTTTCAGTTTCAAATTTCTGATTTTCAGCCACTCCTAACTCCATTCAAGTACCATTTGACCCTAAACGTGCAGTTTAAGAACTTAGGATAATCCATTTTTGTTACCATCTAAACAAAGAAAGAGTGAAATTACTGTTTGACGGTTTTGTTCACAGATCTCACTAAGGCACATCCAAATATAGTTTTCCATTTTGATTTCAATTATTGATCCTTCCCCTTCCAGCCCAATAGGAGATAAGCCTTAATGCGCTGACTTTCTTGATATTCTAGACAAAGGTGGAGGAATTTTCTTTTTCTCATACAAGATGTGCTATGTTATTAGTATGTTTTTACCAAATTCTATATAGTCTCTATTATGTTGAAAATATGTTATGTTTGTATTACTACATTTAGAATAATATTCTTTCTTTCTGTTTCATGTTATTGAGTTGCTTCGAATGTGCAGGTGTCCATACGAGTCATGCAAGAGTTGCTGCTCAAAAGCTCAAAATCCATGTCATATTCATGGTATGTCTGTTCAAGTATATACTTTATCAAAACATCCTTGAAGTATGTGGCTATTTTGAAGACTATAATTATATTCAGTTTTCTTTTCTTTTGTGGAGGGTTGGTTGTGCTTGTGCATTTTGTGAAGTTTAGATGTCAACTAATGGAAAATTCGTTTTGGTGATGCTTTTTTAACAATTGGCATTTCAAAGCTTTATCTTCTACAGTTGTCATTTCAAGCTTCGGGACAAAATCTTGTATTGCTTGCTTTTGTTTGTATGGTTTTCAACATTGCCACTTAATAGGCGGCGCCTAGGCGGGCTAGGCGGGCTAGGCGGGCTAGGCGGTCTAGGCGGCCCTAGGTGGCCCTAGGCGGCCCTAGGCGGTCCTAGGAGGTTTTTTTTAATTAATTGTGTGCTTTTTTTTTTGGTTTCATGGTAGTATAATATTTATGGAAATGGTGTATCTAATTTGCAAATGATGGATTTACTAAAAGTTCATCCAATACTTATAGAAATAGTGTACCTAATTTGTATTTTATCATTATTTTATTATCTATACAAGTATAGTGTTTTTTTTAGGTGTCAATATGCACTTATTTACAAGAAATACAAGAAATTTACCTAAATCCGCCTAGGCCGCCTAGCTGCCTAGGCGCTAGGCGCTTGCCCGCCGCCCGACTAGCGCCTAGCGTTTTTTAGAACCTTGTATATATATATATATATATATATATAATATTATATATATATATGTATTTTTTTTTTTTTAATTTCCTAAAGTGCCAATTCTGCTTAACGTCCCTTTTTTCCTAAATGGAGAAGGGGCGGATACCTTTAAGGTTCTTGTATGGATGTGTGCATGTTCCACCACCCATGACATCACTTATGCAGAGGATTGAGTAAGCTATATGTGGCAATGTTGGAATCTCAAAGTGGAGTCAAAGGAATAACGACGGCAGCGTAGTGTCTTTGAGCGGCTGGAAGCATCATGAATAGTCTCGGAAACACTACATTCCTAGCCCTAAGATATTCGGGTGTGTTGGATGAATATCCATATTTGACATGTTTCACAAATTAAAGATAGCGGGGCATCTGGTTAAATGTGATATTGGTATAGGTTTCGCATGCTATTTATGCTTAGAGGCATGAAGTGGCATTCTGTACCATCAGTGGACAAGATGGTTATGTAAAATTTTGATCGTAGTTGCTTACCCAGGTGTCATGCCTATTAACTTGTGTGTGTCGGAATCAAGTGCTCACTTACATGACACAGGAGACAGCAATGGTGTCTTGATAAGGGTAGGATGTTGACTTGATTTTAGCATGTCTTTGAATGATTTCTTGGGTTATGTGTTGCTTATGATAGGTCGGTTCATGTTTGGGTTTGGGAATTCTCACCTATCCATTTGGACTGGTCTGCCATTTTAGATTAAGTGGGACTGTTTTTGTTGGTTTATAGTTGAGTTTGCTTTTCAATTGTATTTTAGGTGTTTGATCCTGATGGACTGCTTGCCGATCATTGTTCTTTTTCATTTCTGATAAAAAGATCGGTCATCAGTTTTGTCCTTGTTTTTTTATTGTTTTTAAGATATAACTATTAACCAAGCATTCAAACCTAGTTTTTTTCATTCTCAAATATTTCAAGAGATCTGCATTGAGCATCATTTTATGGTTTTGGTTTCTATGGATAGGCCTAGCGGTTACGGTGGGTGATCCAAAGCTCTTGTTTAAGGAGATTTTTTTGGTCTTTTAAAAAAAATTCTGTTTGGATTTTTCATCCTTGCATGTTTGTTTCTGGCTTCTCCTTAATATATATGTATTATCTCTGCAGTTTTGAAAACAAATGCAACTTTTCCAGACAAGGCACCAACCTCAAATTCTCCTCTATTTGACCATCAGTCAACCGAGGCATCACCATCAGGGTGAGTTCGAAACATCAGCAGCTCATTTAACATCTGGTTATATCTTATAATTCTTGTCTACACTTGCAGTGTCTCTAAGATTCCTGTTGTTAGATTGTTTTCCTACAAAACTCCATTGCTCTTCTACCATTTATATTGTAATTTGTCATATTTTTCAAAGTTTAAATTTAAATTGTTGGCAGCAAAGCCAAGTTTATTGTCCAATTCACTATGACCTAACTTGAGAATGGATTTGTCAAAATTGCTGATTTTAATCGAGTCGAATCTTCCTATGGAAGGCAATTGGCTCAAGATTTGCACTGGTTTATAGCTTGTTCTACAGTCATAACTTTGATGGTTTTATTCCCTAACTTTAACAGTTGGCTTTCTAAGCTTCCCATGTTTCAATCCTTTATATTTTTTTGTTGTTTGCCTTGGCTGCCATGGGAACTTCATTCAGTAAAGGTCTTCAAAGCGAGAACTGTTTTCGTTTTGGGTGTAGATTTTCTTAAATTGTTGGCTGTATTTCAGGAATTCCCATAGAGTTGCATCATTCCGGCAACTTTCGAACAATTTTGCTCAATTCAATAATCTGCATATTCCGCTTCGTTCTAAGAAGCCTTTGACCAGAAAGGTGCATGTCCTTGGTACTATCTATTTGTTCTTGTACAGTGAGAATGACCCGTTCTAATTATAAAATATTAATTTCAGGATGCTGTGGCTATTAATGAATGGAGATTTTCCAAGTTAAAGGAATACAAGGAAAGAAACATTGAAGTGGAAAATGAAGCTTTCGATCGATACATGCAGAACGTCAGCCTATTAGAGGAAGTGTTCTCTGTGAAATCTATTACGGAGGAGTCAATCGGGGACGGATCGTCCATATCAAACCATGATACTACTACTAGTACTACGGAAGATGAAACTGAAGCTATGGTGTCAGGACTGAAGTTGAAGTTGAGATCAAATCCAATGAGAACCAATAACTTCCGAAAGAGGATACAGCAAGTTGTTGATGAGGGACTAAAGAAGCTTCAGAAACGCGAGTTTGATGACGGGGGCAAGAAACCAAGTGGACCAAATGGATTGGATAAAGGGCCCCAAAAAGAAGAAACATGGTGGGCCGAAAGGGCTTCTGCTTTAGGTGATCTGATTGATAAGCTGAACAAAGCCCGAAACGAGGAGGATCTGAAGGCGTGCTTGGAGTTGAAATCTCAGCTCTTCAGTGAACACAAATTGACTAGTAGATCAGAATCCGAAGACGCGGACATAACGAAGCAACAGACTGCAAAGAATGATCCGGACCCCCGAAAGGAGTGGAATTGTTTGTTTCCTAAAGTGATTAGCACTACCGAAATTGATCAAGAAACTCTGAAAAGTGTGGATGCTCACTTCGCTAGCCTTGATCAGATAGAAGGTATATGATGAAAGAGATTCAGAGGTAAGAATGCAGTTGAATTTGTAGTTTTAGTCAATTTTAGAGTGTCATAGGTTTGAGAGAGGTGTCGTAGCTTTTAGTGTAATTTCATCCTTAGAGTTGCTCTTCTGGTTCATATATCAACAATGTTTTCTTTTTTCCATTTTATATTTTATTTTGACAAATTTCTAAAGATGTGTTTTTTTTTTATGACAGTTGCTTCTAATTAGCGTTGTCACTCTGGTGGTTGCTGCGGTAGTTGGGCGGTGGCAGGTTTCTTCTCCCTGATGGGGATTAGGGTTTGTTACTCTTTTGTGTGTTTTAAGTTTTAGGCATTTTGTCGGTGTGGGATTTTGGGCCTCCCACTGTTTTTCTTGGCCGTTAGTCTTTGTAATATGTTTTTAAGCCTCTAATACATTTTAGCTTTTTGACCAGAAAAAAAAAAAAAAGAGAGGCAATTTTAAGACATTTAATAAAGGAAAGGGCCACTATTCGTGTTATGGCCTATTCGCCTCTGCTTGTAAGACCAACTCCAATCCTGGCCTAGGCCAATAATTTTAGGCCTTTGCCTTTTGACCTTAGGCTTGCACGTGGAATTTCGCGACGAAGACCACGCTCGGCCACACAACTCCCGACACGTGCCTAAATTTTGTAGTCCAAACTATAGGTCATACCATTGGAAGAAAAACATTGTTTTTGGCCAAAAGCCTAACCGAATGCCTAAATTTGTTTTTTTTTTCCAAAAACCTCATAAAATTAAATACGGATTGAAATGTTTACATCAGACGCAAGAGTGTTAAACAACCACTCAGGTTCAAACAAATTTGTTTTGGCTTTTTACTTAGGGTTGGAGTTAGATCTATATGAGAAGTTTTAAGTTTGAATTTCAATAATAACACGTTTATAACTATTTTATTTCTTATCTTTTAATATGAATATATCGTCATATCAAAAAACAAAAAAAAAAAAGAAAGAAAGAAAAAAGGAAAAGGAAAAGAAAAAGAAAAGCCTGGGCAGCTTGTTTGGGCTAAGAAAAGTGGCTATCAGAGAGGGAGACAGAGGGAGAGAGGCCCTCAAATGCAGGCCGTTTAAATATTTTATCATTTTCTGGTAATCTCCTTACCTTCCAAGAAAACCCCAATATTTGGATTACGTAGAGTTTTCAAATGATATCTTGTCCTCTCCTCTCACAATTGCCGACTCGACTCCATACATTATCTTTTTCTTCTTCTTCTTCTTTTTTCTAAGTCGCAAAATATTAGGAACTCCTACATTACGGGAACAAAGTCGAATGAGACTTAAATTATTATTAATTTTAAAGAATCCTGACTAAGCACGTAGTTTTAATAATATAGCTTTTCGTTGAAAGCTGTTTGATTGCTTGCTATTCGCTTGGGGCAAGAGAGGATTATTATTTGGTAACGTAGTAATAGCAACAGTGTCTAACAAAAGTTCATCTCGATTGATTGGCAGCCAAAATTGTTAGCAATTAGCGGATGGAAGCGTGCATCCAAAGTGACTTCAATCACAAAAATAAATAATCATGAAGAGATGCAAAATATAATGTGCTTCTCCAGTTGCTTCTACAGACAAGAAAGTTGAGGTTAGGATAATGCAAAAACCATCCAATCCAACACCTTTAATTTGATTTGAAAGATTTCCCGTCATTTTATTACTCCTAAAACATCTTCAACACTTGCACCACAATACAAATTCCAAATCTAGTAACTTACCGCACAATGATTAGAGTGCATGATTTGTGGGGATGTGTTTGTTTCAGTTTTTGAAGAAGACTAAGATATTTCATTCATTGATAAAAATTGCATTACAAGTACGTATCATGAAGACCTCAGCTTCAAAATCATCCTTCAACTTAATGTCACCGATCATACAGACTGCAGATTTGTTATAGGTCCTTAAAATCAAATAACTTACTTAATAGGTAAATTTAAAAATAAAGAAAAAAGGCACGAAAGTTCTTAAATAATCAAATGACGAACACATGTTAATTCTCATTATATACCACATGGATATCCCTAGATTCATTCACAATTTCACATACAAACATATATTGGAGGCCCTCCAACAAGGTTCATTTGCATTATAATAAACCAGATTGATGAACATGAATGAGTTACTTACGAATTTTGACATTCGCAGCAGCTTTAAATATACAAATGAATTGAATTCTAAATAAAGGTAGGCATATCAAACAATAATAATACATGAAATGTGCAAAAATATGGGTTTGAAAGCCAAACAGGTTACCAAGTGTTGGGTTTTCAGGCGTATTATTGGGATAAATTTAAAGAAAATTGCTAAAAAAAATGACATATTTTCTTGATCTTTACACTAAAACAGAAATTTTGAAATATGCATAGAACATAGACGACATGTACAACAATATAACGAAAATAAATTTTTTTTTAAACTTGAAAAGGCCTAATTGTCCTCGTATATAAATGAGTTATTCCACTCTAACCCAGTCATGATTTGCATATTTCTTCAAAATTCTCTCTCGCCCGATCTCAGCTCGAAGAACCCTAACTCCCAAACAGTTGTTTCAATCTCCGATTTACAACCGATTCTCTCGCCCAATCCCCAGCTCGAAGGAAAGTCGCCGATGTTTAGAAGGGGGAATCAGAAAGTGACAAGGCTTGTCGAGGATTTGCACAGAGAGAGAGAGAGAGAGAGAGAGAGAGAGAGAGAGAGAGAGAGAGAGAGGAGAGAGGCGTATGGTTGGCATATACGGCTCTGGGTCATGTAAGCCCCGACCAATCAGTCCAACAAAATATGACTCTCACATACACGCACCACCGCTTCTTGTTCGTTTTCCATAGGAGGAGGAGGAGGTCACGTCATGCTATAATTTTGTTCTTCGTCCCTTCGTTTTGCAGTGGTCAATAATCTCTCTGTTCTTCTTCCTTTCGTTTCAAAGTGGGTGGGTCAGGTTTGGTTCTTCTTCCCTTCATTTCGAAGTGGTCAATAGTCCTCCCTTACTCACTCTTTTTTTTTTTTTTTTTTTTTTTTTTTTGAAGAGGCCTTACTCACTCTCTTCATTATATTGATTTTGTTAATTTTGGTTTTCTATTTTTTTTTTTAATTTCTTTTATTGATATGTGAGTTTTTATTTCTTCTGTCTTTCCCCTTCCTCTGTCCCCTCTCCTTGATTCAAAGTTACAAGCATTAAAATAAGGTTTAGCTTTGCTGCAATTAAAAGAAAAAAAAGTATTAAACTTCAGTTACCTTTTCGAGAAGAAAGGAATTTGAGGAAAAATAGAGAAATGAGAGTGGAAAGAGGAAGATAAAAGTATATGGACGAAATTGACTCGTTCACTTTCTTCGTATTAAGATCGCTCATACACTTGCTCAACCTAAAAATTCAGAACTCACTGCTCTCTCTTCGAAATCAAGAAATTGATTCCATAAGCTATGAATTTTTACAATTTATATATGGGTATTTTCATCATTTGATTTTGTGCATGGCGTGCATGGCCGGTTTGTCTTATTTTAGTCTAAAGATTAAGGAAACATGTCATTTCTAGCAATTTACCTAAATTTAATTCGAATAATTAAATATGCAACGGAAAAATGATAAATAACGTATAATATATTATCCTAATTATATACTAGTTAGTTGTAAATGATAAAGCAACAAAGAAAAATGGCGAAGAGAATGACTTATTAGATTCCTTAGCTGCGTGTGCCACTTTGTAAGATTATTCTTGTGCTTATATTCTTGCTCTTCATGGTTGATCACGTTAAGTTCCTGAAGTGTTGAGCATTTAAGAGTATTCATACTAATACACAGACGACAGATGATGGAGAAAGAGCTTCGACTATGCTAGCAAAGTAGCAAGATCTCTCCCTTCGAATAATTTTGTGTGGCACACTAGGATGTGTTTAGCTAGGGTTCCTCTCTCTTTTCTCTGAGGAACAAAACCGTTCATACAGATCAAGGTCTAAAATATCCATAATGTCTTGATATTTCTATCGAAATTTTCGTGTTTTTGGACTACCGATATTTCCGATGTCATCGATATTTCCATTGAAATTTCTGTTTTTTTTTATTTCTATTTAAAAAAACACCAAGGGAATTCGAACCTCTCCAATTTTACTCCTTCAACACCTTGACCACCATATCACTTATGTTTTTGTGAAAATATGCTAAAATATTTATATATATGGTTTTGTTTTGAATTCTTTTTGCAAGAAACAAATTTGCACATGACAATAAATCTTTGACAATTTATTTTCAAGTATTTACTTTTGAACTACTCACCACGTTCACTCACCTAACTAATTAGTTGTAGTCATATTTCTATATATATGGACAACATCAACCAATCTCGGATCTATATGGGTGGAAAGAATCCGAGACTCAATCTTCAAATGATTTTGCTTATAGACAACGTCAACCAATCTCGGATCCATATGGGTGACATGTTAACAATTACATGCAAAATTATTTTGGGGATTTATCATTTGATGACTACTCTTCACAATACACTTACTCTACACATAGAGATGATGAAGATAGTGAAAATTTTGAACCTCATAGAAACTCTATGTGGTACTAAGTCAATCATGTATCTTACCATGCAATGTATAAAGTGTAAAATATTGTACTAATTCATTATATATAAATGATTATGGTGTGTTTAAACTGTTTTCATTAATTACTACATATTTTCTACACTCATAATGTTTGCCAGCTTGCTATATAATCAACTTAAATCAATTAAATCCATCATGCAATGCATTTCCTTCTAATTTTTTGTGATAAACTAATAGATAATTGACTAAATAAACATTCTAAAAAGTTTCAATAAAAATTTCTAAGTTTTTCTTACAATTTCTGTAGTTTTTATTCAATTTTTATCGATATCGATAATATCCTTTTATTTCCATCGAAATTTCCGTGTTTTTAGACTATCAATATTTCCAATATCATCGATATTTTAGACCTTGATACAGATGATGGACAGAGGGCTTCGACTATGCTAGCAAAGTAGCAAGATCTCTCGCTTCGAATAATTTTGTGTGGCACACTAGGATGTTTTTGGCTAGGGTTCCTCTCTCTTTTCTCCTAGGGACAAAACCGTTCATAAAATAATATCAGATAACATATATGTATTTGTGAAACCCTAGCCACACCCTTTGGTGGCTTGATACCAAGGAGTCCTACACTTGTGCCTAGTCCATCACTGAGCCCACATGGGCTTGTGACCTGAATCCTTTTTAATTAACTAAATCAAAAGCTTATTTTAATTAAAATCTTGTCCAATTGGTCCAAATAAGTAATGCAATATAATTACAATTAATTATATCTCATCATCAATCTAGCGTTGTTAGTACTATCATATAGGTTTCTGGTCCTCTTAGGTTCTAACTAAGGTCGAAAACAAAATTAATTGATAAATTGATTTAACTCACAAGTCATGAGTAACACTTAGCAGCATTTCTTGGCTAACCGGATTGGATAGAAGTATACATTAACTAATCATGATACTCTTTCGAAACTTGATTGTAGTTACAATTCAATTCAGTTCTTCTATCATCCATATCCGATCAAGATTTATGTGTCATGAATTTATGTCAAATCACATAGATCACCATGATGCATCTCATATTTAATTAGTTCTTACAAAACATAGCTTGATCAACAAGTACTCCAACCGAAAATTTTGAGGTGGATCTTCAAGTGGCTTCGAGGGATATCTCCTTCTATTGAACAACTACCAGAATGTGATAGATTCCTTATTGCATTCATGTACCGCCGTACTCATACGCATGAACCCAAGCAACACACTATCAAGCCCTGCGAGCTGGTGAGGGCTTTGAGGTGAAATCAAAATTCATTTCTCTAAGCACAAGGTATCCAATGATGCTTGAGGTCTAAGAACTATTTGCATACTACAACTCCAAGCTTTGGAACGTTTGACATGTAGTAAGCATCCATACGTTTAAGCTTCTTGAGCGGTCAGTGTTCAGTGAACTTGTTTAATAGACAAACACAAGTATATCCACCACGTGTCCAACACGCATAGCACGAGACCATGCTAACCTTAATGCGATATACAATGGCCTTTCCGAATAGTCAATGTCCAGTTTACTTTTCAAATGGCTAGGAACTTTGGTTAAGGACTAAGTGACTATAGAATACAAGTCTCTATGCCCTAATCTCAATTAGGACCTTGCTTCCATGTCTAAAATCCTATGGACTAATTCATAGTATATTATCTCTATAAATATAAAGCCAAAACTCATGAATGAATTAATCTTGTCCTATTTTTAATTAATTAAAATGAAATTAGTTACATAATATCCACTATTACAAAATTGGTTTTTAGGGCACAAGTCTAACACAAAGGCATATTGGGCAAAACCAAACAAACCGATCTTCCTTTTTGAATTTTGGACCGCAAGATGTAGTTGAATTAGACCCAATACAAGATCATGAAACAGGACCGGAATTGAAACAGGCATCCAAATTCATTAAACAAGTCAAATTTAGAATGTGAGGCATGACACACACAACGCAATTAATGTATCCTTTTCTCATTGTCATTGTTTGTCTTGGAATCAAAGTCTAATTAGTTTGAATGGTTTGCAGGTGACCTCACGAAAAAGAAATCGCAAATGGGTTCTAAAGGGACACACAATTATGACAGAGAAATCCCATCTTCTGAAATTTTCACATAAAGCAATTCAGTTGTTGGATTGGAGAGGCGTTTAGCTTTGTAGGTTAGGTTTTTCTGAATGTCCTAGTGCTTTTTTTCTTGCTTTATTCTTCTTCATAAATATACTTGCCTCAACCCACAACTACTACTTTGTTGGTGGATATCATGTATCATCAAACTTTGTTGCCCATCTTTCCTTGAAACAAGGCTGTCATTGCATCATGCTTTCAATTTCAATGGCTCTACTCCATCATCTCAACATCACCTTTTCCCCCCCCTTCTGTTTTTGCATTTTTATCAACCCCATTATCACAGCCAGTGCTCTTCAACCTGTTCATCTTAATATATATAATTAACCATGATTAATTATTCTTTTTCTCATTGATCTAAACTAGATTCACTAAATTAATCATATTTACACTAAATTATTAGCCACCTGAAAAGAAGGCAATAGACTAAAATGTTATTTTATAAAAAGAATAAAATTGGAGTTGGGAGATGATGCCAAGGAGGATCTTGACAATAAAAAGCACAAATCATTCAAGTTTTCAAAATGGTTGTACATACTTGCACATATATAAAATAAATTAATCAATTAAGAAAACCTCCCGTACATGAAGTGGGCAAAGTTAATTGCATCGATGATTAAAGCAATCCAATTTTTAAAATGTTTTTTCGTCAGGTATATACATATGACTTCCCCCTCTGATAATAGTCAAACTTTACTTGACAATATCCCATCCAACATGCATGCCTCTCACTTAAGATATTGATTCTTTGGACAAGAAAGATCATTTCAAATAACTCTCTCATTCACACATGTATGCTTTCCATCTGGATCCCTTTGTGACTGAGATCAAATCGGTGTATTTAATTTAGGCCACACGGTGAGGACTGAGGAACCATGATTATGTTGGTGATAAAGATTGGTGATTAATTAAGAGCATATCCACCCCTAATTTTTAGGTTCGATTTTTGTTTTTCTTAATATCGCTTATATTAAAAATTGTAAGATTAATGAACAGAAGGAAGCATCTTTAATGTAATTTAAAAAAGAAGAAGAAGCATATAAATATATATAGTACATTATTCTAAGTGACTATCCCCAAAGCCCCCATGACAAGAACAAGAAGGAAGCATCTTTACTGTAAAATTGTTTGGTACATGCTATATATATTCCACTTTTCATAAAGTCGTCTTCATATATGTATGTGCAACTGTGCAGCCAAGAATCATGGTTTCTCTGTAGTTGTGTAGTAGTTGTACACTGTTGGAGCTTTTGATTGATGCGATTCCAATGCCACTGGTTTATGTGTTTTAAATTGTGCTCGAACTGCTCATGTTTTGCCTTGTCAACTCACACACCACCGCATGGGATTTGTGCTCTAATTTTAATTTGCTCAACATAGAAACTTACTTAATAACTCCTACATCGTGTATTGATGTTGGTTAAAGTTATGTCAAAAATCAAGATGTCCAAATCTTGTTTCAACTTAGATGGAGACGGTAAAAATATTAGGTGTCAATGTAGGAGTCGGGTTATAATGATACGTCCTACTAAATGATACTAGTTTTATACAAGATATAACCGTTGCAAGATTTATTAAATTATTACATATAAGATCTAAAACCTTTTAATTTTTCGGGTCACTTAATATCAGTGGTACATACTATAGAAGAAAAATTGGTCAATATAGATGACTCACTTATACTAAATGGAATTGATAAAATTTTGATCGGTAACATGTGTATGTACATATATGTACTACGAGTGTTTTATTTGTAAATTTTTGTAATTTTTTTTGGTTGAGTTCAATAATCATATTAATCATAAATTTAACAAAATTAACGATATTGAGAACTGTCATGCGTTCGTATCGTTTCACAATATGACCGGAATATTTATTTATTTATTTAACTTATTGTTTATTGTATGGCATTGAATTAAGGAGGTAAAATATATAGTTAGGCATGCAGTTGAGTCCAAGAACCAAGATGTGTTATGTTTTGGACCATGTTGGCTAGCTGAGGCCACATGTTTCCATAAAAACCCAGTCATTTTATTCATGGACAGATAATATGACAAAGCATTAGTTGTTTCTGTAGCATGAAATTGACACAAAACAATGACATATTTGTGTTAGTTATTAGGCAAACCATGCGGAGATGATGCTAAATCCTTATGAATAGTAACAATTATAATAATATATTAATAAAATAATAATCCTAATCCAGAATTGGTGCTTGCCTGCCTTGCCTCACATGGTCCCTACTAATACTGCATGCAGCTGTGCAATTCTTGTCCTCCCCAAACCATTAAGTAAACATGTTCCAATCACTATGCCTTATCCTAAGTTTAAGAAAATGTGCCATTTCATTGAGTTGGATACACCAAAATTATAGAGATTAGATTATGCATATATATTGCAGAAGAACCGTCTTCTTCAAGGGATGTGAGCAGACAAAATTCAATTGATAATTTCCAAACCCAAGTTAACTTAAGGTTTACAAAATGTTACGGAATTAGTGATTTACTGAAAAGGAAATTATATACAGTAATTAATCTATGATGATTATTATTATGAATGAATTCGAAGATTAATAGTAGTCTCTCTTTTGGTGAGCTTACTTTAGTCATAGCAACTGTTGGGATAGAGATTTGATCTCAACTTTTGCAAAAGTTCAACTTCAAACATTCAACCAGCAATCAAATATATAAGACAAAATACAGGATAAAGAAGTAGCAAACTTCTTTTCTGCAACGAAGCAGTCTACCACCTAGCATTCCCAACACCGACCAACCCTCCCACATTTCCCTAGCTTAGTTACCTAGTCGTGCAAAACTCACAGACTAAACACCATATATACGTTTATATGCATGCATGCTAAGTATATAGAAAACTGAAGCTTTGATTTTGTAGTTGCAGACGTAAATTCACTCAACTCAAGTTCAGGCCGAAAGAAAGGAAATTGAGTACTATTGATTTCCTTCACCACTTCAAAGAAAGGATCCGTCGATTATATGGTTTTAATTTATAAATACATAATATTTTGCTAATTCGCAAGGGACTTGCAGTTAAAATGACGATTAAGCAAATTCAAATATGCTTCCAAGAAAAAAAATGTTGTACTCCTTCATGTTATCCTATGCGATAAGTGTAGTGTTACTCGTGTTTGATTTGTTAAGTACTTAAAGAAAAGCGCTCAAGCTCTGCGTAGCTTTATTACATCGCATAGATATTAATAATTCAAGGTGGTTGGTGTTGTGTATGTTTAAATTTCATCTCGTCTACGTTGAAAGAAGGGCTTGGTCAGAAAATGGCCTAAACCAAACATTTAGTCTTGTTGCCCCATTTTGATAAGGACTTGAGAAAATTGAATCTACACGTACTCTAATGAGGCCAAAAACCTTTGGGGGGCGGAAAAAGCCTATCTGTTAAAGAGCACCTCAACAGTAATCATGGAAAACAAACAACAGAAAAAGAAAGATAACCCATTTGCTTTGCTTGAATATTCGCTCTCCAACACTAAGCTAAAACTCTATATTGTATTTAGTGAGTGTCTATTTCACACCTGTCAGAGTGTAACTTTGCAATATGTTTTGGTACTTTTCACATGCAACTTCCCAAAGGAAAAATATGCCAATTCTTGTGAGTGACTATTGTTTGTTTGCAAGCTTTGTTGGATTCTACCAAGAGAGAGAAAAGATGTGAGAACCATGCATGATTCTTGGTTCTTTGTTAGTGCATGTGTGTCTAACGCGTGAACGGCATTAATGCGTTGGGTTTTCCAAGCGCAAGAGAAGGTGTGACTCGGTGTGAGAGCGATGCACAATGAGTTTTCGAAAACAGTGATTAATTTTTTTAGTAAAATTTAGCATCGGTTCATAATTTTCATCGTAATTTAGATTTAGTTTCTGTGTTGAAAACTTGTTAATTAAGGTCTTTGAATCTAACAAAATGCGCATGACTGGATACTCCATGAAATTTTTCATCAATTTGATTATGCGGCAGGACACATGGTCCACAATCTTTCACTGAACACAAAGTGATCTTTTCAAAGTACTCAGAACACTACCACATGATTTTATTATTCCACTCAAGTTATAACACATGATTGTTTTATTAATACAAATTAGAACTTGGATATATCAAACATGCCGTCCCTGTATTATAACACATAAAATAATACACCGTGTGACTTGTGTTCCTCACACCCATATATAAGAATTTATTCCTTTGCACATTTTTAAAATTGGATATATGAGATTCACATGTATGCCACGTTATCAAACTAATAGAATACTTGGGAAATATTGCACCATTTTTTTTATGTGTGAAAAGACTTAAATAACCTTAATTAAAATCAAACCCGATACCTATATAGTTCTCATTGCTCAAGACCCCCTTTACCACCAAATATGATTTATTTATTTTTTTTAATTTTATAAATCGGTGTAGATACATTTTCAATGATTTATTTCTAAAAAATAATTATTGGATTAAGCTACCAAATTAACACATTTTCATATCATTAAAATGCAAAGTTCTATTTATCTTTTGCATTTACATAATTATTAAAAAAATGTTTCGTAAAACATTACTTAGACGGGTCCAAGGCAGTTTGAAACAAATGTAACCAATTCGATATTAATCAAAGTGACATGTAAAGTTTCAAGAAAGAAAACAAGTTGGATGTTTCGTTTCTCAATTGAGTTGAAGAATCCAAAATAAATGGTCACCACTAGATACATAGATATCGGGAATTAGGGTTTGAAAGGGACAATGCATTTCTCTAGCTCCCCTTACGAGAGAAAGGCTTGCATTCCAAATAAGGAGAGCTTAGAAAGAGGGAAGCAAGTTAGTTGAAGTAATTATATTCCATTGGCACCTTTGAAAGGAATGAGAGGCTTCTCTTGTTTACATCTAAGGTCAATATATATATGGTGCCAATTACGACTACGAAAAATAATTTCAATGAATTCCAGCCCATGGCATTACATATTCCCCTCATCATCAATCCTTGCTTACCTTGCTATCTCCATGGTCCCCATGAAAGTGAAATCAATTTGATGAAAGCTAAAAAAGAATTCATATTAGGGTTTTGATTAGTGTGGGACAAATATATTTTGCTTCTTAGTGTGAACAAAGGCCAATTCAAAAGGGAAGTTTCATGGGTCTCGCCTCGTGCTTGAGTGGTTAGAAAAAAATGAAAAGGCAGCTACAACCCATGAGTCATAACCTCATAATAGTTGGTTTAGCATCGTGGTCGTGTTTGATCATCATCACACATTATATTACCACCAAATCGCTTTCTTTATACGTATTGCTCAAGGTGTATATTATTGTTTTATCATATAAGTATACTTATGCATGCATGATAATTGTTTGCTTCCCAAGAACCATTTACAAAGTGGACAACAAATTCAGATTGATTACTTCTAGCTGCTCATCCCTAATCCTATGTGTTTTTTTAATTAATTAAACCCTTGGTGTTGGCCGACAGTGAGTATCAAACTACTCAGATCAATTTTATATGATATTTTAATTACCTGTTACAGATTAGTTTAATGTTGAATTCGAAGATAAAATTCATGTCTATTTGCTACTTGCTACGATGCTTTTAAACCGTGCACACTACATATATCATGACAATAATTTCTAATTCACATATCACAATTAAGTACAAGTAGGTAAAGTAGAGATGATTAGGTTCATATATATTGTTTGGACAGCGCAATTCGCACACATATTTTTTTTTTTTAAAATTTCTCACACAGCTTTGTTAGTCTTTGTTTATTGATTTTTTTCAATTCATTTGATCTAATGACCGGAAATTGAGAACTATGATCTTCTTCACTTCTTCAATTCTTCAATTTATTCACCCATATATATATATATTTACATTTTTCTTCTTTTCTCACCTTGTTTTTTCTTATTTACTTCTATAAGCATCTTCATCATCATTTTTATTATATTTTTTTAATATATTTAAGCAAAGTTGGAGAACAGAGAAAGGTTCAAAATATCATAGCCGCATCCATGCATATGACATACACAAGGGCTTATATCACCGCGTGTCCTCTCGTGAATATCTTTGTAAGCATATTCCTGATATTACTTAGTCTAAACAATTTCCTCCATACGGTACTGATTCAGTTGGTCTCTGGTTCTAAATCACATGAAATGAACTTTAATATTTATTTGATAAATTTATTTTCATATTCTCATGATTCATTTGCAACAACCAAATCGTTATGAAAGCAGCCTAAGTATTCTGTTTTGTTATATTCTTCAAGATGTGGATGCAGGTTTTGAGTTCATTAGTGTCATTCCTCCTTCGTACCAATCTCACCTGGATTCACAGCTGCAATGTTAAACTCCCATGCATGTTAATTTACACCAGTCAGAGTCTCGCCTAGCTTGCCAGGGAGAAGGTGATTTTTGCCAACATGTGTCCCTTTGTAAATAATGAAATCAATACTAATTTATTTTTTACATTTTAATTTAAATATAGTATTGTGTTATAAAAAAATAAAAAATAAAAAGCATATGCATGGGATATATATGGGACCTAATTCACCTTTGCGTTATGGCCCTCCCTCAAGTATGACCCGTAAATGGAGCCATGAAATTGAACCCCACTTGACTTGAAAAACTCACATCGATCAATATTAGTGCATATATTACGGTACAGGCCACGTCTGTGCATGAATTGATCTATCCCCTCGTAAATGTGGATACCCTAGCTCATAATTTAAAGAACCATCAAAATGGAAATTTAGGTCAAGAGTACTGCACTACCATATATGTGTTGCACATCACCATGTGACTTGTCATCAGCTGCACAAAACACATACTTCAAATTTTTATATTTTTTTTTTTGGTTGGTGAAGTTTTATGCTCTACTCAAATTGTGTAAAAGAAAGTGCATGACGGGCGGTTATCAAATACCATACGTTAATGGTCGACTCATCATTATCAATTTTAATAGGAACTATCAATCAATATGATATTGACAAAATATCAATAATGTACCATATACAGTATATTGAGTGCATGCTATGAAGCAATCTTCTCTTTTATTAAAGTGATTTTCTTGTAGAATTCTTTAAATCTTTAGTGAAAAAAGAATACTGATAACTGCTTAAGCATCCTTTTATCAATTATTTGCAGAAAAATATCTTCTAAATTGTTAAAACCAATATTGTATTGTAAATATAAAAAATTATATATATTTGGTGTTTGGGTTATAAATAAAAATAAGGCCTACTATAAGGCCTATTGACAGGAACATATTTATGTGACTTTATTAGTTTGTTTCCTTACATTTACTTAATTAGTTTCATCTTATTAGAATGTTTTAAGCTATTTTTGTACGTTTGTAGGTTCTAAATAACAAAGTTAGCAAAGAAGTGCATTTTGGTACAATTTGGAGCTATTTTGGGGTGAAATGGATTGCATGCATGAGGAGCATAAAAAATGGATGGTGGTGATTCATTCTCACCAAGAAAATGGATGGTAGTGATTCATTCTCAAAGCCTATAAATAGGCTTCTCCATCAATGCCAAAGACACCAATTCACATCTACAACACATTCCATAAACAACACAATTTCTGCCGCAAGTTTCCTTCTTCCTCCATCCATTTCCATCCACCTCTTTTCCTATCCATCCCCTACCCCCCTTCCATACTCTCTCAACCTATCCAATCTCTACCACATCCCCTAGACCATCCAAACACCACACCCAACTTGGTGTCGCATGTTTACAAGAAAGGAGGAGGACTTGGAGTTGTGCTAACCATTCAAGACGTTGGATTGTTGGAGCGTTCTAGGTGTCTTCTACTTTTGTTTATCATGTTTAAGTTCAATTATAGTTGTTTAATTGCAAATATGTGGAACTAAATTTGTTTTGGCTAGAGGTTGATTCAAAGCCATGAACATATTTGTAATATGAATTGATTATCTTCAGTTGTGATTTCATGAGTTGTGAATTCAATTTGCTTAACTGCTTGATTTATAACTTATTCTTGTATGTCGATTAAGGATGCATACTTAGTTTGCATGCATGAATTTGATGCTAGAATATAAGGGAGTTTCACCTAATCGTTATGAACTTATATTCACAAGTAGTGGAGGTTGCTAGTCATAATATGATATTGACAAAATATCAATAATGTACCGTATACAGTATATTGAGTGCATGCTATGAAGCAATCTTCTCTTTTATTAAAGTGATTTTCTTGTAGAATTCTTTAAATCTTTAGTGAAAAAAGAATACTGATAACTGCTTAAGCATCCTTTTATCAATTATCTGCAGAAAAATATCTTCTAAATTGTTAAAACCAATATTGTATTGTAAATATAAAAAATTATATATATTTGGTGTTTGGGTTATAAATAAAAACAAGGCCTACTATAAGGCCTATCCATTTTTATTTACGCAAAAGTTACAAGATTTCGGCTCACCAATTTTGAAGCCCAAGTCAAAACTTGGATGACCATCTCATTGCTCTCTAACTTGTCCGAAGTCTCGGATACGGTTCTCTCCCAGGTACATCCTTAAGTGTACGCGATCCGACATGCTGATGTCATTATCACAATCGTGTGAACTGCTTCAAGACACAACTGAAGGCAGCTCTAAATAGGAATTACAATCACTGTCAGCGCTAAATGACCAATCTGTCCTACTCCAGCTTAGCGATATGATTGAGGTTGTTCCTTTCCCACTGCCTATAAATAAAGCTAGAGACCTTCAAGCTCAAGACCTTTGTCAAATTCAACCTCAATGATTATATAAACCTTGAGTGATTCTTCAATCAGCCAAACAGCTTTTTAGCACAAACCTAATTGCTTTTCTGGAAACACATCTTCAACTACAATCTCAAAGCCTTCCTTTAAAGCAAACAATGCTACCTTTCCTACTTTAGTTTTCATTTCTCTTTTATTTACATTTTAGGCAAATACACAAAAAGTTACACTGAATTTTAAGTCCTCGTTCACTTGAAGCACAAAAAAGACTTAGCAGAACCAGCGTCTCAGTTGGTGCACAATCATTTGGTTATGAAGTCAGTTTACGTTCAACCTTATACTTACTCAAATATAAACATTGTATGTTGGTAGCATCCAACAGTGGCACGTGTATTCTCTCTTTTACTCAAGCCATCTCGTATCATAGAGACCGATTGAAAATGTGCTTTAAAGGCCAATCATGACATGACGCTTTATGGACATTTCACATATTAAACTAATTTAGTTTAATATAGGGCAAAATTATTGTTTAAAGCTGTCTCATTTAATGTTAAATGCCAAAACATTAAGTCCAAAGAATATGTAATAAAAATAATGTAATTCAAATAGTTTATTCAAGAGACATTTCTCTTTCATACACATATCATAAATGTTCCTCATAGGATTGTCAATAGGACATTGACAATCTAGAAAGATCAGTACACACTATGTCTTCTCTTAACAGAGAGTGAAGGGTTTCGAGTCATTGATGTGAAAGACATCAAGTATGTAGGTGCTCAATAGAGAATGAGTTCACTAAAGACGATCAATTAGGAGTTCTCATACTCATGTCATATGAGAACTCACTAGTTGAGAAAATGCAAAGTAGATCTTTGACCTGAGACACCATAGTTGTCTTGTGGATACATTTTTGATCATTTGCTGATGCACCATAACCTCATGGTTTGCCCGCTTATTGTTAGGATCACTGATTATGAACAATATCATGTGAGTGTACAATAAGGGATCTATAACCTTCAAACCGCTGAAGTGGGATAATCTATGATATAATTCAAGAGTTTTTGGCTAGAGACCATGAATATGATTTAGGAAGTATATTCCACATCACATTCACGAGAATCATATAGATAAGAGAATCACATTGGATAGTAGACAGGAATAAACTATCAACCAAACAAATGTGGTCAAGAATATTGATTTAGAGAAGAACTATATTGCATTGTAATTCCAAGTGAATAGGTTCTTCACCTCTTTTGATTACATGGTAGTCATGATATACTGCTAGGTGTCACTTATGATGTGTGGAAGCCTTCCAGATTAGCAATCACTAAACTTCATTAAAGAGAGAATTGAAAGTTGGTTTGAATTCACAAACGATTAGTAAGAGTTTTAATCTCTAACCGCCTTGCTAATTAGAATTTAGTGGATCATACCCCGAGTAAGGTAGTGATTGAGGAGGAATGTAACGGAGTTGTGTAAATACAATTAATGGGTTGCCTGTTTATGGCTAGGATTAACTAATAAGTTAACTACTTGAACAAATAAGTTCTAAGACCATCTCCAAAGGAGATGTCAAATATGCTAAATAGGATTAAAAGACATTTAAGTGTTCTCCAATGGATATGCCATATATGATGTGGCATGTGAGTCATTGGACTCTTTACTTTCTAGCTGCCTTTTTTGACAGCAAACAAAGAAGGAGTCAAATATATTTAATTGAATTTTTAATACATGGGTCCCATTAACAACCAATAGAATAAAAACTACAATTAATTTTGATTATTTTTTAATAGTTAATGTAACTCTAGGCCCAATAAAATAATAAAATAAATATTTGACACATCCATTAGAAAAGAAGAGAATTTAGCACTTATATTTAATTTGCCACATTAGCCTAAAATTTTGGCATTTTATATTTGACATCTCCTTTAGAGATGCTCTAAATGAGCTTAAGGTTAATTTCAGTTTTCATGACCCATAATCAATTAAATGGTTTACATACTGCTTTGTTTTATTAGTTTCTCCATGATATATTCGAAAATGAGAAGGTGGAAATCAAATCTAAAACATTAATGGTGCGTTTGTTGCACCAGACTGTCTCGGACTGGACTAGCTTCAGGGACTAAGATAGACTGGCTTAGACTAGACTAAGCTGGACTAGCTTAGTGAAGCGTTTGGTGCAGTGTCAGACTAAGAAGCAGGATAATGAAAACAATACTATCACCAATTTGGTGTTTGCTCAGACTAGGACTACATTATTGTTGTATTTTAATTGCTTTATTTTATTTTATTAAAGATATCATTAAAATTAATAATATTGGATGAGAGTGAGACTCAATAAAAATACAAAAACTAAATTTTCTTGCCAATGAAAGAAACATACATGATTCAAGAGTAGCATTGTTCCAAACATTAATATAACAAAGTGTTCTCCCAACAATCGACAGGGTTTAGGATGCTTTTCTTAATTATTCACCTTTGGTTTAAAGTTGTAGATTAAAGTTAAAGGTGTTGGTTTATACTTGTATTTGAGTAGAACAAAAATTGATGTCTAGCAAGTTCAGTTTTTTACTCAATTGTGAAATAATTACTTGGAATTGCTCTTGCATGTATAAGTCAATTTCAGTCACTACCATGACAATTGCATTCAATCCCAAGACCACAATGATGCGAGGCACAATGACAAATGGATAGCTGCGCATTGATCATTGGTACATTTGGATTTCTAGCACATAAATTGGCTTGCTCCAACTAGTTTGAAGAAAACTAGTAACAATATGCAAAAGGAAGAGATCATGAACAATTTATGCATTCCATTTGTATATAAACTAAGCAATTAAAATGTCTTCCCTCACAACGAAGAAAGTCAATTAGTCAATTCCATGTGCACTAGTGCTAATCCAATGAAAGGAAAAACAAATGAGAGATGGAAAGGTCACCAATTAAATCAAATTGTTGGATGTTCCAACTAGAACAAATGAAAGATCCTAATACTACATTAACACATTACACAGCAAAGCAAGGTAAACTGCTTAATTGTACATTCTATAATTTTTTACAATAAACTTTGGAAAATAGCTAACGGCCTCAATCATCCGAGCTATATTTACTCAATTCAAGAATTGCAACAGAAGTGCAGCAAAACAACTATTTATCCTTCAGGAAGAGACAACTTCCAACTCAATTCCATTTTAGATCAAGTATGCTAAATTGTGGTTAGGGCAGGATGCTCACACTGTAGGCAACACCAAGAGTCCACATGTACAAACAAGAACCTCCTATGCAAACAACAGGACAAGTGCACGTAGAATACCAAACTGCTGCACGAATAAGATATTTCTGCACTAAGATAGCAGCGAGTTCAAGATGGCGTATGTGACATGTCCCACATCCAAAGAATGCTTATCATGCTATCAAAACCTTATCAACTACAATAGCCAAACTCATAGCTAAGATAGCTTTCCTAGTACAAAAAAGAATGTGAAACAGTAGTGCTGCAATTCATCCTTTTTCTTTTCAAATAAAAATTTTCACGGTTTGAGTTACTCCACAAAATTGATCCCAAAATACTTAACCATTGAAGACCCAACGCCAAAACACACTAATTTCCTCCACATATGGAGACCAACATCACAACCCCAAACATTCCATCTTGGCTACATTCAAAAGAATTTTCATATTCATTCATATAGGGAAAACAAATAAAGATCATAAGTTTAACACAAGAAGCAGATTGATACCATAGATTTGTAATGTTTCCACATGACAAACCTGAAGTATGATTACAAAATACTCAAATAACTTATTTAAGGACCTTCAATTGACCAGTGATATACTATGGTCGGAGTAACTTATTTAAGGACTTTAATTGGGGTTATCCACTTCAAGAAATGTAAGGCGCAGGTGATGGATTACTGTCAAAATCAAACCATAGCCTCTTTCAAAAGTGACGACAAGGAAACTAAATAGCAAAAACAAAGCAAAAATCACAAATCAAGTCAAGTAATTGACCAAAAATTAATAAAATTAATCCAAATTAACATAATTTTATCAAACCCATTAACACAAACCTGATTAACATGCTAGTGGGGCTACAGAAGGGGGTCGGTGCTGGATCTGCGAGTCAAGGCTTTGCTGCCCTTTTTAGAGTTGCATTACGAGTTTGAAGTTGAACAAAAAAAATACAGAAAATGAAATAAATTAACCTACACAACTCCTCGGTGGTATTGAACTGAGGATGGCGAGTGCGGGATCTTGCTCGAAAGTGGATCAGATGACGGCTAGAGTTGGTCGGACGACGGTAAGAGCGGGATCTTCCTCAGTTCGAAATTCTGGGTTCAGGGTGAGGAGAAAGGGAGAAAGTGGTGGTGGGCTGGTGGTGTGGTCTCGCTGGAGTTGGTGAGTTGCGGTGTGATGGTGGTTCTAGGTGCTCAAGAGAACAGTGAACAGAGAGAGATAAGAGCACGATGAGGACGGAGCAAACGAGGTCTTAGCAATCCCATAGGTATCGGGGGGGGGGGGGTCTTGCTAAGAACTCCTAGCGAAGGAGTTGTCCGTGCGAGTCCCTCTTAGTCTCATTAAACATAATCGCAGTACAGAACAAACACCGGATTGGACTAATTATTAGTCCAGTCTAATCCAGTGACACTTAGTGAGGGCAAACAAACGCCCCTAAGTGCATGATTTAATCTAGTGTACTGTGTTGCCAACCTGATGAAAGTAGGGTTTCAATTCTGAATTGCACAAAAAAAACAAAGAGTCCTTACCAAAAGGCTTCAATAAATATTTACCGCAAGCTTGCAAAATAATTATGCCCTGCACCAAAATGGGCCAACGAAACTATATAATTTCTCAAAGTTGGCCCCGCGATGATGATGTACCCCTTAATTAGGGACGTGTATCAGATTAGGTAGCAAAATAGAGACTGCCTTCGATTGGTAGCTCTTACATTTATATGAAAACCTGTGAGTGCGAGCTAATGCAAAATTCATTTCACTACAGACTGCATGCATGCATGATGTGATGATAGGCTCTGGTTCGTTCAATTAGGGGACCACTGATTATTATTATTATTATTTTTTTTTTTGTATTTATGACTTTTTGTTCTTTTAAACAAAAAATTTCTTCACATTCATTACATATGTAGTCATATGGTGTGCAACTTGAGCCTCCTTTTCTTTTTCAAAATTTTCGTTCCTGTATTTAATTTTTTTTGTCAATGTGTTAAGAATGTTGCTCTTAATTTGAATCCAATGGAGAACATCTTGCGTCGGTGTCTAGACTGCATAATGGATCACTTGTATTCACATTGGAAAAATGATTTCAATAAATTATTCTTTTTCAATTTATGTTGGTGATTTACGACTTTTTCTGATGAGTAATGCTATATTTATCATAATTTAAATATCATATGTTTGCCACATTTCTAATAGAGATGAGACTCACCAACGAATGTAGATCTCATCTCTATTTGAGAGAATACAAATATGGTTTAAAAGTTGTGATAAGAGTAGCATTTTGGTAACCCTAATTGTATATTTTATATGCGTTTGTAAAGGCTAGTTAGTTACGAATGAGTTAAAGCCCCGAGGACCAAATGATTTAAAACCCTAAGGCCATCTCCAACCGAAGGGTCCAAAGAGTCAGATAGCCGAAAATAGCCTGAAAATCGTCTCCAACCGAGGGCTAGGCCAGAGGGCTCGTGGGTCCCATGGAATCTGAAAGGGCCAAATGGCTGGCCTAATACAGCCAGCCAGCCAACCCCGGGCTAAATAGAAATTGAAGCAATCATGTGGGATATAACCAACAGGAATTTTTAAACAAATTTTTGAATCCAACGGCTAGCTGACGCCAGTTACCATTGGTTTGATTTTTTTTTTTTTTGGTTTTTTGGGCCTTTTTTTTAATTCTTAAAAATTCTAATTTTTTTTCCTATAAATATCTAAACCATTCATTCACCATTCCTCATAAATTTTTCACCATTTCAATTCTCATATTTTCTTACGTCTTTCAAAAATCTTTCATTCAATATAAGTTGTAGTTTTTAAATTTAAGTTGTTGTAATTTTTAAATTTAAATAATAAATTATGTTTGGCCCTATGACCCTCAGTTGGAGACCGTTTTTTGTGACAAGTCTAAAACGAGCCCTATGACCCTCGGTTGGAAACAGAGGCAAATATGGCCCTCTATTGTTCATTAAAATATTAATACTTGGAGGGCCAGAGGACTAAAACGAGCCCTCTAGCCATTCCTCGGTTGGAGATGGCCTAAAGATGCTTTGTTTGATCTCATCTAATTTTCCATTAATCCATGACAACATATATGTATGTCTGTGTGTATGTGTGTTTGTGTGTGTGTGAGATTTATCAAGACAGTACTTATTAACTATATAAAAAAAATAAAAAGAATATAAAAAGGAAAAAGCAGAATCCTTTGCATGGGGCCATGGGCTCTGAAGTTGTGCCCACAATGCATGAGGGAGGGAGAGAGGGAGGGAGGGGTTAGGGTTGGGATTGACAGTGGTAGAGATTTGATTCTCCTGCAGCAGCAAATGCTAAAAGACCCACCACCACCACCATCCATCCATCCATCCATCACCACCCCACTCCACCACACCCTGCTTTTTCTTGCTTCCCCCATTACCCTCTTCGATCTCTTCCATCTGGTGCACTTCTTGTGACTGCCATTATATATCATCACCAGAAAACACAGTGCCTCCAATGCCTACTGTAAACCCTCATAAATTACAGTACTACCACCACTCACCAATCAAACCTCTCCCACTGACATATTCATAAATCATATACCTGCCTGCCTTTGCCTTTCAATATTCTTCACCCTTTAAATTATTTGTGCACATTGAAATTGATTTTGTTTATTTTTCATGTTTGTAATTTAGCTTGAAAAAAGAAGTGAAAAGTTGTATAGAAAATATCGAAATGTTTTGTTATATTAAGTGTTGGGTAGCAGTGGACGGCACCCATGTGCTTGTATGTACTAAATGCCATGAAAGAAAGGAAAAAACACAAGCATAGAAAGTGGGTCAGATATATATGCATGAAATGTAACACCCACTCGATCTGTTCGCACAAATAATTATACAAAGGAAAGAAAAGTAGTAGTCTTGGTTGGTTTGCAAGACTTTGCTGTTGTTCAACCAGTAGTGATACAATTAATAATATGCACAAAACATTATCAGATCAATCACAATTACTATTGACATAAAAAATATATATGTCAATGTCATAAATTATGCATGGTTGATATGCTACAATTAGATACTGGAAAATACGGGATTTGAACAAAATACAGATAAACTTAAACATTATTTAACATAATATTAGAAAACTAATAAACTAAAAACAGAATATTACAAGAATACGGTTGGAATCCTCCATCAAATAATTATGTTAAATTCAATTTTGATAGTAGTGTTAGAAGAAGCTCTCTGAATTTTGCAGGCTTCAAGCAATAAAACAAGAAATCCAGATTCCTTGGAATATATATAAAAACTATAATACAGTACCAAATAATTTTCACAGTTCAGGTTACACACATTTTTCAATAAGCTTGGATTTCCAACGATTTTGTTTAGTAATTTGCGATAGGTTTTCCAACGATTTTGCAGGCAGAAGCTATAGCTCTTAAGCAGCTTGGATGGAGGCGGATGCTTTTGCTAAATTAGGTCATTACTATCCTCAATCATGTCTTTAGTTTAGTATTTCTGGATGTAATAATTCCTAAATTAAGATTTGACTTGCTAGGTAATAAAATCCTTAGATGAACCTTTCTGTAATGCTTATTTCAAGCATAAGATAAACAAAAAATTGAACATTGACGAGAAACAAAAGGCAAACATAGGCATAGGGACAGAGCCACATGGAGGTCATCCAATATATACAAAATGGCAAACGTAATTAGGTGGAAATAGTCGACCCGAGTGATGCTTGGTTTGATGATTTAGGTAATTGTTTTGTCCTTTAACAAGTATCCATCACTAGTTCCTCCATTATGTGCGTTATGAGCTCAACCTTTATGGTAATAATTGAAAGATGGAATCAATAAAATATAGAATGGTTGGAAGCACAAGTTCCATATTTGTGTTCACCATTCCATTCCCAACTAAATTAATATTTCATTAGAACTGTATTAGTAAAAAAAGAAACAAGGGAAATTTTATTTGAACCCATTTAACATCTTTCTACACCCAACTTAAATTCTAAATGTGAATTGTCTAGTTTATCCTATTGCATAATTACCATCAAATACAAGATGAAACTAAGAATAAAACTAAAATTTATCAACAAACCCATACTCAATAATCAAGTTCTACCATACACAATCTTTATCCTACATTCATTTTGACTAAATTCCTAAGAGCTACCATAAAACCCTACGATCACCTAATAATCAAATCCGGTTGCTTTTTGTTTCCTCTCTAGCTTCATGTTAACTCGATCAGTAAGAGCAATAATTACAAGCAATATCACCACAAGCAACAAAAGAGTCAGAAAACTTTCAACACATCGAAATGGTTTCCATGTCATTACATGTGCATGTTTAAAATGTGAGTACTCTTCTCGTTATTTGTTCAGTTTTGCTTCCAATTCAACTATGTATGCCTGTAAAAGCAGCATATATCGCTCATATGAAAAATATTGCCGTGATCCTTCAAGAAAACGTGATGAGAAGTTCTACTAAAATTTACTTTCACTAAGGTGTCCACATAATTTTACATGATTCAAATTCCAAAAGTACTAGTTCAACTGCTTGCCTAGCAGCTACTGAACTGTTTAATCTTGAATTACAAATTCATCACTCAATTCCACGAATCACATTCAGGCTAGGTACTTGGACTACTCTATTAAGAGCTTGGTGAAGATCATTTCCTAACAACCTTGCACTCCAAACCGACATCGCAAAAGTTTAAAAAACAAATTGATGTTGTTGATCAATTCATCTACAACATAGTTGCCATGACAAAATCTTAATTCTTCATTCACTCATTTGGGATTTTATATTCTAAATGGGTGTAAAGATGAATTTTTATATATTGAATTGAGTTTGTGAGAGTAGTTTAGATAGTAAATTTGGGTTTAAAGAGAGATTGATTCTTTAATTAAAAATAATATGGGTATAAAAAATAAGTTGAGTGCAGAAAGAGGTTGTATGGGTTCAAATAAAATTTCTCAAAAAACAAAGAGGTTCTTGCATCACTCAACAAGTGAACGAACATATGCATGCATTGTTGTAGTTGCAGGCTGAAACTTTAGTAAATAATAATGGTGTTTTCTCCAATGAAACAATTTTTTTTATTACTAGCGATATTTTATACTTATTTATAATAAGAAAAGCGAGAAGGTTTAAAATTAGAATGTAATGAATTGAAGAAGAAAGACCTAACAACTAGGACAATTCACTATTTGCGCCCAATGAACAATAAATAACAAGATTTGCCGCTATACATTTTTGGGTTGTGATTAGAGATCGATATGGGTAGGAGTAGTGTTTTTTTGTGATAAAGGCTTAGGTAGTAAAGTAGTAGCTAGGTAAATTGTGGAGGAGTGGTGGTGCTACACCTACATGTAAAAGAAAAAGAAAGTCCAATGGAAAATGAGTGGAATAAAGGGAAAGAAAAAAAAAAGAAAAGAAAGGGAAGGGTAAGAAAAACCTGGAAAATGAAAGTTGTTGTAGGATTAGTGTGCATGTGGGTCAAGGAAATATAGATGGGGAATGGTTGGATTAAAATTAAAGAAATGAACTAAGTAAAGTTGGTGTCTTCAACACAAGGAAAAACGCGCCTCATTTCATGACACGCATCTTGAAAAAAATGACTACTCGCATTACATAAGTTTCAATCTTAATTAATCCCATAAAAAAAGGCCACAAAAAGGACTAATAAAACTCACATCATCACTAAAATTAAGTTTTAACTGAACTCAACCCCACATACTCCAAAACAACCAAAACCCTAAAATAATCACAAGCCTAACTATGAGAATTATAGTCATCACTTGAAGTAACACCACTATTAAATTCATCGTAAAACAGGCTGCGAGTGCTAGCAAGCTTCTCACTTATCTTCTCATTTCAACATACTCTTATTCATGCCACATATATTTCACTAGTATGCAAAACTAAATATTTATATACTTTTTTTGTTGTAAAACGAATTGATTTTACCACGAATACAGTTGTCATTGTTTTTCTTTAGTATCATTCACTTAGTCCAACTGACCTGATAGGAAGCAATTAATGGAGTTTCCAGTACATTCTGTAAAGCTCAAGACTTTGTTTCATGCCCCAACCCGAAGCACAAGTTCAAATATTGCTTGCACTCGACAATGTTAAAAGCACGTTCAAGCTGGACACATCATAAGAAAATAGCTCACCATTCAAAGTTTGCACGCTAGTACCTACTTGAAAAAGTAAAACGATACCGGGTTGACTTGGCCGCTGTGTATTGACTCGATGAATCTATCATACACTTTCATTCTCTTAATTACTTGGAAATCAAGAACTCACGATCATTTTAATTTAAAGTTTAGATTAAAACAATAAAATTACATTCGTTTATTCTTCATAGTAGCTATCAAAGGTAAGAATGAGTGGTTATGCATTTCTTAACACGTGGTAACGTATTGCAACCTCTTAAATATGGACCCAACTGAATTACTTATAACCTATATTTTCCTTTTATTTTTAAATATATTCTGGAGGACAAGTTTTTATAATTCAATAATGTATAACATATATATGGTTGTTCCAAAGGTATTGTCACATAGTAGTACAAATTATGGCAGACACTAAACTATTCAAAGTTTTGCTTTACTTGATCTAAGGGGTTGAACGTTTGTACCCACCACCTACTACTGAAACTACGGATAAGGTCAATCAATTCAACCCCTATTGAGTGTGTTGATCCGATCTTGATCATTTTAAACTTTAATTTGGTTCACATAATTCCACCAAATTAATGATAAAACCATATACTATCTTAAATCATTTCAAAATTGACAACACTGTTCTAAGTTAATATGATATAATCGATCCATTGTGCATTATTAAACCGAGTAAAACGGCAGGTTTGGTTGTGCTTTCCCATTAGCAAATTGAGAAAAACAGATGAGTTTTGATTCTTTTTTAAACCAAGGGTCGAATTTGTGGTTTAGGGTAGGTATGTATATTCTTAATGTTAAATGAGATTCTTGCTAAATGGTAAGTTGCTTTAGTAACTGCTGTTAAGACCCTGATGTGTAGTCTTGACTCGCCTAATTCTTTATAAATTTTCTCACATTCGATTTTGATACTTCTTTTTAAACAATGTACATCTAAAAAAAACATTAAAAGAGATTTTAAATTCAAACTTCAATTTGATATTGATAAAATAAAAAAAATAAAAAAAATAAATAAAAAAAACGGCAAATCGAATTATCTACTGATTACATCTCTCACACGAGTTGGATTCACTCAAATAAACAATCATAATACAAATCATGATTTATATTCAAAGATGCCATCCATCTCATGTTAAGAGGTAAAAGAAACTAAAAAGTAATTATATATTTGGGGAGAGATAGATTATGATATTGCCGTGCAGGGTTGTAATACGTTATACACAGACGCACGATGATAACAGGAGATCGAGAGAGAGCTTAGCCGACCCTACTTTGTGTTTGTGGGACCTTGAAGCAAAGACAAATTGCGTGATGCCATTCCAAGCACTCTCTTTCACAATTCACAATACCTCTCTTGCTTGTTGCTTCCTTCCCTTTCCTTTTTTTGGTGGCTTCTCTCTTTCTTTATCACCTCTCCATTAATTAAAGTTAGAAATCCTTCTTGGTTTTGGGGAAGATCACCACCAATATCAACTTAAACTTTCTTGTAACATCCTCTCTATTTTGCGTTTCCTTTCTTTTCTTTTCAAATTGTATTGCCATTGTACTATTTCCTTAGACTTTCCACAAGGTGATTCATATATATATATATGTGTGTGTGTGTGTGTGGCATTTTGGGTTTGATTCACATATCACAATTGTTACGAAAGTGTGAGTTTGATAAAGGTGAATTATGTATGTAAAGCTAGTTTTAGTTCCATTATAAAACTAATTGATAATATAGGGAGTATAGCAACGTACTACTTACAATCACATCCAAGATCCCTTCTTACCCAAACATGGAATTCATACCAGTTAGTAGGAATGCATGTAATTTGTATCAAACTCACTTTTAAGTTCCACCATAAACTAATTGGTATTAAACTCACTTTTCCGACCTATTGTGATATACATTAGTACTCCCATAATTGTTTCCTTTAAGATGAGGAGCTGTTATTGATGTCACATCCCGGCCCGGGCGCAACCACCTCATGGGCCCGCTCCACCACCGTAGCACGATATTGTCCGCTTTGGGCCCCGACCACGCCCTCACGGTTTTGTTTTCGAGAACTCACGAGCAACTTCCCAGGAGGTCACCCATCCTGGGATTGCTCTAGCCCTCTTCTCGCTTAACTTCGGAGTTCCTATGGAACCCAAAGCCAGTGAGCTCCCAAAAGGCCTCGTGCTAGGTAGGGATGAGAATATACATTTAAGGATCACTCCCTGGGCAATGTGGGATGTCACAATTGAAACATTAGAAAAACAAAAATTGTTACTATGCAAAATGTAATAAGTATAGCATTAATTAAAAAACCATTCTATATCTAAAATTCATTTAATTAAACTACTAAGAAGACGATAATTATGAAATTCTCCAATTGAAAAATGGATAATTATTTTCACGCCTATATAAATGTATAGTTTACTCAAACTTTCTCCAATGTTATTTGTTTTTTTAATCTAAATACATTACCCTAGACCATCTTATTCTAGCAAATGTCATTCGCTCATTGCCATGTTTGCTTTACTCAATATTCACGAGAAATTAGTGTGCCACACAAAAATATTTCCTTTGATCACAGATTCACAATGATAAATTATATTTTCTTGCACTAAAGAAAATGACCATTAAAGTTGTTGAGAATCATATTGATAGGAGGAGGGACATTGTATGGGCTTATAAGTAAGTTGAGTTACTCTCCCATATTACCAATTAGTTTTACGGTGGAATCTCAACTTTCTCGATAATATTAGAGCAAGTTGTCCCACATATGAAGCCCAATAGCCACACATGTTCTAGTCACTCCGTTTGTGTCTTCTACGTGTTAGGCTTGAAAATTCATCACACGTGTTAGGCTAGAAAATTTGTCATACCTGTTACGCGTGTTGGGAATGAATCTCACATTAATTGGAGGAGGGACCTTGCATGAGCTTATAAGTAAGTTGAGTTACTCCTTGTATTGCCAATTGATTTTAGGAAACTTTAACGAAAAGTACCCGGTACTGTTCACTTTAACGAAAAACCACATTTTTACACTGAAAAGTTAATCATGGTACTATTCACTTTACCCTTTATTTTGTCATTATCATTAAAACTCAAAGTTTTCAAGTCCTTTTCATTAGTTTTTATTTGATTTTATGATAAAACCTCAACTTTCTTCAAAAATGAAATTGTAACGTAATATTAAAATAATATTTGGGCCTTATATTTGTATTTTTCTTTTCAAAATTTTAATTAATTATAAACTAATTTGTACTAAGGGGAGGGATAAGGGTTTGAACTTTAAAAGTAGAACATAGCAGATTAAAGAGAAAATTTTAACCACCAGAGCAATTAATCACTACCTTTAAAAGCTATAATTCACATAATTACTAATTTGACATAAGAGAAGACGTGCTCTATAGGCTACACAATTTAGTGTGAGGTTATCTTCTACTATTACCCAAACCTTAAATAAAAACAGAAAGAAAAAAAATATATAAAATCAAAGGGATCTCATGAATTACTTAATTAAGGTTCATGGTTTATTCAAAGGGATCTCATGAATTAATTAAATTAAGGTTAATGGTTTAGGTTGAAGATTTATTGAGATGCATTTGTCTACACACAAAGGACTCCAAATAAAACCGTAACAAGTATCAATTCAACACAAATAGGAGTCGAGCTCGATTTCAATTGATCAAACATTTGGACCGGTTCAAACCAAATTGATCAAGTTCTAAATTAGTTATGCCGCTAATTTAGTTATTACTTTTTGAATAAGAAAACAAAGAAAATAGTTGAATTTTCAATTTTTATTGCATATTAGTACGTATTTATTGAGAGCGGTCTTAAGTTCGAGATTTTCTTTCCGTAAACTAAAAATATTACGCACTATTGGGACCAAACGGAGGGCTCAACTCAAATCGTATAAATTAGAGACTTCATTCTCATTTTTTTTCCTTTTATTTAGTTGTAAATTAACGGTTAAAACTTAAGGGTCGTATATATACATGAAATGTTAATCAAACAATAATAAGAAAGTCTTGTGAAAACGAAAAAAAGAGAAAACCAACAAACATGCAATTAGTAGGAGGTATTATTGTTTGTCATTTTTCTCTCTAAAAAATGACATTCTTAGACCATCTCCAACTGTTGGGCTAAAAGCTAAATTTTTTAGTCCGAAAAATTTAGCTTTTAACCCAGAAACAGTTTTTCTGTTCTAACTGTTCTGACCTAAAATTGTAGCTCTGAATTATTAAAAAATGAATATAAGTTTTTTTTTTCTTAAATTAATTTTAAAAAAATAAATAAATATGTAAACTATCGTAAATTAATTTTATGAACATTCTAAAAAAATGTGATATATAATATACTACTTGTGTTTAAATCTTCTCAACCAAGTAAAAATCTAAAACTCTTTTTTTTTTGTTGTTGAAAGAAATAGATTTTTGTTAAAAGCACTGGTTACGCAAAACAATAAAACAACAGCAAAAATAAAAATAAAAGAAATCGAGAAAGCCGGCGAGAGATGCATGGAGCATATAAAACAATTCCAGCGGCAGAGAGACCTGCACGCTCAACAACAACAACATCTCTACGTCATCACCTCTTTCCCTTCATTTTTCTCTCTTATTTAATTTAATTATTATTATTATTATTATTATTATTTTGTAAAAACGGAAGTAAAATTAAATGATAGAGAACGGGTAAATTGATTTTTTACCAAAAATAGGGGTAGGGGTTTGGGTTTGGTGTTATTTAATTAATGGTGGTGGTGATGTTGGTATTGGAAATAACAAGCACGAGACTCCCTCTCAAGAAAAGCCAAACCCCACGCGAAGAAGAAGAGAAGCAAAGCAAAAAAAGGAGAGGCCAAACCAAAACCAAAACCAAAACCAAAACCAAAGAAAGAGTACAATAAGGTGTGTGTGTGTGTCTCTCTCTCTCTCCTCTCTCTTCTCTCTTGGACTGATTCGTTTCCATCGCATCTCTCTCTTGAATTCCAAGCTCTCTCCTATTCTCCCTCACTCTTTCTATATTAACAAAACAAAGCTATATAGCATCATCTTAGCAAGCAAAACAAGGAAGGCCAACAACAACAAAGAGAGAGAAAGAAAAGTAGGTGAAAACAAAGTTCCCCTCTCAAGTAAATAAGAAACCGATGGGAAGAAGGGTAAGAGATTGATTTCGATGCTCAACAACAAGGCGGAGGTGGTTCTGGTGGTGCTGGTGGTGGTGCCCTCTCAATTCTGATAATTATTTATTGCTCCTTTTTCTTTTTCTTTTAGGGAGTGAGGCATCTTTCACGCTTGTTATGCGGTAGCGTTTATTGTTCTTCTTCCCCCATTCCCCATTCCCCTCCTCAATAATTTCCCTCTCCCATCTTTTGGATTTTTTTACCAATTGCCAATACCAAACCTCTCTCTCTCCACCTCTTTCAATCTCTCTCTCTCTCTCTCTCTCTCTCTCTCTCTCTCTCTCTCCTCCCATTCATTGGTTTTTCCTATACATAATACTACATTCGTTTATTCTTATCACAATCTTCTCTTTTATATCTTCATCTTCATCATCAATCACCAAACTACAATCTAGAATCTTGAATGGCAGTTCAAGCTCAATACCCTTCCAATATCCTCTTGTTTAATAGGTTTGCATTCTCTCCTCTCCTTGCTCCTTTTTTTTATTTTTTTTTTATTTTATGAATTTCTTTATCGTATCTTCAATCAACATGTGATTCTTATCTAATGATCCCTGCTATGATTTCCACTGCGTAATTCTGCAGAAACTCACAAGAAGGGCATGATCATTCATTACAACCACACCCAGGAGGATATCTTGATCAATCCCACATGCTTTTCAACAATGGAGGAGGTAACAAAATCATCTCTTCTTTTGTGCCATTCACTCTGATTCAATCAATAAATTCGAGTGTTGCTTTTTAAAAAATTAAATAATTAAAAAAAAGTTTTAAATTGGGTCTGTTTGTTCAATTCGATCACACCAGGCAATACTAGTCTGCAGCGCAAAAGAGGAAGAGAAACTTCAGCAGCGACCACTGAAGATATCACTCCTCCAATCACTCCCTTCTCTTCGCAACAACAATCACAACCTCCTCAACTCATCGACCTCTCTCAGCTCCACAACCACCTCCACCTCCAAAATCCCAATGTCGTCTCCACCGGCCTCCGCCTATCCTTCGGAGACCAGCAACAGCCACAACAATTCCAACAGCGTCACAACCAACAACACCACCACTCTTCAGCCCTCTTCTCTGCATTAACAGAGGACTTTCCCACCCAAATCAAACACCAGCGCGACGAATTAGACCAATTCCTTCAAGCCCAGGTATTAATTTTTTCTTTTCTCAAATTGGTCCTCGAATTTTTCAATTTCATCGGGATTAAAGAGAGTAAATTGAATTCAACTTCATGATTTTGTAATTTTATAGGGAGAGCAGTTGCGGCGCACGTTAGCAGGGAAAAGGCAGAGGCACTACCATGCGCTGCTAAACGCGGCGGAGGAATCAATAGCTCTTAGGCTGAGAGAGAAAGAGGTAGAGGTTCAGAGAGCAACGCGCAGAAATTCCGAGTTGGAAGCAAGGGCAGCCCAACTTAGCGTTGAGGCCCAAGTTTGGCAGGCCAAGGTGCGAGCCCAACAGGCCACTGCCGCGTCTCTACAGGCCCAACTACAGCAGGCTATGATCAGCGGAGGGTTTGCGGCGGCCCAGGATAGCAGGAGAGGGGAGGATGGAGTAGCGTGCGCTGCGGGCGTAGAGGGCCGGGCAGAGGATGCCGAGTCGGCCTACATTGACCCGGAACGAGTGACCGTGTCGGGTCCGAGTTGTAAAGCGTGTCGGAAACGAGTTGCCTCGGTTGTTTTGTTACCGTGCCGGCATTTGAGCCTGTGTACAGAATGCGACCAAGTGGTTCAGGCATGCCCATTGTGCCTAACCTTGAGAAATTCAAGTGTGGAAGTCTATCTTTCTTAGGGCTCAGGCCCAAGCCCAATGCCAGAAGCAAAGGCCCAGAAAAGAGGGCAGACTTGCATGCGAGCAGTGATATTAAAAAAAGAGGAACCGAATATTATTGGCTTTTTTTTTTTTACTTTTTTTTTTGGAAAATAATTTGACATTGCCTCTCAATGTTTTACTTTTGGATTCCCCCTCTTGGAGTGAATTACCTTAGAGCTTTTGTACATGGCCACATGGGTAATGGCATTTTTTTTTGGTGAATTATATTCATATACAAATTCTTTTATTTAACATATATTCTTTGCCTTCTTTTATTTTTCTTATAATTATTTTTTTTATTATAAATGGTGATGTTAATTAATATAGCATGCTCACCATTTAAAAGGGGACAAAAACAAGAGTTTGAAATTTGAAATTAGGTTTTGGATACTTGAAGAAAGCAGCAAGAGGTGTATTCTACTTGTAGTGTGCACGAGGTATGTCTTATGTGTTGGTATCTTCGTTACATGACCTTACATTCACTCTCAATTTACTTGCTTTAGACCATTAATTAATTAAATAAATAAAAATATTGTGTTGTGAAAGATTTATGTGAAAATTCTTAATTTGTTGTTAAATGGAAATCATAATACCAGTGGTGAATTGTCATAGTGGTTAGAACATTTCTTTTTAACTCATTGCTAGAAAGGGTCGTGGGGTTTGATTTTTGAAATTTAAAGTGGAGAGAATTTTGGAAGATGGGGTGATCATGAGTGACATAAGTTTGAGTGTGGTGCTAGCAACACCACCCTATGTGCCCTGCCTTATAGAGAGAAAATGGAGAGTGATATTTCTCCAATTCTCCGAACAAAACCCTAAAGAGGCTAGAGTTATATCACCCTTTATATAGTTCATTCCTTTTAGGTGACTAAAAGAGAAAACCTAGCAGTCTCTCAATATAGGGACGGCCTAGCTAGTGCTTGTGGGCCTTTTGGGCTTTTATCTTTAAGTTAAACCATTAGACTTGTTGGGTTTGATGGATCAAGGCCCATTGTTCTTATTCAACTATGTTGTAGTTCTTCAATCTCTACCTTAAGTTCGAATTAGCAAGGCAATGAGCGATATGAACTCTTACAAAATGATTGTGAATTGAAATTAATTTTCAGCTCTCCCTTTAATGAAGATCAGGACTTTCACAAGCCATAATTGACACCTAGTAGCTGATCAAAGCAACTCCACCCCAATAATATACCATGGGCTATAGGCAACCCAATCTCCCAACCCCCCAAAAAATACTCCAGCCCCCGAATTGCCTCACCTAGTGGCTGGAGGGGAATGATGTTGTCAACGCAGAGTCAGTCATGTTCTGGATATTTTTTTTGTGCCAGGCGCATGAATTAAACGCTGGAGAAACAGCGCGTCGACCCACAAGAATTCATGGCCAAGGCCCGCGTATAGGCACACTAAGCTCCAGATTTTGGAGCGACGTGGCTCTTCCTGAGTCGTTGGTTTTCAAACAATTATATTTTTGAGCCGTTGGATTTCCAACAATTAAAAAAATTTGAATTCCAAATCCAACGGCTAGATGATGTGTCAACTTCTAGGCTATTGGATTTTCCAATCAACAGTCTAGATTTACAAAAATTTAATTAATTAATAAACTAACCATTTAAGTGTCCATTCATTAAGTTTTTTTTTTTTTGTGCCAAAATTATAGAATTCATTGCACTATAATCGAACAGAAAGGTTTATAAAATAGGGACTACAAGAAACCCCCAATTACCACAAAAATAAAATAAAATAATAGTAACCATGCGTTCTAAAAAAAAAGTTCCTACACCATAAACAATCAGCAAAACGAATTCTTTAAAGAATTCATTTCAATATACAGAAGAGAAAAGTTCCCCTTTTTTTATCGAAATTAATTATGAAAGTAGAGAGTGCATCACAACATGGATACGAACTTTATCAGCTCTTTAATCTAACAAATATATTGTTTTAAAAAAATAATAGTAATTATGAAAGTAGAGAGTGGTTAATTCTGTGCTGATGGATGGGAGAGATGCTAATAAATTAGAGAGTTTTAAAGAAATCCTCCCAGTATTGTTCACTTGTAACGAAAATGACATTGTTATTCTAAATTAGGTTATGTATATATTTGTGAAGAAATATACACTCGCGCCTAGTAATGAACTAAAGGAAAAATAAGATGTCATCTCATATGGTACAAACAGAAGTTGCATGGTAAGAATTAGTTAGATTTTTCTTTTATTTTTTTGATAAATAATAGTGTTAGTGGGTTAAATTGTTAGTTATTGAGAGCGAGAGGGATGAGTGGGGATCGATTCTGCACCATGTTGCATAAGCATGATTGTTTTCTACTACTACGGTAAAGCGCCACTTATGGAGATTAATTTGTTATCAATGTGAAGTTAGATACTTCCTATGTTACAAATAAAAATATTTCATAAAAATAGGAAAGAAAGAAAGGAGTTACTGAGTTAGGGAGGCAGATTGTCTACCCCTTTTTACCATACCATTCTTATCCCCTCCTATTTGTGTGGTCACGGTTAAGCTACATCAATATTTTATATTAATTTTTTTGATAGAGATAATAAGACAAAAAATAATAGAAATATAAATATTGATGTAATTTAACCGCAACCGTACAAATAAAAAAAAAAAAAGCGTAAAAGGAGGGTAACAATCTGCTTTACTTGAGTTAAGCCCTTTTGGGACCTGTAAAGGTTGATGCCCACTTGTTCAGTGCTGTGCAAGTCACCGTCTCAAGAAATGATTGCCTGAGTTTGAGTTGGGCCTTTGACTAACGCAATTATGCTTTGAGTCCATACGGGTACTGCTAACCCAACTAATTTTTCTTAAATAATTATACAAATATCCAAACAATGCTGCAAAGATACGGAAAGAAGCCTCGTGGGATATTTTTTTAGGAAAACTAATGAAAAGGGCTTGAAAACTTTGTGTTTTAACGATAAGGACAAAATAAAGGGTAAAGTGAATAGTACCAGTATTGACTTTTTAGTGTAAAAATGTGGTTTTTCGTTAAAGTGAACAGTACCGGGAGCTTTTCGTTAAAGTTCCCTATTTTTTTAGGAATCCTATAATCGTATCTGTTTATTATTTATCGTGCGATCAATTTTCGTTAAGTACTATTTATATTTGAATTTTAAATTTAAAATAATTTCTAATCGCATAATTTATGATGAACGAATACGATTGCAGAATTCCTAAGATTCATAGAAAAAGAATTCGACGAGAATTCTTTTCCCAAAGATACATATATCGGTTTGTTTAATTTATCTCTTCCCTTCTTTTTGCCCTCTATTTTTTGCAACCTCATCTCCCTACATATCAATTGCTTACCATGTCTTGCATCTCATTGATTACAATTGTTTGGTGATATGTCTGGCATGTAAATCAAGTAGGTAAAAAGCAAAAGGAGAAGAAGAAATTACTTATTGTAACAGAAACTTTACTCCTTAGTGGATTTGAAGGCTGGTAGCAAATTAGCAGATGGAGGTGATGACAAGATTGATTGCGATTTAGCTTTTTGGTCAAATTTGAGTTTGAATTTTTGGTTAAATCTGCAAACACAGTAGTCAAACAAATAACCATATTGGTTTAGAGGCATAATCCCTGGTGATTAAAAACACACGACATTCATAATTTGTTGGATCTAATTAGTTATGTAGGGATTGTGATAATTCAGTTTTAGTTCCAACCAACGTATGAGGTTATCCACAACATTGACATGTTGTCCTCAACGTCCTACTTTAAAGAGATGTAGTTTTATCGGACATGAGTAATGTGTTCGTCGGACATGGATATGTGGGAACTGGTGAAAGATCTCAAGTAGAATGATTGGCTTCGTGCAAAACTGATCAACGAATAAATTAGTTAAACTGATATTATTATTATAGGTGATTTAAACTAATTGATGCAAGAATATTTCCATTATTCAAACTAATAATTTCATGTGCAAATGACTTTTTATTACAATGAGGAAAATAATTATGTTTATGCGTGTGTACGATACCCACTGATTTTCTTCTCCTTCTAATAACTAACTATACAATCCACTAACTTTTGTCAAAGAGAAAAATTAATAATTTCACGTCATTGTTTTTTAATCAATAAAAAATATTAAATCATTCATTTTTAATGCACATTACCAATCAATGTCTACGAGTTAATAAATTAATTTTGGTCTCCACCGCTTATGGAATATTTCATTAAGAAAATTGAAGGTAGAGCAACATGACTATCATAGCCAGTACATCAAAACATGAGAGATTGAACAAAAATGAAAATAATTCGTCGAAAGAAATTAAATACTGAGAGGGATTTTTTTTTTTTTGTAGAACAATAGCATTAATGAGTTGTCAGGGAGAAATGAATCGTTAGAGATCGAACTCGCACCAAGACTATAAACATAATTATTTTTTGTTATTGCAATAAAACGCCATTTGCGTGAAAGGGACATATTAGATACTCGGATAATCAAGCATTGAAATTTGAAACCATGTCCCCATATACAAGTTGTTGATCTTGGTGGACCACTTATATAACATCGAGAAATCGATGGGCGGTTCACATTAATATTCCCTTTTTAAGAACCAAGAACAATGTCTCAAAATAACAAAGTCCGTGCAGCATCTTAACAAATTATTTTCAAATGTTGTCTTTGTCAAACAACGCTGAGAAAAGTACTAGGCCCCGTGTTCACCAAAAATTGTTTCATTTCAAAGTAGAAAATAAAAAAAGAGTTTGGTAAAAATGAAATACCCTGCTTATTTTAAAAGCATGCGTTTAGATGTCCTGAATGTTGAGTTTAGGGTTTGTTTCATTTTTTCCTATAAAAAAGACTCTTTATATTTGTTTTTATGAAACAGTTGAATACGAGTTTATACACGTACCACTCAACAAAGCCATAAAAGCATTCAACTACTTCGTAATGTAACGATCGGATACTGGGATCAGCTTGCATTGTTGCTAAGTACTACACGTATATAGAGGAGCAACGCCTAGTGCAATTTGTTAACGTGAGTGGTTTTAATAAGGAAACTTTAACGAAAAACTCCGGTACTGTTTACTTTAACGAAAAACCACATTTTTACACTAAAATGTCAATTCTTGTACTATTCACTTTATCTTTATTTTGTCCTTATCGTTAAAACTCAAAGTTTTCAAGCCATTTTCATTAGTTTTCCTTTAAAAAAAAGGTATGTAAATATATTGTAAATATTAAAATCCTTTATTAGGAAGGATAGTTGTGTGTCTTTTATTGTTTCCTTATAGAATAAGGATTGTATCTTGTATATATTGTCTATTATGCAATAGAATGAAAATTAAGCCGTAAATTCAATTTGGCATCAGAGCCAATCGTAACCCTAAAAAATACCCACCGTGCCGCTGCTACAGTAAAAACAAGAAAGCCCCGTGAAAACCCCTCGTACGTCTTTGATCTCTGCTGTGTTTCTACAGCAAGTCCAGACTGCAGTTCAAATTTGCTGACAAGGACCATTAGATTTCAGTGTTGTCGCTGCATCCCTGCAGCAAAACTGTGTGCTTCCTGCTCCATACCGTGTGTGTGGTGTGTATTGTGATTAATGGCAAGTGACAAATGAGAGGCTGTGTGTTGATAGTGCCGTGTGCCGTGCGGACTGCTACATCCAGGAACGTGTGAATTGCCCCTTGTTCAATCGTATGAAATTTATTGCAGCGTGGTTACTTGTGCTATTTAGCACTATATATCCTGCTAGTGTTGATAATTAAAAAGGGAAAAAAAAAGGTTTGGCTGCTGCTTGAATTGCAGCGTGTAAGTTGTGTTGGTAAAAAAAAGAAAAAAGGAACTGATGGGGTTGCTTGCTGCCTTGGGTAGTGTTTGAAATTTGTGATCTTGACAAGATCATCTTGTCTTTTCCATGAGTATTGCATCAAAGTAATAGCTGCTGACTGTTTTCGTTATAGAGAATTGTCACAACAGTATTGTATACTTGTTATTGTGCTTTCCTGCTTCAATTACCGCGTGTTGGTATAATTGTTGCATATAAGTAATTATTGTGTACTGTAATCTCGAGTGTCATGAGTATGATGAATACAAGTTAGATTTTGGATTCAGGTGCAACAGATCATATGACGTATGATAGAACTTTGTTTCAGTCCATGAAAGATTCTCATAGAAAGTGTGTGGCAACTGCCAATGGTACTACTGTTGTTGTTGTTGGAGCGGCAACAGTGTCTCTTACACCCTCTCTTCCGTTACATAATTGTTTATTGGTTCCGTCATTGTCCCATCACTTATTGTCAGTACCTCAAGTCACTGAACAATTGGATTGTGTTGTAGTAATGTATCCTTCATTTTGCTTGCTTTAGGATATTCAGACAAAGGAGATCATTGGGCGTGGTACTAAGAGAGAGGGGCTATATTATGTGGATGACGTCGTTCCTGGCAGAGCTAATGTAGTTCGAGCATCCCGTACCAATAATTTACAGGAAGTTTGGTTATTGCTTCGTTTGGTTATTTGAGGCGTATGTTGCCTAGTTTATTTCATGAAATAAAAGAATCAGACTTACATTGTGAGGTATGCATTCTCGCGAAGAGTCATCACGTTTCGTTTCCTCCTAGTATGAATAAAAGATTGTTTCCTTTTGAACTTGTGCACTCTGATGTTTGGGGTCCCTCTCCTGTTAGTACTCTGTCTGGAATTAAGTGGTTTGTTACATTCGTTGATGATTGCACTCGTATGACTTGGATTTATGTGATGAAGAATAAAAGTGATGTGGGTATGGTGTTTCGATCATTCTCTCAAATGGTTGCAACACAATATTCCTCTATTATTAAGGTTCTCCGCTCTGATAATAGAGGTGAGTATATTGGTTCCGAGTTGTCCGCCTTTCTTCGGGATCAAGGAATTCTACATGAGACTACTTGTCCTCATACCCCACAACAAAATGGGGTTGCTGAAAGAAAGAACCGTCATATCCTGGAAACTGCTCGTGCCTTGCTCATTGGTGCATCTGTACCTAAACGGTTCTGGCCTGAAGCTGTCACCTATGCCGTGTATGTGATTAATCGTATGCCATCCCGGGCTGTGGATTTTCGTACACCTCTCCAAGTATTGATAGAATTTGTTCCAGTAGTGTCAACTAATACTCTTTCTCCTCGTGTATTTGGGTGTGTAGCCTATGTTCATATTCACAAGATTCATCGTAGTAAACTCGATCCATGTGCTCACCGGTGTGTTTTTCTGGGCTTTGCTCCTCAACAGAAATGGTATAAGTGCTACCACCCTGAAACTCGTCATATGTATGTAACTATGGATGTTACCTTTTCTGAATCCGAGTTTTTTTATGCTTCGATTCCGTCACCTTCCGATCACCCGGGGGAGAATATGAGTGGTGATCTTGGGTGGTTGGAAATATGTAGCTCTGGGGGAGTATTTATTGACAAAGAAAGCTGTGAAAGTTCTCGGCAAGACATTGCCGAGAATGTGAGTATCTTTAGGCCAAGTAACACCGAACCCGCTGAGACTTCTTGGCAACGTACTGCCGAGTGTGATGCAGAATGTCAGCAGGGAGCTGCTGAACCAGTTTCACCGCTCCAGCAACCATTAGCTACCGAACCCGCAACCCCCTCTCTCTCAAGCTCATTAGTGCCACCCAATATGTCTTATCTGAATATTCCTAAGGTAAGTACTACTGATACTCATGTAACTAATCCAGATAATGTTATGAGTACATATAAGTTGCCGCCAAGGAAAAATCGTGGTGTTCCTCCTAGCAGGTTTTCTCCTGAAGGAAAAGTGAAGTATCCAATAGCTAATTATGTGTCATGCTCCAACCTTGCACCAGAACGTCAAGCTTGGGTAAACAATATGGAAGCAATCCAAGCACCAACCCGAGTTAAGGGGCCTTAAAGGATCCTAAATGGGTTGATGCGATGGATGAGGAAATGATGGCACTACATAAGAATGATACATGGAAGGTAACAGAGCTACCTAAAGGGAAGAAACCAGTTGGGTGTAGATGGGTCTTTACGATCAAATACAAGGCAGATGGATCGGTAGACAGGTATAAAGCAAGGTTAGTAGCAAAAGGCTATAATCAAACTTATGGTGTTGATTATCAGGAGACATTTTCTCTAGTAGCGAAGATGAATACAGTACGAGTTCTGATTTCTTTAGCTGCAAATTTGAATTGGCCACTAAAACAGTTTGATGTGAAAAATGCTTTTCTTCATGGGCACTTGGAAGAAGAGGTATATATGGATTTTCCTCCGGGGTACGATGCCGGAGGGAAAACCGGAGTATGTAGGGCAATCGCCTCGTGCGTGGTTTGGTAGATTTACCCAGGTTATGAGGCGGATTGGGTATTATCAAAGTCACTCAAATCATACATTATTTGTGAAACGGGGAAGTGGTAAAGTGACAGCCTTAATTATTTATGTGGATGACATGATAATAACAGGTGATGATTAGGAAGAGATGATGAAGCTAGAACAAAACCTTGCCGCCGAGTTCGAGATGAAGAATTTGGGAGATTTGAAATATTTTCTTGGGGTGGAAGTTGCTCGGTCATCTAAAGGTATTTTCTTGTCTCAACGTAAATATGTTTTGGATTTATTGAAGGAAACAGGAATGCTTGGGTGTAAACCCGTGGATACTCTTATTGTGGAGAAACATTACTTGGGAATTTATCCAGATCAAGAACCAGTGGATAAAGGCAGATATCAGAGACTGGAGGAAGACTAATTTATTTAGATCATACCCGTCCGAATATAGCCTATGCAGTAAGTGTGGTGAGTCAGTTTATGCACTCTCCAAGTGTGGATCATATGGCAGCTATTATGTGGATTTTAGCTTATTTGAAGTCGGCTCCAGGAAAAGGAATTTTGTATAAAAATTTCGGTCATCTGAGGATTGATGGATTTACTGATGCTAATTGGGCAGGTGATGTAACTGATAGATGCTCTACTTCTGGATACTTTACGTTTGTTGGTGGAAATCTAGTTACTTGAAGGAGCAAGAAGCAAAACATGGTGTCAAGATCGTCAACTGAGGCCGAATTCAGAGGTATGGCGCATGAAATATGTGAAGTCCTTTGGTTACGTAAGTTACTTGATGGTCTAGGTTTCAAAGCAAAAGAGGCGACAAGTTTGTATTGTGATAATAAATCCGCACGGGAGATTGCAGAGAATCCGGTACAACATGACAGAACAAAGCATGTGGAGGTTGATCGTCATTTTATTAAGGAGAAGCTGGAGAAGAAAAGTATTTCGATATCGTTTGTGAACTCGGAAGAGCAACTTGCGGATATCCTCACTCATGCCGTGTATAGTAGATTTTTTGGTGACTCACTTGTCAAGTTGGGCATGTGTGATATCTATGCTCCAACTTGAGGGGGAATGTTAACGTAAGTGGTTTAAAAAAAGGGCATGTAAATATATTGTAAATATTAAAATCCTTTATTAGGAAGGATAGTTGTGTGTCTTTTATTGTTTCCTTATAGAATAAGGATTGTATCTTGTATATATTGTCTATTATGCAATACAATGAAAATTAAGCCGTAAATTCAATTCAATTTTGTAATTTTAAATCGCTTATGAGTTCTATTCTGCATGGCACTCCAATTCATTCTCTTGATTCAGTGTTTCATGAATTACTAGTTGAAGAAGTTCTTATGCAGTCACATAAATTCTCTTTGTTGAACCTGTCGGCATAGCAGTGACTTTAGAGTTCGTCTAACACTGAACATCAATAACATGACAAACCTATTGTGCAAGATGAGTACGCTTACTGCAGAGGGAAAAAGCATAGGAAAGGCCAATGTCCCTTGAGACTTAAGCAGTCACAACAACCGCCCAAGCATGTAGCTAGTGAATCCAATCCGAAGCAAGCACTGACAGTGACGACTCCTCGACATATATGTCGTAGCTGACTCTGTCGACGACTTGGACTTCTGTTTTTAATGGAATATAAATTTGTTGTATATTTTCTCGATCTGAATCCGTATTTACCACCCACTAACTAAATCCGTATTTGCCATCTGCAGTCGACTGTTGTTGTTGTTTGTCTAGGTCTTTTATTTTTGTCTGTCCGCATCGACCTGTTAGTTTTCTGGTTGGCAAACTCATTGATATGAGCATATTTATACGACTTTGTTATCTTATTTTTTTTACATTTACTTAGTTAGTTTCCATTTATTATAGTAATTTAAGGTATTTTCGTATTATTGTAGGTCCAATTGGAAAAGATGACAATAAATGGCCAAAATAAGCAATTTGGAGCAGTTTTGGACTTGGATTAGATTGCATGCGTGGAGAACAAGTGGGCTGGATGTTTTTTATGTTTAAAAGGTGTTTAACATGTGTTAAACATGTGCTAAGATTTGGAGAAATCAGAATTGAAGCTTGGAAGACAAGGAAAAACACTATCTTATCTTACCTTATCCAAACCTATCTTATCTTATCCAATTTTACCTTATTTTATCCAACATTATCCAAACATTATCCTACTTTATCCAACATTATCTCATATGATCTCCAGCAGAGAAAGGATTCCTTATCACATTCTAAATCCTTCCCATCTAATTTTAGGAGTCCTAAGCCAAGCCAAACAACCTAATCCTTCCCTTCATTGGTTTTTGCCGTGCCTACCCTATATAAACATAATTCTGGCAAATTTTTTAGAGGGTAATACATTGATGCCGCAACCTGCAATTGGAGAAGGAGAGCTTGTGCCGCATGTTTTCATCCAAAGTTTGAGCCATATATTGCATTCAACCATTGGAGATTTTCAGAGTTCTTTCTATCCTTATTTAGTTTTAGTTTTTATTTTAGATTGCTTTTCAATTATTATGAACATGAGTAACTAAGTTTCTTTTTAGCTAGAGGTGAATTCGAAGCCATGATCATATGTTTTATATGAATTGATTATATCCAGTTATTGTTTCGTAAAACATGAATGCGATTTACTTAATTAAGGGTGCACACTTAGTTTGCATGCAGGGATTTGGTGCTAGAATATAAGGGAATTTCACCTAATCGTTATGAACTTATATTTACAAGTAGTAAAAGTCACTAGTCATGATTGAGTTAAGAAAATCCATGGCAGGAGTATCCTGCTTTTCATAGTTACGAATGCCTTGTCAATGCTTATGATTTTCATAGAACTTAAT